>CM038478.1:133471-156437 GCA_021464305.1 Kandelia obovata | reverse complement strand
CACCTTATTATCAAGGTACAATTATTTGTAGAAGGATACTCCTTAAACCACTTGTAGAGAGACTATTCTTACTTACTTACAATGATCTTCGATACACTTCGAGTTGTATCCTACCCCCTATTTATTCAAATAAATTTATCAAGAGTTTCATAAGTTAAACTTTCATGATCGAGACGATCAACCAATGTGGACAGAACATTTAGAGAAAATATGGACTCTTTCCTATCCTTCTATGCTAATGTTGTTTCACTCTGTCGGTGCCGCTGCACGTGATGCTAAGCTCTATTTACGTGTTGTCATTGCTATCCATGCTCACTTGTAATTGCTGTCTGTATGGCACTGCTGTTGCTCTCGGTGTGTGTCGCTAATTGCTGTCTGCGCTACTTTGTATATGTTATTTAATTGCTGTTTGCATGTCAATTGTCACTGCTGCTTGCGTCCACAACATTCGTGACTTTTGTTCAAACGTGCTGTACTATTGTTCTACACAAATGTGCCTTTTGTCTATTTGCACACTTGTGACTTTATTCACACACCGCTGTTCCTGTATTCGAGTGTGCTATATTGGTCTGCTCATTACGCTACTGCTATTGCCAGCAATGTTGCTGTTTGCTAGCGCTGCTGCTGCCTAACCTTGCATTGCTGCTATTTCTTGTCTGACCAATTGCTGTTGCGCTGTTGGTGCTGGTGCAGGACCCTTGTAGCTACTACTTCACTTCTTTTGCGTTTGTCTTCCTTGCTCTTTGTTAGTTCGTTAATGCGGTTGCTAACTTGAATGTGTTTTGCTCGTGCCTGTGGTGTGGGATATAATATTGCCTAGCATGTGCTGCTAGTGCAAGGAAGCCTCCATAGACATTTGTAGGGCTAGTGTACCCCTTATGGGACGTTGCAAGGAAGTCTCTGCTACTGTTATACCCTTACTGAATGTGGCAGGACATGCTGTTGATCTATTGAAAAAGCCTCCTGGATGTGTTGGGAATTGCTGCTGTCTCTGGAATAGCCCTTAGACATGTGGTGTGGTGGCCGACTCTATTGCACCTTTGTGCAGGGTTTGCTGGTGTGGTGGCTGTCTTGGTAAGGGTTGCTGGTGGGAATGGACAACTACCTTACTCTCTTCTTTCTTTCCTCTATTGGTCATGCTGTTCATGCCGGGACGTGCTTCCTTGCGGAGCTTTGCTGCCTCTTGTTGTGTTTCCTTTGCGGCATCTGCTGCACTGCTATCCTTTGCGCACTCTGCCTTGAGCTGCTCACCATTGGTGGCTGTGAAATCTCCTTGACGCCAGTGCACCTTGCTGCACTCTCCTTGGCCAGCTTCACCTTGCTGCAACTTCTTTGGCACGACTGCCTTGCTGCCCTCTGCAGTGCACTGTGTTACTTTCCTTGGCCGACTGTTACCCTTGCTGCTTTCCTCCTGTGGTGTTTACTACTGGCATTACATTTGCTTCTCCTTTAGTAGCTTGCTGTATCTCTTCACTCCTTGCTGCCTTTCCGTGGTGCTGTTGTTTACCCTCTCTTGGGCTGGTCACCTTGCCCTCTTTTTTTTTTTCTCTCCCTTGACAGCTGCCTTGCCTTTTGCTTTTATTCAATTTATAGTAGCCCTCATTACTTGTAGATGCATAAGAGTTATTTATTAAAACCTGATATTAAGGGCCTACATGATCATCAACGGTCACAGATTTCCAAAGGTTGCCCTTCAACAACGACCAAATTTTGAGTCCTAAAATTTAATCTGTCAATGGGTTTAACGGGAAATTTGACTCCAACATCAGTGTTGACTGTAAATCACCTGTTTTTTCCCAATGACCTTTCTGCATCTCAATGACTAAATCCACAATACTCCAGCCAATCTCTTTTTGAATTGTTGCTTGTAGTGTTGAAGATATTCCTTTCATAGCCATTGATTTGCTATGTTTTGGCCTTTTAGTTTAAGGGTGACTGGTAGTGGAAAACTTCAATTCTGAGTCCATCATATTAAAAGAGTTGTCCAAAACCTGCTTGTGAATCCTAATTGACTCACTATATCTTTGGGCAACCAAAGTATTTCACCACCTTTTTGTAAAATAAATTCAATAACATCTCCGTTTGACATGAAGAAGGGGTTGGCAATGAACCACGAGTATTTGGAAAATCAATCAACCCATCACCATCATGAATTCCTTGCCTTCAACCTTTGGGAACCCACTAATGAAATCCATTGAAATTGACACCCATGGTATCTTTGGAATTGGTAATGGTTGCAATAGCTCTTACCTCCTTCCATCTTCTTAACTTTGTCTTGTTGACAGACAATGCATGTTTTTCACGAATGCCTCCATGTCATTTTCCATCTTTGGACAATAATAATTTGTAGACAAACAAGGCTATCATCCTTTCCACTCTTGGATACTGCCACTGAGAATCATACACTTTTGCAGAATCTCCCATCTAAGGCTTACACTTATGGGAACAACAAAACAGTTAACTTATAGCATGTAATAACCCATCATCAATCTAGTATTGTTTACCATACCATTGTTCACTTGTTACACAAGCTTTTGATAGTCTGCATCATTCAAAATTTGCTCTTTCTTTTGTCCAGCAAGTTGCTTTGTACTCTAGTGAGGGTAGTAACCACTTGTTGCACTTTTTAATGACTCAAGCATCAACTATTTGATTATGCTTCATCTGGCTTGTGGTCTCACACAAAGTTATACTATGCCAAGAACTCTGTCATTGAGCTTGCCTAGCGAATAGCTCTTATGTGTTTGGAGAAATGTATTCACCATGTTGTCTATTACTTACCATGAACATGATGCCAACAAAATAAACCCGCTAAATGCGAAGGTAATGCACAACATTAAGCATTGGCACATTGTGGTGTGAACCACGTAAAAATTATCGTGTATTCTTCAATTTACTTACGTGTAATTGATATTGTATGGTCACTATCACATAAAGAAGAGATAAAAAAAATTGAATTATCAGCTCTAGCAAGTCACAGAGGTTAAATTTAAATCAATTTGTAAAAAGGGCATATTTCACACTAATTCACCCCCCTCTCAGTGTGAGACCTAAAACGATCTTCATCAAACCTGTGAACATGATCTCTTAGTTACTTGGGTGGTCTCTCATTTTAGTGGAGGTGGTTTAATGATCCTTTTGATTGGCCTCCTTAGGTTTTCTTACTGAAACCTTATTAGCAGGTTCTAGATTCTTTGGCTTGTTATCATGGGCACATGGTTTTGTGCTCTAGCAGTGGCTTGGCCATCGCCTTCTCATGAGGATTCTTATATATAAAAGGCTTAACATCAATCTTATATGGCCAATTAGTATAATGAAGTTGGCTATTCACAATCTTAGAGGTCTCAATGTTGGAATAAGCTTAGTGGAAGTGTGCCAAGGCTTAGAAGGACCTTGGATAGGTCTAAGGTTCCTACTCACCAAAGCATGTCCAAAATTGAAGACGCGTGACACTTCGTTAAAGTCCTTGTCCCAAACTTCAAAGCAAGTATATAATTTGTTTGATGAACTTCAAGAGTCATTGAAAAAGGCCTTAACCATAGCATATAAAATGTAGGAAGAGATGGAGTGTGTGCAAAGACAACTATAAGAGTTTGAGACTCTAGCATGGCAATTGGAGTAAGATTTGAAAGCTCTTATAATGGAACTTATTGGGGGTTTGCCTTACACAGGAGCCAATTTTGGCTTCGGCATCCTTGTAAAGGTTTAACATAAAAGCTTTAGGAAAAATAAGATGCCACCATCTGGGGTGATCTTTAAACTTCGTTAAAGCCGTTGACGAGTTAAAGGCTGAGGCTTGTTGCATTCATGGAGAAGCATGTTTGGAGATCTTCCAAAGTTGAGGCGATAGAGTGAACAAGGATGTGAAGGCATAACTAATCTCTTATTCTAGTTAGAAGATCATGCTAGTACATTTGATATGCTTGCTAAAAGATGTTTCATGGGTGAGCTTATCTTTTTTAAGTCCTTCTAATGCTTTTGCCTTGGGTCATTATTTTTTTCTTCCTTTTTTTTCATTTGAAATGTGTTTCATCCTCATATGAATAAGAATAATAATGTGTTTATTGATAGTGAATAAGAGTGTAAGTTGCTCTAATTCAACTTGCCCTTAACTGTATCATGTTGCACCTTTTACAACTGGATTTTACATATACATTTAATTTCTTTGAATTTTTTTAAAGTATTTTTAAATTCAAATGAATGTTATTAAAATTAATAGCTTCATATAAGAGAGCCAAACATTATTTTGTTGAGGTCATGTTTAGTTCTCCTTAATAATTACCTTTTGATGTGTGTCTCTTGATTGGTTTGTGCTAGGCATAAGAGATATTCTTTGATGCTTCCAACCTTGTTTCACTCTTTGATCATAGTAGTTCTCTGAGTCATGTCTTTTTTATTCTTAGTTATTGTTTGACTAGGTTGGTAAATCATTTAGGTACTTCATGTGCTAATTCTCATCTTGGGTTGATTCCTTTGACGACCTTTTTCCTTTAAGAGTCATTGCTTAACTTTAAGGAGTCTTTCCATAACTATAACTTGTAACAAACCTTTGTTGTCTCATGTACATCCTATGTTTGTGCCTTTGTGTTTGCATCCTAATAGCTATTATAGGAGGATGATTTCTTTAGTGATTGGGTTCCTTTAGAGAGATTCGATACACATTTTGCATTTTCAGATTGTTATATAAGCTAGTGGTATCCCTTCTTAAAGAGAGGGTGTGTTCCCTCTCCCTCCCCCCTAAATAGATACACGACATTCTTTGTTCAGTAATTTCATGCCAATTTATAATTGCTAATGCACTGCTTGTTGTAAGAATCTTGATCTTTAATGAGATTTTCCTAACCTAACCGTAATAGTTGGTGGACTTGATAGGGTTCTTGGTCCTCATTTGTATGGCATAATCCTTTTTCATGAATTGCTTGATGTTCACCCATTATGAACCAATTACTTAGACTATATTGGGATAAAGCAAGGGTGAAAGGATAACAACCTCAAACTTAAATTGTTGCCAAAGAGAAGCTTTAGTCTCATCTTTTTGCCTTGGAATCCTCACCACTTTGATGGTAATAGCCTTTTGCTAGCTAATAAATAATTGAGTAACGTCAGAAGTCTATTCCTTTTGATCATCCTTTGATGTATCCCAAAACTCCACATTTTTGGATTTTTGTATCATTGACCATGATTCCAACTATTAAATCCTTTTCTTTCCATGGTCTCCATGTCAAAGTTAAACTATGTTTTGGAAAAGGAAGGGATTGTTAATGGTTTTCTCTTTGATATACAAAGACAAAAATGTATGGAAACATGAGGTTACTATTAAAGGCATCTTTAAATTGTCTCATATATCTTAACCATTTATGTGAACAATTATTTGATGTGGTGGCTTGTTTAGTGTATGTGAAGTATTTTTATGTTTTCCCTTAGAGTCTTAGGTTATAACAAAATAATTAGAAGGAGCTTTACTTTTGAATGTATACAGTGATTTTTAGAAAATGCACAAAAAAATTTAAAAACTTAGGTTCTATGGAATAATGAAAACAAAAGATAGGTTTTCATGGATTGATTGATTATGGAAAAGAAAACTAGAAAGGTAACCTTTTGTTTTTAAAGTTTTATCTTTTTGTGTGAGATAAATAAGAGAAAAAGGATATGTTAATTTCATGTTTTCTTTATGTGAATGACTCCTTTGAATGAAAGGATGTGCCTTATAGCTAGAAATGAAGAGCTAGTCTCATCTTTTAAGCATTAAACCATTTTAGATGAATGAATCATTTGTTTGATAAAATTCAGTGGATTTAGACTACACAAGATGTATTGACTTGCATTCTACAATAAAAATAATGTTTAATGTAGGCGTGAATGTTAATTGCAAGATCTTTTTGTGTGAATGATTCCATGCAATAAAAGGAGAAGCCTTATTGCTAAGAATTTTTGTGACAAGTAAAAGTGTTAGGTAATAAATGATTATCTTTTAGTAATAAAGGAAGATAATCAAAAGTAACAACTCCTTTAGTTGTCTAACTCCAATGGATTCATACTATATAAAGGAGAATTCCTATGGTTAAGTAGTAACTACACTATCTTAAGTTTCATGTAAATGGGTAGTTCTCTTATAGTAAAGAAAACTAATTAAAAGATTATAGCTTTTAATTGGTTGGACTTGAATGAATTCAAACTACCTAAGACATGATAATGTGAATTGTGAGTGACTTTTTAGAATGAAATGGTAAGCCTTATTAGCTAGAATATAAAGTGTCAATCTCATCTTGTAGATAACAAAATCTCTATTTATGTGTGGTGAAAGCTACTTAAGATAAATAATTTCTTTGTTTGATGAAATTTAATGGATTTAGATTAAATAAGGTGTATTCATGTGTATATCACAATGAAATTAATGATCAGTGTTAACATGGATGTTAATTGCATGATCAATTTATATGATGATTCCTTACAATGAAAAGGCAAGCCTTATTGCTAGGGAATTAAGTGATGGCTTAAGTTTAAGGTAATGAATGACTATCTCTTTGGTAAAGAAAGTTAATCAAGAGTAATAGGTTATTTATTTGGTGGACTTCAATAAATTTGAACTACCTAGAAAAGAAGTTCTATCATCAAGTAATCAAGACAATCTTATGTTTCAAGTAATGAATGATTCACTTATTGTAAAGAAAACTAATCAAACTAATAGCTTCTTTATTGGATGGATTTCAATGAGTTTAGACTACACACAACATAATAATGTATATTGATGGGAAATCAAAGATTGGTGCAAATATTCAAGTTAATTTAATGATTCCTATGTATGAATGAATCTTAGGAACAAAAGAAGAAGTTTTATTAGCTAGAAATAAAGTGTTTGTCTTGTCTTTTAGGGAATGAACCAATCTATCAACGTAAAAAAAAGCTAATAAAGATGAATGACTCTATTTAATAGAGTTTAGATTTACCAAGGTTCATTAATGTGCATTTTGTATGAAATTAATGTTTGGTGTAGACATAGATGTTAATTGCATGATAATTTTCTACTAATGACTCCTTGCAATAAAAAGAAGCCTTATTACAAAGGAAATAGATGATGGTTTCAAGTTTCAAGAAATGAGTGACTCTTTTAATAAGAAAGCTAAGCAAGAGTTCCTGACATATTTCAATAGATTTAGATTACCAAAAGGAGAAGTTCTATTGGCCATTAATCAAGAAACAATGTCATGTTTCAAGTAATGACCAACTTGTTTATTAGTAAAAAAAAAAAAAGTTAATTAAGAGCAATAGCTTTTTTATTGAATAAAATTTAAAGGTTTCAAATTACTTAAGGCATAATAACATTTATCTCAATTATGAAATTAGTAATTGGCATAGGCACTTAAGTCAATTTTGATGTGTGCACAAACTACTAGTAGGTGTTCTTGCTCAAAAAATATAAAAAGTGAATAGAGTATCTTTTTATGAGGATTGAAAGCAAACAAGTACCCAAACATTTATTAATTATTTAGAAAACCGATTCAAAGATTAGACAACTAAATAAGAACAAATAAAATATAGATAGAAAAATTAATTGATAAATACAATGAGATTTAACCAAAAGAGAATGTACTAGGGATTTCATTTCACCACATTAAGATTATATATAATTCTTAGCTAAATTGCCAACAAGAAGAGGATCTATTCATTTGATAATGAAATTTTCTATGCTATTCTATACTTTTCCTCAAGTAATATTGAATCTACCCTTATTTATAAACTTATCATATCTTTATGTAGATTTAAGATAAAAGTGCATTAGGTTATGTGAAAAGCTCTAGCTTAAGTAGATAATTTAAAAATCCACACATCACCATGGTATAAATCATGTATATATATCTTGCATTTCATTCAATCCATTGTAGTATTATTTAATCTGATACATAAGATCTCCTCTTAGTCTTAACTATGAATACCAAATCAATTTAAAAGGTGATTAGACTTTTAAAAGTATCAAACTTAATAACATATGCTTGCCATGAAAAGAAATTTTTTAAATAACATAAAGGCAAAGAAAACAAAATAACTATGGTCAGGCTACAATATAACTTTAGCAACAAAAATTAGTTCATTCTAAAAATAATAAAAACCAAACTAAGCATTGAAGATAAAATAAGTTTTGGGAAAAGAGAATGGTGAAATAGCTGGAATTGCTCTCTTAAATATGTTACGAAATTTTTATAGGTTAATGAAATAGCTTTGGAATTGCTCTCTTAAAGATGTTGTAAATCCTTTAATTTCGGCCCACCTTTTCTCTATTCTCATTCAACTTTTTTTTACTCTACACATTTATCTTCTATCTAGTTCTCCGTATTTTTGTTATTTTTCATGCCTCCTTTATATTATAGTTCTCCGTATATCTAGTTCTCTTAAGTAAGGTTTATTATCTTTAATCATCCTATAAAAAGTTTATAACCTATAAATTGTGTCATATATATCTCTTATATAAAAATCAAATTAGGCTTTGACATAAACTAAAGGGTTAATATACAATTTTATTTAAAATTTTATGCTTCATATCAAATCTAGCCTAACTTTTGAAAAGTAATAGTTTAGTAATTTTGAAATTTTTTTTATAACAATCTTAGCCAACTATTAACCAAGTTAACGAAAAATACTTAAGTTGTTAGTATGACACATTGAATAAGAAGGGAAGTTGATATGTATTAAAGAAAAAATGGTGACAAAAAGCCATATTAGGCTAAGCCTAAACCCAAATCTAATTTAAGCTTAAACAATAATGACCCGTTAATCTAAAATTATTCTATATAATAATTTGATATTAATGAAATTAAGAAAACAATAACTATGTAATTTTGAAAATGAAATTTATTTAAACATAAAAAATAATCATAATTAAGTAAAAATAAAATTTTTATGGTAATATAACAAAATAAAAAGCAAAACCTCATTTCTCTCTATTGCAACCTTTTCTTTGATATGGGTCTCCTTGACGAGGTATATGTCCTATATTCCATGTCACCGTTGTTGACCTCTTAATCTACTCATAATTCATATAGCCCTATTCTCCTCTCTCCTTTACATTAAACCCCTTTAACCTCCTCTCCCCCTTTGTCTCATATCTTTTGATCTTGGAAACATGTTTTTTTTTTCCTATTTTTAATTGAATCTAGTTTCTAGGATTCAAATTGTTTAGAAGAAACTTACTACGAAGTTATGCCTCGCTAAGTGTTTATTATACCACTTCTTGGTGCGTTCCTTGTAGTTTTTTGCATTCTTATAGGTTACCTTATAAAATTTATCTAATTCAATTGATTCTATTTTTTAGCTTTCATATCAAAATTTAGAAATTTCATAGCAATGCTTTATGCTCAATTTCAACAGATAAATAACATGCTTATCCAAAAACTAACTTGTATGAAGCATACCTTAGAGGAGTTTTAAATGGTGTTCTATATGCTTAAAGTGTATCATCTAGTTTCAATGACTAATTGTTTCTTAAAGCATTTATAGTCTTTTTTAAAATATTCTTTAATTCCTTATTTGAAACTTCAACTTGACCACTAGTTTGGGGATGTTATAAGTTAGTTATTTTGTGAGTAACACCATATTTGCTCAAAAAAATTTCAAATTATTGGTTGCAAAAGTATTTTTTTTTCATCACTAATGATTGCATTGGGTGTTTCAAATGTTTCAAAAATATGTTTCTTTAAAAAGTTAACAATAACCTTAGCATCAACTTCCACTCATTTTGACACATAATCTAAAGCCGCAAGAGTATGTTTATTATTGAAAAATTTAGGAAAATTACTCATGAAATCTATGCCTTAAAGATCAAATAATTCAACAATAAGAATATTATTCAAAGACATCTATCTTTTTTTTTAAAAAAAATATTTCCATTCCTTTCACATTGATTTCAAAGTTCAAAGACATCCCTTTATGTTTCAATGATGTGACTTATACCCAAAAGCAATATTACCTTTTATGGTTATTTTTCAATTTTTTTTCTTTTTTTTTGCATCCAAATGAGCAAACCATGATCTAATTGCATTGTATTTAGCCCGCTAATTTATTTTTACATGAGAGTGACTGAGCATGAGGTCTTAGGGCAAAAAAAATAATGGTACAACTCCAGAATAGAGAGGAATTGGGAGTGATAAGTCGATTGGAACGCCACAAGAAGAAGTACCTCTTGATAAGTTCTTTAGTTCTGAAAAGAACCGAGGGAGAAAACCCTTACTCACTCAAAGTTGTATATCCTTCAGAACTTACAAGGGGTGCCTA
The DNA here is from genome assembly GCA_021464305.1 of Kandelia obovata. Lineage (NCBI taxonomy): Eukaryota > Viridiplantae > Streptophyta > Magnoliopsida > Malpighiales > Rhizophoraceae > Kandelia > Kandelia obovata. The sequence continues at coordinate 146,171 of CM038478.1, read as the reverse complement.
TTTATAGGCAAAGATAGCAATCCTAAAGAGGAACAAATTCCTACTTAGGAAAAATCTTTATTTTGTGAAATTTCTAACAATGGAAAAATTTCACAACAGAAAATACTCTTGTTTAGGAGTGAGTGCTATTGCTTAATACGGGCTATCAAGTACTCCAATGATATTAATTAGGCCTCTACACTTTGTCAATCTTGAATTTGCACCATTTGAAGCCTGGTGGGCCTGAATATCCTTAATCAGCCCATTTAGTGCTTCTTTAATTGTTTTGGCTTTAGCTCGTGTTATTCGGCCTTCTGGAATCTGAAATGGACCTTTTGCATCCATTGGAGCCTTCCAGCCATCATCTCTACGGTTCACATCATTAGCTTGTGTTATTGGACCTCTTGTATCCATTGGAGCTTTCCAGTCATCATCGATATGGTTCTCATCATTTCCCCTCTCCTCAAAAGGATTTGACCTCGAATCATCACCTACATTAAAATGGGAAAGATCAGAAACGTTAAATGTTGCACTCACATTATACTCACTAGGAAGGTCCAACTTATAAGCATTGTCATTAATTCGTGCTACAACTTGAAAGGGACCATCTCCTCTAGGTTGTAGTTTTGAACGCCTTTGAGCTGGAAACCGTTCCTTGCGTATATGCACCCAAACCCAGTCACCAGGTTCAAACACCACTCTCTTTCGTCCCTTGTTAACTTGGGATGCGTATTGCTCAGTTCGTTTTTGAATTTGTTGCCGCACCTTTTCATGCAATTTTTTAACCATGTCAGCCTTGCGTTCACCATCTAAGCTCGCATACTCATTGACAGGTATAGGTACCAAATCCAAAGGAGTCAACGGATTAAAACCATATACAATTTCAATTGGAGAATAACTAGTAGCAGAATGAACACTCCTATTATATGCAAACTCGACATGTGGTAAACAATCTTCCCATGTTTTCAAATTTGTTCGAATAATAGCTCGCAAAAGAGTAGAAAGAGTTCGATTAACCACCTCAGTTTGCCCATCAGTTTGTGGATGACAAGTTGTTGAAAACAGTAGCTTAGTACCTAACTTACCCCACAAAGTCTTCCAGAAGTAGCTTAAGAACTTTGTATCTCGATCTGAAACAATGCTTCGTGGCATGCCATGCAAACGTACTACTTCTCTAAAGAATAAGTCAGCCACATTGTTTGCGTCATCAGTTTTATGGCATGGGATGAAGTGTGCCATTTTTGAAAATCTATCAACAACAACAAATACAGAATCTCTACCCCTTTTTGTTCGTGGCAATCCTAGTACAAAGTCCATAGATAAATCAACCCAAGGATGACTAGGTATGGGCAAGGGGGTATACAAGCCATGGGGCAAAACTCTAGATTTCGCCTGTTTGCATGTTATGCATTTCTCACATATCCTCTCAACATCTCGTTTCATGCGTGGCCAAAAGAAATGTTCATTGAGGACATCTAGGGTTTTCCTAACACCGAAATGACCCATTAGACCTCCCTCATGAGCTTCCCTTACAACCAACTCCCTCAAAGAACTCATAGGCATGCATAAACGATTTTCCCTAAATAAGAAACCCTTATGCCTATAAAACTTCTCAAAGCCTGACGTCTCACATGCTCCATACACGTTAGCAAAGTCAGGATCATTCACATACAAATCCTTAATATGTTCAAATCCTAATAAGTTTGCAGTAAGTGTAGAGATAAGGGCATACCTGCGAGATAATGCATCAGCTACCACATTTTCCTTACCTTGTTTATATTTGATGATGTAAGGGAAGGTCTCAATGAATTCAATCCACCTGGCATGTCTTTTGTTCAACTTTCCTTGTCCCTTCAAGTGCTTCAAAGATTCATGGTCAGTATGGATGACAAACTCCTTGGGCCAAAGGTAATGTTGCCATGTCTCCAAAGCTCGCACCAATGCATACAGCTCCTTATCATAGGTAGGATAATTAAGGCTTGCTCCACTTAACTTTTCACTAAAATAAGCAATTGGGCGCTTTTCCTGCATCAAAACAGCTCCAATGCCAATACCTGAAGCATCACACTCAATCTCAAAAGCATTTGCAAAGTTAGGTAAAGCAAGTAAGGGTGCAGAACTTAATTTTTCCTTGATGCAATTAAAAGCCTTGTCTTGGTCAGTACCCCACCTAAAACTTATGTTCTTTTTTATAAGCTCCGTGAGTGGTGCAGCAATGGTGCTAAAGTCCTTAACAAAGCGTCTATAGAAACTAGCTAAACCATGAAAGCTACGCACATCACTAACTGACTTAGGTGTAGGCCAATCACGAATTGCCTTAACTTTTTCCTCATCAACCTCAACACCTTTAGCACTGACAATATAGCCAAGAAATGTGATTTGATTAGTACAAAAGGAACATTTCTGTAAGTTAGCATACAATTTCTCAGAACGTAAAACACTTACAATGGAACGTAAATGATGCAGATGCTCTTCTAGGGTTCTACTATAGACCAGAATATCATCAAAATACACAACTACAAATTTACCAATGAATGGACGCAAAATATGATTCATTAGTCGCATAAAAGTACTCGGTGCATTGGTAAGACCAAATGGCATAACAAGCCATTCATACAAACCGTACTTAGTTTTGAAAGCTGTTTTCCACTCATCTCCCTCTCTCATCCTAATTTGATGATATCCACTTTTCAAATCAATCTTAGAAAAGACACATGAACCATGCAATTCATCCAACATGTCATCTAATCTAGGTATGGGGTGACGATACTTTACAGTGATTTTGTTGATTGCTCGACAATCAACGCACATCCTCCAAGTCCCATCCTTTTTGGGTACAAGTAGGACAGGAACAGCACATGGACTCATGCTTTCCCTCACATGTCCTTTGGAAATAAGCTCCTCAACTTGCCTTTGAAGCTCCTTTGTCTCCTCAGGATTACTCTTATAAGCTGGCCTGTTAGGGATGGATGCACCCGGGATGAAATCAATTTGATGCTCAATTCCTCTATTAGGTGGCAATCCACTTGGAACATCGTCAGGGAATACATCTTCAAATTCCTGCAATAGAGCAACAACAACACTAGGCAAAGATGGGTCAAATTTGTTAGTGTTAAAATAAGCCTCCTTGTACAAAAATAGGATCACAAACTGATTGGTATAGAATGCTCTTTTGACATCGCTTTCTTTTGCATAGAAACTCTCTCTTTTCTTCTCCTTTTCTTGTGTACCCACATTTTTTTCTCTCTTTTCTCTTTTATCAATCTCTTTTTTCGGTTCACTCTCATTTTTAATCCTTAATTGATCCTCATAAGCTTGTTGAGGTGATAAGGGTACAAGAGTGACGGGTCTTTCATTCATTACAAAAGAGTATCGATTCTTGAAGCCATCATGCATAACTCGTCTGTCAAATTGCCATGGTCTCCCTAGTAGAATATGACCCGCATGCATAGGTACAACGTCACATAAAACTTCATCGTGGTACCTTCCGATAGAAAATGATATAAGAACTCGCTCATTCACCTTGACTTCCCCATTCTCATTCAGCCACTGAAGTTTATATGGCCTAGGATGCTTCATAGTATGTAAATTCAGTTTCTCAACCATAGTTTTGCTAGCAACATTAGTGCAACTCCCACCATCAATAATCATACTACATACCTTATCCTTGATCAGACACCTTGTCTGAAAGATGTTATCTCGTTGCACCTCATTTTCTTCCTTTACTTGCACATTCAATGCTCGCCTTGTGACAAGAGCTACACCATTAACTGGATACTCCTCTCCATCACTTTCAGCCTTTGATGATGTCAAAGAATCATCATCTGATTCACTTTCAGTTTCCACATCTCCATTCCTTCGCAGGATCATTGCACGCTTATTTGGACATTGAGATGCAATGTGACCCCTGCCCAAACACTTAAAGCATTTAACATCTCTAGTTCTACTTGCTTGGAGTTTGAAATTACCTACCTCCTTGCTAGAACCCACATTCTTTTGCTTGGATAGCTCGGCTTTGGACTTGTAATTGGCCATATCGTCACTTTTACTCTGATTTGGCTTCCAAGATGAGGTAGAAACCGAATTCTGAACAAACAGTGTGGAACCCTTTCATTTAAGTTGCCTTTCAACTTTCATTGTCATGTGCACCATGTCTTCTAATTCCACATAATGTTGCAATTCAACCACGTTTGCTATGTCCCTATTTAGCCCTAGTAGAAATCGAGCCATAGTTGTTTGATCATGAAATTGCATCATCGTCTACATCATTTTCATGCTCATGGGCACGTCTCAACTGCCTTCTTGCTCTGGGAGCCTCATATTCCCCATGTCTCAATTGCAACTCTGCTATTGTATTAGCTTGCTCCTCCATCCTCTCCCGCATATCATCAAATCTGGTATTCATGCGCTCAAATTGTTGTTGCATAGCTTTGATCATGAAGGACACATCACCAGCTCCCTCCTGAGCTGCACCTTTGTCTTTGGACGTCATAGTATTAGTTTTACACAAAATAATTAAGGTACCTCACAGAACGCTCCCTCACGTGTTTCACTCAAAAGATGATGTCACACTCCCTCGTGTTTACACTCCTGATGGCTTTTCCTTTATATGAACTTTCTCTCTTGCCTTTTACCACTCAGATTTCCCCTTTCAGCTCTATAAAGAACTAAACAACATAAATCAAGAGTATTGATTCTGAACAAAATATGACAAATGGCATAGAGTTGAACAATTTGGAGAACAAGCAATTAAAAGGGAAAAAGGATATCAAGGCAAACGAATTTAATGAACTAAACTCACAAAAGTCAGGACTTGAGTAGTTAATCCTTGCTTCTTCTTTCTTTTCTTTTTTTTTTTTTTTTTTTTTTTTTCGTTGATCCTTTTTTTTTTTTTTTTTTAACACGAAATAACTATAAAATACTTGCATGCCACAATTGGAATTGGAATTGACACGTTTATGAGCTTAACAAACAAACAAACGGAGAAGGATTGCAAACAAACTGTTTTGTGTGTTTGAATAGTAATGCACAAACTCAATCGAAATAACTAAATCACAAGGTAGAAAATTGAAGGGTGAATGAGTTCAACCTGATTTAGAAACAGGCTCTGATACCAACTGATGCGGAAAACCCAAAGGGAACCAACGCACACAAGGAATCAAAGATGAACCAGGAAAGCTAAATCAGAGTTAAATAACACAAACCCTAGACCCAACATGTGAAGGAACACGAATCTAGGGTATTTAAGAAGGATATGGACGCCACACTCCAGAACAGAAAGGAATTGGGAGTGATAAGTCGATTGGAACGCCACAAGAAGAAGTACCTCTTGATAAGTTCTTTAGTTCTGAAAAGAACCGAGGGAGAAAACCCTTACTTTCTATTTCACTCAAAATTGTATATCCTTCAGAACTTACAAGGGGTGCCTATTTATAGGCAAAGATAGCAATCCTAAAGAGGAACAAATTCCTACTTAGGACAAATCCTTATTTTGTGAAATTTCTAACAATGGAAAAATTCCACAACAGAAAATACTCTTGTTGAGGAGTGAGTGCTATTGCTTAATACGGGCTATCAAGTACTCCAATGATATTAATTAGGCCTCTACTTTTTGTCAAGTTTGAATTCGCACTATTTGAAACCTGGGCCTGAATATCCTTAATCAGCCCATTTAGTGCTTCTTTAATTGTTTTGGCTCTAGCTCGTGTTATTGCTGTCTCTTATACACATCTAGATGTGTATAAGAGACAGATTTGAAACCTGGGCCTGAATATCCTTAATCAGCCCATGTAGTGCTTCTTTAATTGTTTTGGCTCTAGCTCGTGTTATTGGGCCTTCTGGTATTTTAAATGGACATTTTGCATCCATTGGAGCCCTCCAGCCATCATCTCTATGGTTCACATCATTCGCTTGTGTTATTGGACCTCTTGTATCCATTGGAGCTTTCCAGTCATCATCGTTATGGTTCTCATTACTTTTTATTTTTCAGTTGAAATAAAAAATAGATAAAAATAAAAGTTTCAATAAATATGATAAACTTATATTTCATGTGAGTCTAATATAATATAATCAAAGCAAGAGAACACAAAAATTAGAACCTTACTCTTTTTTCTTTTCTTTTCTTTTCTCTTCGTTTGTTTTTTTTTTTTAAATAACTAATCATAATCTTCAATAAATCTAGAAACTTTTGATTCATAAGAATCCGTTAATCGTATAATTCAGCCTAGTTGACTGATTTAGAATCTTTGTTAAAATTTACCTTCCTACACCTTGTTTATATCAATCAATCTTAACACTTTTGACCAATTGATTAATCAAAACTTTTTGTAAGATTTTAGATTTTCATTTCTTTTTTTTATTTTGTCCAATTGACATGACTAATTGACCAATGCAAAATGTCATTCAACAATGAGAACAAACTATTCTTTTTATTTTTTTTACATTAATATTTTTTTTATTTGGAAAATAAGGATTCTTTTTTAAGCATTACTTGAAATTGACTTACCCATGAGCTATCAAAAATGAGAAAAAATATACCTAAATCTAGCAACTTAATCACGTTAACCTTTATCACATCTTGCATGCTTACGTTTAACATTCTTTAAGGTTAAACAATGAGCTTGTAACCCTCCTTCATAAGAATTTTGTGGATGTAGATTGAAGGTTGATTCCCTTTTGGTCAGTTATTATCAATCTTAAGGCTTTCTTATATTCTTTCAAAGTTCTAAAAAGTTTCTTTTTCATTAAATCTATTGAGGAAGAAGAAATAATTACAAGTATAGAATAAGAACCTTTTAAAAAAATGTATATTCTAAATAAAAAAGTAAAGGTTTAAGTTTAGGTGCGTGGGGCTCCTCAATTGAAGGCTTTAACTAAAATACATGGTGTCTATCAATAACTGTAACTTTCAACTCTATAGTTTTTAGGTATGATGGATTTGTTTCCAACAAATTAGCACTTTTCCTTATGTTCTTACTTTTAGTTATAATATCCCTTGATTGAATCATGTAAGCTTCAAGTGAGTCCTCTGGTTCTTCTTCCTTAAAAAATCTCATTAATTTCATGGTTAATAGTCTAATTTGGGAAACAAGCATTATCATTAGAGGGATATTTAATAGTTTAAAAAAAATTAAAAGTAACTTATTCATCTTGCATTCTCAAGATTAGCTTTCCTTGTTGAACATCACTTAAAGTTTTACTTATAGCTATAAAAGGTTTCCTTAAAATAAAAGTTTCTTCCTAATTGTCATCCATGTCTAAAACAATAAAATCTATATGAAAAATGAACTTGTTGACCTTTTCCAATATAACATCTACTACACCTCTTAGATGATTCATAGATTTATCTGATAACTAAAAAGATATAGTGGCAGACTTTATTTCAACATGCCTTAATTTTTAGAAAATAATGAAAAGGCATAAAATTAGTTCTTACCATTAAATCACATAAAGCCTTATTAAAATTAGAAATACCAATAATGCAAGGAATATAGAAACTTTTTAGATCTTTTATTTTTGGTGGTAGCTTATTTTAAAAGATTGTAGAACACTCCTCATTTAACTTTACCTAACTATGCATTTGAGATAAAGCATATGTGAAAGGAATTTTAGTGTTCAATTTATTAAAAACATTAAGGATTTTGGAGAATTGTTCATCTATTTGATATTGCTTTAATCTCTGAGGAAAAGGAATGGGAGAAACATAAGGTTTGACATTAAGGTTATGAAAAAGCCTTCTTTGTTGTTCCTTAACATCATCATTAACTTTTTCTTCCTTTATTATTTGGTCTTACTTTCTTTCTCCCTTTGAATGCTCCTGGTCTTGGGATGTTTGCTCTCATAGGTCACAACCTTGTCCTTTTCTAATTGCTTCAATCTTTTTATCATTCCTTTAGCATCATTGCTTTGACCTATTCCCTTATATTTGTTTTGTGTTGCTAGGTAAAGTACCATAGGTCATTTAAGAAAGCATACTAGCTAATTGTCCCATTTGTGACTCCATGCTTCTTATTGAAGCTTCAAGGTTTTTGATAAAAGCTTCTTGGTTTTGAAACCTAGTTTCAACAGTGTATATGAATCTCGTCATTAACTCCTCCAAATTAGACTTCTTCTTTTGAGGTAGGAATCTTGAAGGTGTCTGATTCACTAGATTATTATTACTCCATGAAAATTTTAGATGATTGTGCCAGCCAAGATTGTATGTGTTGGAGTAGGGATTTTTATTTGTTGCTTATTCAAATAACTAATGAAATTGGCATGCTTAGATGATTGTGAAAAAGGATTACCTAACTAACATTAAGTATTACAGTGTCTTCCTCTACATAAATCACAATTTGTACTTGGTACATGTATGGATAATACAATCAAGTTGTCAATCTTATTTAGTTCTTTGATTTGAGTAGATAACATAGTGAGAGAAATAGTGAAAGTATCTATTACATGGACCTATAGCTCTCTTACTTGTTGATTTATCTATCTACCATTGATAACTATTATAACCTATTTCCTTCAACAAGTCATATGCCTTTTATAGGGCCTTTCACAAGATAATATCACCATTGCTATGTCAATCATAAAACAATTAATAGGAGATAAACCATAATAGAAAGTTTATACTTGTAGTTATATAGGTAGAACCTGATGTGGGTAATTCCTAAGTAAATATTTGAATCACTCTCATGTTTTATACAAAGACCCCATCTTTAGCTGTATAAAAGTAGTAATATCATTACTAGAAAATGGGAAAAAATTTACTAGAAAGCATTGAGCCATTATGCCCCAAGTAGCTTTGGATCTTGTTGGTAAACATTTAAGCCAATTTTTCACTTTGTCTTATAAAGAAAAAGGAGAAAATCTTAAACTAATAGCATCCTTAGAAACACCATTATACATAAAAGCATCACAAATTTCTAAAAGTTAGCAAAAAGGACATTTTGGTCATCATTAAGTAAATCGCCAAATTGATTTAAAAATCATTTAATTGATGGCTAGCTCGACTTCAAAATTATTTGCATGCATTGCCTACCTCTTAAAGCTTTATGTTGTCTTAGTGACTAAAGGTTTTTTATACTTTAGGTGGGAATGGTTAGCCTTATCTCTTTCTTCATTCACCATCTTTGCACTTTTGCTTTTGTTTAAACAATGACTTATTCTTTCAATTTCAAGATCAAGTAACATAATTTCTTCACAACACAATCATGTCATACACTAGCAAAAACCTTGCAAAAAAAGAAAATCTAAATTACAATTAAGATCAAAGGGTTTTAATATTGTTAAGATTTCCAATCCCTAGCAACAATGCCAAAAACTTGATAAGTGCAAGTAATTACTAATAAGTGCACTAATTGATTAAAACATAGATATTGAATAGAGTATCATCTCATAAGGATTGAAAGCAAACAAATACTAAAACATTAATTATTCTAAACTTTTTTAGAAGATCAATTTCAAAGTTTAGAAAACTAACAAATAAAATATAAATAGAAAAATTAAGTGCTAAGGAAAGCAATAAGAGTAACCAAAAGAGAATATATTAGGATATTAATGACACTAGGGCATTAGTTGACCACACCAATATTACATAGAGTTCTTTGCTAACATACTATCAAGAAGAGGATCTATTCATCAGACAAAAAATTTTTGTATATTATTTAATACTTTTTCTCAAGTGATATTGAATATACTCTTACTTATTAACTTACAATATCTCTATGCAAATTTAAGATAAAAGAGCATTAAGTTTTATGAAAAACTCTAGCTTGAGTATATCCTTTTGAAATCTACTTATCCTTATTACATAAATCATGTTTGTGCATCTTTACATTTTATTCAATTCATAAAATGTATTATTTAATATAATATAAGGAATCTTCTCTCAATGTCAACCATGCATGTCAAATTAATTTAAAAGATGATTAGACTTTAAAGCATTAAACACCATAATAAATACTCATTATGAAAAGAAAATTTTTAAACAACATAAAAACAAAGTAAACTATATAATTATGGTTATACTACACTGTGGCCTTATCTAAGAAAATTTTTTCATCCTAAAAATAATGAAAACCAAACTAGACATTAAAAACAAAAAGGGTTTTAGAAGAATAGAATGATAAAATAGCTTTAAGGTTACTTTCATGAAGTGTCATCACTCCTCTTCTCTTAATCTCTTGACATTGATTTCTTTTTGGTACAAGATTATCTCTTCTTTTTATTGTATGGTTGTCTATGGTTTCACTCTTTTTCGTGCATCCTTTATAGTGTGGTGATCCTTCTTGTTGATTAAGGTTTCCTATCTCTAGTAAACTTCAAAACAATTTTTTACCCATAATTTATCACTCAAATATCTCTCTTTTAGAAATTGATTAGACTTTAGCTAAATTGGAAAATTGTATCTTTATTACTTAGCTTTCCTTAGCCACAAGAATAACTTAAGTTAGTGATGCGGAAAACCCCAAGGGACCCAACGCACACAATGACTTAGAGATGAACCAGGAAAGCTAAATCAGAGTTAAATAACACAAACCCTAGACCCAACATGTGAAGGAACACGAACCTAGGGTATTTAAGAAGGATATGGACGCCACACTCCAGAATAGAGAGGAATTGGGAGTGATAAGTCGATTGGAACGCCACAAGAAGAAGTACCTCTTGATAAGTTCTTTAGTTCTGAAAAGAATCGAGGGAGAAAACCCTTACTTTCTATTTCACTCAAAGTTGTATATCCTTCAGAACTTACAAGGGGTGCCTATTTATAGGAAAAGATAGCAATCCTAAAGAGGAACAAATTCCTACTTAGGACAAATCCTTATTTTGTGAAATTTCTAACAATGGAAAAATTCCACAACAGAAAATACTCTTGTTGAGGAGTAAGTGCTATTGCTTAATACGGGCTATCAAGTACTCCAATGATATTAATTAGGCCTCTACACTTTGTCAAGCTTGAATTCGCACCATTTGAAGCCTGGTGGGCCTGAATGTCCTTAATCAGCCCATTTTATGCTTCTTTAATTGTTTTGGCTTTAGCTCGTGTTATTGGGCCTTCTGGAATCTGAAATGACCTTTTGCATCCATTGGAGCCTTCCAGCCATCATCTCTACGGTTCACATCATTAGCTTGTGTTATTGGACCTCTTGTATTCATTGGAGCTTTCCAGTCATCATTGTTATGGTTCTCATCATTCCCCCTCTCTCAAAAGGATTCCCCCCTCTTCTCAAAAGGATTCGACCTCGAATCATCACCTACATTAAAATGGGAAAGATCAGAAACGTTAAATGTTGCACTCACATTATACTCACCAGGAAGGTCCAACTTATAAGCATTGTCATTAATTCGCGCTACAAACTTGAAAGGGACCATCTCCTCTAGGTTGTAGTTTTTGAACGCCTTTGAGCTGGAAACCGTTCCTTGCGCATGTGCACCCAAACCAGTCACCAGGTTCAAACACCACTCTCTTTCGTCCCTTGTTAACTTGGGATGCGTATTGCTCAGTTTCGTTTTTCAATTTGTTGCCGCACCTTTTTATGCAATTTTTTAACCATGTCTGCCTTGCGTTCACCATCTAAGCTGGCATACTCATTGACAGGTATAGGTACCAAATCCAAAGGAGTCAACGGATTAAAACATATACAATTTCAAATGAGAATAACTAGTAGCAGAATGAACACTCCTATTATATGCAAACTCGACATGTGGTAAACAATACTTCACATTGTTTCAAATTTGTTGGAATAAATAGCTCGCAAAAGAGTAGAAAGAGTTCGATTAACCACCTCAGTTTGCCCATCAGTTTGTGGATGACAAGTTGTTGAAAACAGTAGCTTAGTACAACTTACCCCACAAAGTCTTCCAGAAGTAGCTTAAGAACTTTGTATCTCGATCTGAACAATGCTTCGTGGCATGCCATGCAAACGTACTACTTCTCTAAAGAATAAGTCAGCCACATTGTTTGCGTCATCAGTTTTATGGCATGGAGATAAAGTGTGCCATTTTTGAAAATCTATCAACAACAACAAATACAGAATCTCTACCACTTTTTGTTCGTGGCAATCCTAGTACAAAGTCCATAGATAAATCAACCCAAGGATCACTAGGTATGGGCAAGGGGGTATACAAGCCATGTGGCAAAACTCTAGATTTCGCCTGTTTGCATGTTATGCATTTCTCACATATCCTCTCAACATTTCTTTCCATGCGTGGGCAAAAGAAATGTTCATTGAGGACATCTAGGGTTTTCCTAACACCGAAATGACCCATTAGACCTCCCTCATGAGCTTCCCTTACAACCAACTCCCTCAAAGAACTCATAGGCATGCATAAACGATTTTCCCTAAATAAGAAACCCTTATGCCTATAAAACTTCTCAAAGCCTGATGTCTCACATGTTCCATACACGTTAGCAAAGTCAGGATCATTCACATACAAATCCTTAATATGTTCAAATCCTAATAAGTTTGCAGTAAGTGTAGAGATAAGGGCATACCTGCGAGATAATGCATCAGCTACCACATTTTCCTTACCTTGTTTATATTTGATGATGTAAGGGAAGGTCTCAATGAATTCAATCCACCTGGCATGTCTTTTGTTCAACTTTCCTTGTCCCTTCAAGTGCTTCAAAGATTCATGGTCAGTATGGATGACAAACTCCTTGGGCCAAAGGTAATGTTGCCATGTCTCCAAAGCTCGCACCAATGCATACAGCTCCTTATCATAGGTAGGATAA
>CM038478.1:105692-133446 GCA_021464305.1 Kandelia obovata | reverse complement strand
GTTCCTTCTTGTCTACAAAGGTCGTCGGCTTGGAATATACCGCATTGCTCATTTGTTTGCTTATCTATTTCATTATTTGGAGTCAAATTTGAGCAATACCTGTTCCCACCTTACGTCTCCTCCTTTATCAAATACTCTTTAGTTTCGTAGGTGATGAGATTATTTAATCTATTACTTGAGGAGAGAAGTGAATTATGTGAATATGTCCTTTTACAAATTTATCTGATTTAACTTTGTGACTTGTTAGACCCGATAAAATTTTTTTTCTCTTTTTAGTGAGAGCAGCCATACAAAATATTCAATAACATATAATTACTGAAAGAAAACGGTAATTTTTATGTGTTCACATTATGTGTGAACTACGTCTATGTGTTGATAAGATCACTCCTAATTCCACAATCACCCTTATTATCAAGGTAAATTATTGGTAGAAGGATCTCCTTAAACCACTGGTGAAGACTATTCTCTACTTACAATGATCTTCGATCACTGTCAGAGTTCGATCTCTCCTATTTTTCAAAATAAACTTAATCAAGAGTTTCATAAGTTAAACTTTCATGATGAGACGATCACCAATGGACAGAACTTAGGAAAAAATATGGACTTTTCCTTCCTTCTATGTAATGTTGTTTCACATCTGTCGTGCGCATGCACGTTGATGCTAAGCTCTATACGTGTTGTCATTGCTATCCATTGCTCACTTTAATTGCTGTCTGATGCACTGCTGTTGCTCTCAGGTGTGTGTCGCTAATGCTGTTGCTGCTATTTGTATATGTTATAATTGTGTTTGATCAATTGCACTGCTGCTTGCGTCCACACATCGTCGATGACTTTTTGTTCAAACGTGCTGTATCTATTGTTTCTACACAAATGTGCCTTTTGTCTTATGCACACTGTGACTTTTTCACACACGCTGTTCCGTATTCGATGTGTGACTATATTGGTTGCTCATTACGCTATTGCTATTTGCCAGCAATGTTGCTGTTTGCTAGCGCTGCTGCTGCTAACCTGCATTGCTGCTATTCTTGTTCCAATTGCTGTTGCGCGTGTGCTGTGCAGGACCCTTGTAGCTACTATTCACTTCTTTTGAGTTTGTCTTCTTGCTCTTTGTTAAGTTCGTTAATGCGGTGCTAACTTGTAATGTTTTTCTGGCCTGTGGTGTGGGATATAATATTGCCTAAGATGTGCTGCTAGTGCAAGGAAGCCTCCATAGACATTTGTAGGGTGTGTACCCTTATGGGACGTGCAAGGAAGTCTCTGCTACTGTATACCCTTACTGAATGTGGCAGGACATGCTGTTGAATCTATGAAAAGCCTCCTTGGATGTGTTGGAATGCTGTCTGTCTCTGGAATGCCTCTTAGACATGTGGTGTGGTGCCGACTACTATTGCACCTTTGTGAGGGTTTGCTGGTGTGGGTGGCTGTCTTGGTAAGGTTAGCTGGTGTGGATGGACAACTACCTTACTCTCTCTTTCTTTCCTCTTAGTGTATGCACGTGCTGTTGCTGCTTTTCCTTTGGACTGCTGCACTTCCTTGCGACTGCCTTGCTGCTTCTCCATATGGTGAGTTGTTGAAATTCCTTGAGCCAGTTGACCTTTGCTGCACTCTCTTGCAAGCTCACCTTGATCACTTCTTTGGCAGCGCACCTGCTTGACTCTCTGCCAGCGCACTTCGCACTTCCTTGGCCAGCACCTTTGCACTCTCCTTGAACGATGCCTTTTACCTCTTCTGTGGTGTTGTACTATCCTTGGCGATTACACTTGTGCTTCTCCTTTTAGTAAGCTTGTCTTGTACTCTCCTTGCGACTACCTTCTGCCTTCCGTGGATGCTGTTACCCTCTCTTGGGTGGTCACCTTGCCCTACTTTTTTTTTTTCTCTCCCTTGACTAGCTGGCCTTGCCTTTGTTTTATTCAATTTATAGTAGCCTCATTACTTGTAGATGCATAGTTATAGTTATTAAAACCTTGATATTAAGGGCTACATAATCATCAACGGTCATCAGGGATTTCCAAAGTTGCCCTTCAACAACGACCAATTTTGATCTAAATTTAATCATGCAATGGTTAACGGGAAATTTGACTCCAAATCAGTGTTGACTGTAATCACCTGTTTTTTCCAATGCCTTTCTGCATCTCAATTGACTAATTCCAACAATTCCAGCCAATCTCTTTAGAATTGTTCCTTGCTTAGTGTGAAGATATTCCTTTATAGCCATTGATTTGCTTATGTTTTGGCCTTATTTTAAGGTGGATGGTTAGTGGAAAACTCATTTAGTCCATAATATTAAAAAGTTGCACAAAACGCTGCTTAGTTGAACCCATAATTTGATCACTATATCTTTGGCAACCAAAGATTTTGACACGTTTATTGTAAAAATAAATTCAATAAATCTCGTGAATCATGAAGAAGGATGGCTAGAACACGAGTATTTGAAAATCAATCAACCGATCACATCATAATTCCTTGCCTTAAACTGTGGGAAACCACTAATGAAATCATGAAATTGACACCATGGTATATTTGGAATGTAATGGTGCATGCTACCTCTTCATCTTCTTAACTTTGTCTTGTTGACAGGACATATGCATGTTTTTCACGTAATGCCTTCCATTAATTTCCATCTTGGACAATAATAATGTGAGACACAGCATAATTCCTTTCCACTTTGGCAATACTGCCACTGAGAATCAGACACTTTGCAGAAGCTCCATCTAAGCTTACACTTATGGAACATACAAACAGTAACTGTAAGAATTTAATAACCTCATCAATTAGATATGTTTTACCATACCTTTGTTCACTTGTTACACAAGCTGTTATAGTCTGCATCATTCAAAATTTTTCTCTTTCTTTTTGTCCACAAGTTGCTTTGTACTCTAGTAAGAGGTAGTAACCACTTGTTGCACTTTTTAATGTGACTCAAGCTTCACTATTTGATATTCATCTGCTTGTTGAATCTCACACAAAGTTATACTATTGCCAAAACTCTTGTCATGACTTTGCCTTTAGCGATAAGTTCTTATGTTTTGGAAGAATTGTATTCACCATTTGTCTATACTTACAATGAACATGATGCCTAACAAATAAAACCGCTAAATGCGAAGGTAATGCACAACATTAAGCATTGGCACCATTGTGGGTGAACCACGTAAAATTATGATTCGTGTTATTCTTCAATAACTTACGATGTATTGATATTTGTATGGTCACTATCACATAAAAAGAGATAAAAAAAATGATATTATCAGCTCTAGCAAGTCACAGAGGTTAAATTTAAGCATTCAATTTGTTAAAAAGGGCAATTTCTACACTAATTCACCTCTCTCGTGTGAGACCTAAAACGATCTCATCAAACCTGTGAAATGATTCTAGTTACTTGGTGGCTCTCATTTAGTGGAGGTTGGTTAATGAATCCTTGTGATTGCCATTAGTTTTCTATACTGAACCTTTATTAGCAGGTTCTAGATTCTTTGGCTTTGTTATCATGGCAACATGGTGTTGTGCTCTACAGTGCATTGCCATCGCCTGTTCTCTTATGAGATTTAATAATAAAGCTTAAAAATCAATCTATAATGGCCAATTAGTATCAATGAATTGGCTATCAAATCTTAGTCGTCTCAATGTTGGAATAAGCTAGTGGAAGATTTCCAAGGCTTAATAGAGGACCTGGATAGTCTAGGTCCTACTCACTTCACCAAAGCATGCTAAAATTGAAGACGTCGTTGACACTTCTTAAAGTCCTTGTCCCAAATTCAAAGCAAGATATAATTTGTTGATGAACTTCAAGAGTCATTAAAAAGCCTTAACATAGCATATAAAAGTTAGGAAGAGATGAGTTGTGCTCAAAGACAACTATAAAAGAGATTTGAGATCTTAGCATGGCAATTTGTATAGTAAGATTTGAAACTCTTATAATGAATTATTGGGGGTATTGCCTTACACAGGAGCCAATTTGCTCGGCATCGCTTAACCTCTTTGTAAAGAGTTACATAAAGACATTAGAAGACAAAATTAAGATGCCACCATTGGCTGCCATTCTTAATATTCATATTATTACCCAGGGATATATTTTTATAGTACTTCGTTATAACCGTTGATAAGGCTAGCTTGTTATTTGAAATTCTTGGAGTTTGGAGATCTTTCAAAGTTGAGCGTACATGTAACAAGATGTGAAGGAACCTAATCTCTTATCTAGTTAGAAGATCAGCTAGTACATTTTGATATGTTGCTAAAAAATGTTTCATGGGTGAGATTATTTTTTAATTCCTTCTAATGCTTTTTGCCTTGGTCAATTTTTTTTCTTTTTTCATTTGAAATGTTGTTTCATCCTCATAATGAATTAAGATTTAGTTGGTTTTAATTGATATGATAGAGTGTAAGTTGCTCTAATTCAACTGCTCCTTATAGTAGTCATGTTGCACCTTTTACAAACTGGACCTTTATACATTTATTCTTTGATTTTTATAGTATTTTTGAAATTCAAAATGAATTGTATTTAAAATTTAATGCTCATAGTAAGATGAGCCAACATTATTTTTTGAAGGTCATGTTTATTCCTTTAAATATTACCTTTTGATGTGTTGTCTCTGATTGGTTAGATTGGCTAGTTCATATGAGATATTCTTATGCTTCCAACCTTGTTTACTCTTGATCATAGAGTTCTCTGAGTCATGTCTTTTTATTCTTAGTTATTGTTTGACTAGGTTGTAAAATCATTTAAAAGTTTACTTCAGTTTGCTAATTCTCATCTTGGGTTGATTCTTTGACGACCTTTTCCTTTAAGAGTCATTGCTTAACTTTAAGAGTCTTCCAAACTATAACTTGTAAACAAACTTTGTTGTCTCATGTACATCTAATGTTTTTTCTGCTTTTGTTTTGAATCCTAATAACTATTATAGAGGATTATTTCTTTTAGTGATTGGGTTCCTTTAGAGAGAATTCAATTACAATTTTGGCATTTAAGATGTTATAAAGCGAGTGGTATCCTCTTAAAGAGGTGTGTTCCCTTCCCTCCCCCTAATAATACACGACATTCTTTGGTTCAGTAATTACATGCAAATATAATGTTGCTATGACTGCTTGTTGTTAAGAATCTTGATCTTAATGATATTCCTAACCTACGTAATAGTTGGTGAAATTGATAGGTCTTTGTCCTCATCTTGTTTATGGCATAATCTTTTTTCATGAATTGTTGATGTTCACCCATATGAAAAACATTAACTTAGACTATATTGGATTAAGCAAGGGTGAAAGGATAAACCTAAACTTTAAATTGTTGCCAAAGAGAAGCTATTTCATCTATTTGCCTTGGAATCCTCAACCACTTTGATGGTAATAGCTTTTGCTAGCTATAAATAATTTGAGTTAACGTCGAAGTCTATTCCTTAGATCATCCTTTGATGTATCCAAACACTCCACATTTTTGGATTTTGTTCATTGACCATGAATTCCACTATTTAAATCCTTTTCTTTTCCATGGTTCTCCATGTCAAAGTTAAACTATGTTTTGAAAGGAAAGGCTATTGTAATGGTTTTTCTCTTTGATATCAAAGACAAATGTATGGAAACATGAGGTTACTATTAAAGCATCTTTAATTGTCCTCAATATTCTTAACCAATTTATGTGAACAATATTTGATGTGTGGCTTGTTTAGTGTATGTGAAGTTATTTTATGTTTTCCCTTAAGAGTATTTAGCTCTATAACAAATAATTAGAGAGCTTTACTTTTTGAATGTTATACATATTTTTAAAATGCAAAAAATTTAAAACTTAGTTCTATGGAATAATGAAAACAAAAAGATAAGTTTTCATGGATTGATGATTATAGGAAAGAAATAGAAAGTAACCTTTTGTTTTTAAAGTTATCTTTTGATGTGAGAATAAATAGAGAAAAGATATTGTTTAATTCATGTTTTCTTTATGTGAATGGACTCCTTTGAATAAAGGATGTGCCTTATTAGTAGAAATGAAAGCTAGTTAATCTTTTAAGCATTACCATTTTAGATAATAATTCATTTGTTTGATTTAAAATTCAAGTGGATTAGGACTACACAAATGTATGACTGCATTCTACAATAAAAATAATGTTTAATAGTAGGCGTGAATGTTTAATTGCATATCTTTGTGTGAATGATTCATGAATAAAAGAGAAGCCTTATCTAAGAATTTGTGTGAAAGTAAAAAATGTGTTAGTTAATAAATGATGATATATTTAGTAAAAAGGAAAGATAACAAAAAGTAACAATCTTTATTGTCCAAACTCCAATGATCATTACTATATAAGGAGAAATTCCTATGGTTAAGTAGTAACACACTTATCTTAGTTTTCAATGTAAATGGGTTAGTTCTGTTATAGTAAAGAAACTAATTAAATTATAGCTTTAATTGTTGGACTTGAATGAATTCAAACTACCTAAAACATGATAATGTGAATATGTGAGTGACTTTTTTAGAATGAAATGGTAATCTCTATTAGCTAGATTAAAGATGTAATACATCTTGTAGATAACAAAATCTCTATTATGTGTGAAAGTACTTAGATAAATTAATTTCTTGTTTGATGAAATTTAATGGCATTTAGATCATAAATAAGGGTATCATGTGAATATCACAATGAAATTAATGATCATGTTACATGGATGTTAATTGCTATGATAAATTTATTTGAATGATCCTTACAATGAAAAGCAAGCCTTATTGCTAGGAATTAATTGATGTCTTAAGTTTAAGGTAATGAATATATCTCTTGTAAAAGAAAAGTTAATCAAGAGTAATATTAGTTTATTTGGTGATTCATAAAATTTGAACTAACTAGAAAAGGTTCTATTCATCAAGTAATCAGACAATCTTATTTTCAAGTAAATTGAATGATTCACTCTTATTGTAAAGAAACTAATCAAGCACTAATAGCTTTCTTATTTGATGATTCAATGAGTTAGTACTACCACACAAACATTAATAATGTATATTTGAGGACATATCAAAGATTGGAGGTCCAAATATTCAATTAATTTAAGATTCCTAATGTATGATAGATGTTAGAACAAAAGAAAGAGTTTATTAGCCTAGAAATAAAGTGCTTTGTCTGGTTCTTAGGTGATGAACGCAATCTACACGTAAAAAAAAGCTAATAAAGATGGAATGACTCCTATTTAATAGGAGTTTATATATTTACCAAAGGGTTCCATAATTGCATTTTTGTAAGATAATTAATGTTGTGTGTAGACATAGATGTTAATTGCATAGATAATTTTCTGACATCAATGACTCCTTGCAATTAAAAAGAACATTCCTATTACACAAGAAAAGTTAGATGATGTGTCAAATTTCAAGGAAATGTGACTCTTTCTATAAGAAACAAGCAAGAGTTCCTTAATATTTCATAAGATTGATTACCATAAGGAGAAGTTCTATTGCCATTAATCAAAGAAAAATGTCATGTTTCAAGAATGACCAACTTGTTTATAGTAAAAAAAAAAAAAAAGTAAATTGTAGAGCAATAGCTTTTTTATTGAATAAATTTAAAGGTTTCAAATCTAAGGCATAATAACATTATCTCAATTATGAAATTAGTAATTGGCATAGGCACATTAAGTCAATTTTGATGTGTGCACAAAATAATACTAGTAGTGTTCTTGCTCAAAAAAATATAAAAAGGAATAGAGTATCTTTTATGAGGATTTGAAAGCAACATAGTACCCAAACATTTATTAATTATTTAGAAAACCGATTCAAAGATTAGACAACTAAATAAGAACAAATAAAAATATAGATAGAAAAATTAATTGATAAATACAATGAGATTTAACCAAAAGAGAATGTACTAGGAGATTCATTTACAACATAAGATTAATATAATTCTTAGCTAAAATTGCCAAACAAGAAAGGATCTATTCATTTGATAATGAAATTTTCTAGCTATTCTATACTTTTCCTCAAGTAATATATTGAATCTAACCCTATTTATAAAATATATATCTTTATGAGATTTAAGATAAAAGTGCATTAGGTTATGTGAAAAGCTCTAGCTTAAGTAGATAATTTAAAAATCCACACACACACATGTATAAATCATGTTATATATATCTTGCATTTCATTCAATCCATTGTAGTATTAGTTAATCTGATACATAAGATCTCCTCTTAGTCTTAACTATGAATACAAATCAATTTAAAAGTGAATTAGACTTTTAAAAGTATCAAAACTTAATAACATATGTTTGCCATGAAAGAAATTTTTTAAATAACATAAAAGCCAAGAAAACAAAATAACTATGGTACAGGCCTACAATATAAACTTTAGCAACAAAAATTAGTTCATTCTAAAAATAATAAAAACCAACTAAGCATTGAGAGTAAAATAAGTTTTGGAAAAGAGAATTGGTAAATTAGCTGAATGCTCTCTTAAATATGTTACGAAATATTTTATAGGTTAATGAAAAGCTTTGAATTGCTCTCTTAAAGAGTTGTAATCCTTTAATTTCGGCCCACCTTTTTCTATTCTCATTCAACTTTTTTTACTCTACACATTTATCTTCTATCTATCTCCGTATTTTTTGTTTTTTCATGCCTCCTTATATATTATATTCTCCGTATATCTAGTTCTCTTAAGTAAGGTTTATTATCTTTAATCATCCTATAAAAAGTTTAAACTATAAATTGTGTCATATATATCTCTTATATAAAAATCAAATTAGGCTTTGACATAAACTTAAGGGTTAATATACAATTTAATTTAAAATTTTATGCTTCATATCAAATCTAGCTTAACTTTGAAAGTAATAGTTTAGTAATTTTGAAATTTTTTTATAACATCTAGCCAAATATTAACCAAGTTAACGAAAAAATACTTAAGTTTAGATATAACACATTGAATAAGAAGGAAGTGTAATGTATTAAGAAAAAATGTGAGCAAAAAGCAATATTAGGCAAGCTAACCCAAATCTAATTTAAAGTTAACAATAATGACCGTTAATCTAAAATTATTCTATATAATTAATTTGATATTAAATGAATTAAGAAACAATAACTATGTAATTTTGAAAAGAAATTTATTTAAACATAAAAATAATCATAATTAAGTGAAAATAAAATTTTTATGGTAAATAACAAAATAAAAAGCAAAACCTCATTTCTCTCTATTGCAACTTTTCTTTGATATGGGTCTCCTTGACGAGGTATGTGTCCTATATTCCATGTCACCGTGTTGACCTCTTAATCGTACTATAATTCATATAGCCCTATTCCCTCTCTCCTTTACATTAAAACCCCTTTAACCTCCTCTCCCCCTTTTCTCATATCGTTTGATCTTGAAAATGTTTTTTTTTCCTATTTTAATTGAATCTAGTTTCTAGATTCAAATTGTAGAAGAACTTACTACGAAGTTATGCCTCGCTAAGTGTTTATTCTATACCACTTCTTGGTGCGTTCCTTGTAGTTTTTTGCATTCTTATTAGTTACCTTATAAAATTTATCTAATTCAATTGATTCTATTTTTAGTTTCAGTATCAAAAATTTAGAAATTTCATAGCAAGCTTTATGCTCAATTTCAACAGATAAATAACATGCTTATCCAAAAACTAAATTGTATGAAGCATACCTTAGAGGAGTTTTAAATGGTGTTCTATATGTAAAGTGTATCATCTATTTTCAATGACTAATTGTTTCTTAAAGCATTTATAGTCCTTTTTTAAAATATTCTTAATTCCTTATTTGAAACTTCAACTTGACCACTAGTTTTGGGATGTTATAAAGTTAGTTATTTTGTGAGTAACACCATATTTGCTTCAAAAAAATTTCAAATTATTGGTTGCAAAAGTATTTTTTTTCATCACTAATGATTGCATTGAGGTGTTTCAAATGTTTTCAAAAATATTTTCTTTAAAAAGTTAACAATAACTAGCATCAACTTCCACTCATTTTGACACATAATCTAAAGCCGCAAGAGTCATGTTTATTATTGAAAAATTTAGGAAAATTACTCATGAAATCTATGCCTTAAAGATCAAATAATTTCAACATAAGAAATATTATTCAAAGACATCTATCTTTTTTTTTTTAAAAAAAATATTTCCATTCCTTTCACATTAGTTTCAAAGTTCAAAGACATCCCTTTATGTTCAATGATTGACTTATACCCAAAACGAATATTACCTTTTATGTTTATTTTCCAATTTTTTTTCTTTTTTTGCATCCAAAATGAGCAAACCATGATCTAATTGCATTGTATTTAGCCCGCTAATTTTATTTTTACATGAGAGTGACTGAGCATGAGGTCTTAGGGCAAAAAAATATAATGGTACAACTCACAAATAGAGAGGAAATTGGGAGTGATAAGTCGATTGGAACGCCACAAGAAGAAGTACCTCTTGATAAGTTCTTAGTTCTGAAAAGACGAGAGAGAAAACCCTTACTCACTCAAAGTTGTATATCTTCAGAACTTACAAGGGGTGCTATTTATAGGCAAATAGCAATCCTAAAAGGCACAAATTCCTACTTAGAAAATCTTTATTTTGTGAAATTTCTAACAATGGAAAAATTCACAACAGAAAATACTCTTGTTTAGGAGGTTGCTATTGCTTAATACGGGCTATCAAATACATCCAATGATATTAATTAGGCCTACTACACTTTGTCAAATCCTTGATTTGCCCATTTGAAGCCTGGTGGCCTGAATATCCTTAATCAGCCCATTTAGCTTCTTTAATTGTTTTGGCTTTTAGCTCGTGTTATTCGGCCTTCTGAATCTGAAAGCGACCTTTTGCATCCATTGGAGCCTTCCAGCCATCATCTCTACGGTTCACATCATTAGCTTGTGTATATTGGACCTCTGTATCATTGAGCTTTCAGTCATTCATCGATATGGTTCTCATCATATTCCCCTTCCTCAAAGGATTTGACCTCGAATCATCACCTCATTAAAATGGGAAGATCAGAAACGTTAAATGTTTGCACTCACATTATACTCACTAGAGAAGTCACTTATAAGCATTGTCATTAATTCCGTTGCGACAAACTTGAAAGGGACCATCTTCTCTAGGTTGTAGTTTAACTGCCTTTGAGCTGGAAACGTTTCCTTGACGTAGTATGCACCCAAACCCAGTCATCAAGGTTTCAACCACCACTCTCTTTCGTCCCTTGTTAACTTGGGATGCGTATTGCTCAGTTCGTTTTTGAATTTGTTGCCGCACCTTTTCATGCAATTTTTTAACCATGTCCACCTTGCTGTTCACCATCTAAGCTCGCATAATCTATTGACAGGTATAGGGTACCAAATCCAAAGGAGTCAACGGATTAAAACCATATACAATTTCAATTGGAGAATAACTAGTAGCAGAATGAACACTCCTATTATATGCAAACTCGACATGTGGTAAAACAATCTTCCCATGTTTCAAATTTGTTCGAATAATAGCTCCGCAAAAGAGTAGAAAGAGTTCGATTAACCACCTCAGTTTTCATCAGTTTGTTGGATGACAAGTTTGTTGAAAAACAGTAGCTTAGTACCTAACTTACCCACAAAGTCTCCAAAGTAGCTAAGAAACTTATGTATCTTCTATCTGAAACAATGCTTTCAGTGGCAGCCATGCAACGTACTACTTCTCTAAAGAATAAGTCAGCCACATTGTTGGTCATCAGTTTTATGGCATGGGATTAGAGTGTGCCATTTTGAAAATCATATCAACAACTACAAATACAGAATCTCACCCTATTTGATTCGTGGCAATTCCTAGTTAACAAAAATCCTAGATAAATAACCCAAGATGACTAGTATGGCAAGGGGATATACAAGCAATGGCAAAACTTAGATCGCCTGTTGCATATTTATGCATTTCTCACATATCCTCTCAACATCTCGTTTCATGCGTGGCCAAAAGAAATGTTCATTGAACATCTAGGTTTTCCTAACACCGAAATACCCATTAGACCTCCCTCATGAGTTCCACAAACCAACTCCCTCAAAACTCATAGGCATGCATAAACGATTTTCCCTAAATAAGAAACCCTATTGCTATAAAACTTTCTCCAAAGCCTGACGTCTCACATGCTCCGATACCCGTTAGCAAAGTCAGATCATCACATACAAATCTTAATATGTTCAAATCTCTAATAAGTTTGCAGTAAGTGTAGAGATAAGGGCATACCTCGAGATAATGCATCACTACCACATTTTCCTTACCTGCTTATATTATGATGTAAGGGAACGTCTCAATGAATTCAATCACATGGATGTCTTTTGTTCAACTTTCCTTGTCCCTCAAGTGCTTCAAGATTCATGGTCAGTATGGATGACAAACTCCTTGGGCCAAAGTAATGTGCCATGTCTCCAAACTCGCACAAATGCATACAGCTCCTTATCAAATGATTGGATAAATTAAGGCTTGCTCCACTTAACTTTTCACTAAAATAAGCAATTGGGCGCTTTTCCTGCATCAAAACAGCTCCAATGCAATACCTGAAGCATCACACTCAATCTCAAAGCATTGCAAAGTTAGTTTAAAGCAAGTAAGGGTGCAGAACTTAATTTTCCTTGATGAAATTAAAGGCTTGTCTGGTCATACCCCACCTAAAACTTATGTTCTTTTTTATAAGCTCCGTGAGTGGTGCAGCAATGTGCTAAAGTCCTTAACAAAGAATCTATAAAAACTTAAATCTAAACCATGAAAAGCTACGCACATCACTAACTAACTTAGGTGTAGGCCAATTCGAATTGCCTTAAATTTTCCTCATCAACCTCAACACCTTTAGCACTGACAATATAGCAAGAAATGTGATTTGATTAGTACAAAAGACATTTCTGTAAGTTAGCATACAATTTCTTCAGAACGTAAAACATTACAATGGAACGTAAATGATAGCAAATGCTCTTTAGGTTCTACTAAGACCAAATATCATCAAAATACACAACTACAAAATTTACCAATGAATGGACGCAAAAATGATTCAATGAGTCGCATGAAAAGTACTCGGTGGCATTGTAAGACCAAATACATAACACCATTCATACAACCCGTACTAGTTTTGAAGCTGTTTTCCACTCATCTCCCTCTCTATCCTAATTTGATGATATCCACTTTTTCAACATCGATCTTAGAAAAGACACATGAAACCATGCAATTCAACCAACATGTCATCTAATCTAGGTATGGGTGGACGTATCTTTACAGTGATTTTTGTGATATGCTCGACAATCAACGCACATCCTCCAAGTCCATCCTTTTTGGTACAAGTAGGACAGGACAGAACATGGACTTCATGCTTTCCCTCACATGTCCTTGGAAATAAGCTCCTTAACTTGCCTTTGAAAGCTCCTTTGTCTCCTCAGGATTACTCCTATAGGCTGGCCTGTTAGGATGATGCACCCGGGCATGAAATCAATTTGATGCTCAATCCTCTATTAGGTGGCAATCCACTTGCAACAATCGTCAGGGAATACATCTTCAAATTCCTGCAAATAGCAACAAACAACACTAGGCAAATGAGTCAAAATGTTAGTGTTAAAATAAGTCTCCTTGTACAAAAATAGGATCACAAATTGAATTGGTATAGAATGCTCTTTTTGACATCGCTTTTTTTGCATAGAAACTCTTCTCTTTTCTTCTCCCTTTTCTTTGTACCCACATTTTTTCTCCCTCTTTTCTCTTTTATCAATCTCTTTTTTCGTTCACTCTCATTTTTAATCCTAATTAATCCTCAAATAAGCTTGTTGAGAGTGATAAGGGTAACAAGAGTGACGGGTCTTTCATTCATATACAAAAGAGTATCGATTCTTGAAGCCATCATGCATAAACTCGTCTGTCAAATTGCCATGGTCTTCCCTAGTAGAATATGACCCGCATGCATAGGTACAACGTCACATAAAACTTCATCGTGTACCTTCCGATAGAAAATGATATAAGAACTCGCTCATTCACCTTGACTTCCCAATCTCAGTTCAACCACTTGAAGTTTATATGGCCTAGGATGCTTCATAGTATGTAAATTCAGTTTCTCAACCATAGTTTTACTAGCAACATTAGTGCAACTCCCACCAGTCAATAATCATACTACATACCTTATCCCTTAAATCAGACACCTTGTCTGAAAGATGTTTATCTCGTTGCACCTCATTTTCTTCCTTTACTTGCACATTCAATGATCGCCTTGTGACAAGAAAGCTACACCATTAACTGGATACTCCTCTCCATCATTTCAGCCTTGATGATGTCAAAGAATCATCATCTGATTCACTTTCAGTTTCCACATCTCCATTCCTTCGCAGGATCATTGCACGCTTTGGACATTGAGATGCAATGTGACCCCTGCCCAAACACTTAAAGCATTTAACATCTCTAGTTCTACTTGCTTGGAGTTTGAAATTACCTACCTCCTTGCTAGAACCCACATTCTTTTGCTTGGATAGCTCGGCTTTGGACTTGTAATTGGCCATATCGTCACTTTTACTCTGATTTGGCTTCCAAGATGAGTAGAAACCGAATTCTGAACAAACAAGTGTGGAACCCTTCATTTTAAGTTGCCTTTTCAAATTCATTGTCATGTGCACCATGTCTTCTAATTCCACATAATTTGCAATTCAACCTTGTATACGTTTGCTATGTCCTATTTAGGCCCTAGTAGAAATCAGCAATAGTTGTTTGATCATGAAATTGCTCATCGTCTACATCATTTCATGCTCATGGGCACGTCTCAACTGCCTTCTTGCTCTGGAGCCTCATATTCCCCATGTCTCAATTGCAACTCTGATATTGTATTAGCTTGCTCCTCCATCCTCTCCGCATATCATCAAATCTGGTATTCATGCGCTCAATTGTTTGTTGCATAGCTTTGATCATGAAGGACACATCACCAGCCTCCCTCCTGAGCTGCACCTTTGTCTTTGGAGTCATAGTATTAGTTTTACACAAAATAATTAAGGTACTCACAGAACGCTCCTCTACGTGTCACTCAAAAGATGAATGTCACACTCCTCGGTTTACACTCCTGATGGCTTTCCTTTATATGAACTTCTCTCTTGCTTTTACACTCAGATTTCCCCTTGCAGTCATAATGAACTAAAACAACATAAATCAAGAATATTGATTTTGAACAAAATATGACAAATGGCATAGAATTGAACATTTGGGAATAAAGGAATAAAAGAAAAAGGATATCAGAGCAAACAAATTTAAAGAACTAAACTCACAAAAGTCAAGACTTGATTAGTTAATCCTTGCCTTTTCTTTCTTTCTTTTTTTTTTCGTGTATCTTTTTCTTTTCTTTTTTTTTTGACTAAACAAAAATAACTGTAAAATACTTACATGCATAATTGAATTGAAATTGCCAAGTTTTGAGCTTAACGAACAAACAAAGGGAGAAGATTACAAACAAAACAGTTGATTGTGTGTTGAATGGTAATACACAAACTGAATCGAAATAAAGATAATCACAAGGTAGAAAATTGAAGGTGAATGAGTTCAACCTAATTTAGAAACAGGCCTCTGATACCAACTGATGCGGAAAACCCAAGGGACCCAATGCACACAATGATGAGAGATGAACCAGGAAAGATAAATCAGAGTTAAATAACGACAAAACCTAGACCCAACATGTGAAGGAACACGAACCTAGGTATTTAAGAAGGATATGGACGCACACTCCAGAATAGAGAGGAATTGGGAGTGATAAGTCGATTGGAACGCCACAAGAGAAGTAACTCTTTTGATAAGTTCTTTAGTTCTGAAAAAGAACCGAGGGAGAAAACCCTTACTTTCTATTTCCTCAAAATTTATAATCCTTCAAACTTACAAGGGGTGCCTATTTATAGGCAAAGATAGCAATCCTAAAGAGAACAAATTCCTACTTAGGACAAATCCTTATTTTGTGAAATTCTCTACAATGGAAAAATTCCACAACAGAAAATCTCTTGTTGAGGATGTGAGTGCTATTGCTTAAATACGGGCTATCAATACTCAATGATATTAATTAGCCTCTACTTTTGTTCAAGTTGAATTCGCACTATTTGAAAACTGGGCCTGAATATCCTTAATCAGCCCATTTAGTGCTTCTTTAATTGTTTTGCTCTAGCTCGTGTTATTGGGCCTTCTGGAATTTAAATGGACATTTTGCATCCATTGAGCCTTCCAGCCATCATCTCATGGTTCACATCATTAGCTTGTGTTATTGGACCTCTTTGTATCCATTGGAGCTTTCCATCATCATCGTTATGTTCTCATTACTTTTATTTTTCAGTTGAAATAAAAAATAGATAAAAATAAAAGTTTCAATAATATGATAAACTTATATTTCATTGAGTAGCTAATTATAATATATCAAAGCAAGAGAACACAAAAATTAGAACCTTACTCTTTTTTCTTTTCTTTTCTTCCTTCTTTTGTTTTTTTTTTTTAAATAAACTAATCATATCTTCAATAAATCTAGAATTTGATTCATAAGAATCCGTTAATCGTATAATTCAGCCTAGTTGACTGATTTAGAATCTTTGTTAAAATTT
Source organism: Kandelia obovata (assembly GCA_021464305.1). Lineage (NCBI taxonomy): Eukaryota > Viridiplantae > Streptophyta > Magnoliopsida > Malpighiales > Rhizophoraceae > Kandelia > Kandelia obovata. The sequence continues at coordinate 116,956 of CM038478.1, read as the reverse complement.
ACCTTCCTAACTTGTTTATATCAATCAATCTTAACACTTTTGACCAATTGTTAATCAAAACTTTTTGTAAGATTTAGATTTTATTTCTTTTTTTATTTTGTCCAATGACATGACTAATTGACCAATGCAAAATGTCATTCAACAATGAGAACAAACTATTCTTTTATTTTTTTTCATTAATATTTTTTTTATTGAAAATAAGGATTCTTTTTAAGCATTACTTGAAAATGACTTACCCATGAGCTATCAAAAATGAGAAAAAATATACCTAAATCTAGCAACTTAATCACGTTAACCTTTATCACATCTTGCATGCTTACGTTTAACATTCTTTAAGGTTAAACAATGAGCTTGTAACCCTCCTTCATAAGAATTTTGTGGATGTAGATTGAAGGTTGATTCCCTTTTGGTCAGTTATTATCAATCTTAAGCTTTTCTTATATTCTTTCAAAGTTCTAAAAAGTTTCTTTTTCATTAAATCTATTGAGGAAGAAGAAATAATTACAAGTATAGAATAAAACCTTTTAAAAAATGTATATTCTAAATAAAAAAGTAAAGGTTTAAGTTTAGGTGCGTGGGCTCTCAATGAAGGCTTTAACTAAAATACATGGTGTCTATCAATAACTGTAACTTTAACTCCTATAGTTTTTAGGTATGATGGATTTGTTTCCAACAAATTAGCACTTTTCCTTATGTTCTTACTTTTAGTTAATAATCCCTTGATTGAATCATGTAAGCTTCAAGTGAGTCCTCTGGTTCTTCTTCCTTAAAAAATCTCATTAATTCATGTGTTAATAGTCTAATTTGGGAAACAAGCATTACATTAGAGGAAATTTATGTTTAAAAAAAATTAAAAGTAACTTATTCATCTTGCATTCTCAAGATTAGCTTTCCTTGTTGAACATCACTTAAAGTTTTACTTATAGCTATAAAAGGTTTCCTTAAAATAAAGTTTCTTCCTAATTGTCATCCATGTCTAAAACAATAAAATTATATGAAAAAATGAACTGTTGACCTTTTCCAATATAACATCTACTACACCTTTAGATGATTCATAGATTTTATCTGATAACTAAAAAGATTATAGTGCAGACTTTATTTCAACATGCCTTAATTTTAGAAAATAATGAAAAGGCATAAAATTAGTTCTTACCATTAAATCACATAAAGCCTTATTAAAATTAGAAATACCATAATGCAAGGAATATAGAAACTTTTTAGATCTTTTATTTTTGGTGGTAGCTTATTTTAAAAAATTGTTAGAACACCTCATTAACTTTACCTAACTATGCATTGAGATAAAGACATATGTGAAGAATTTTAGTGTTCAATTTATTAAAAAATTAAGGATTTTGGAGAATTGTTCATCTATTATATTGCTTTAATCTCTGAGGAAAAGAATGGGAGAAACTAAAGGTTTGACATTAAGTTATGAAAAAGCCTTCTTTGTTGTTCCTTAACATCATCATTAACTTTTCTTCCTTTATTATTTGGTCTACTTTCTTTCTCCCTTTTGAATGCTCCTGGTCTTGGATGTTTGCTTTCATAGGTCACAACCTTGTCTTTCTAATTCTTCAATCTTTTATCATTCCTTTAGCATCATTGCTTTGACCTATTCCTTATATTTGTTTTGTGTTGCTAGGTAAAGTACCATAGGTCATTTAAGAAAGCATACTAGCAATTGCCCCATTTGTGACTCCATGCTTCTTATTGAAGCTTCAAGTTTTTGATAAAAGCTTCTTGTTTTGAAACCTAGTTCAACAGTGTTATATGAATCTCGTCATTAACTCCTCCAAATATAGACTTCTTCTTTTGAGTAGGAATTTGAAGGTGTCTGATTCACTAGATTATTATACTCATGAAAATTTATAGATGATTTGCCAGCCAAGATTGTATGTGTTGGATAGGGATTTTTATTTGTTGCTTTATTCAAATAACTAATGAAATGGCATGCTTAGATGATTGTGAAAAAGGATTACCTAACTAACATTAAGATTACAGTGTCTTCTCTACATAAATCACAATTTGTACTTGGTACATGTATGGATAATACAATCAAGTTGTCAATCTTATTAGTTCTTTGATTGTAGTAGATAACATAGTGAGAGAAATAGTGAAAGTATCTATTACATGACCTATAGCTCTCTTACTTGTGTATTTATCTATCTACATTGCATAACTATATTAAACCTATTTCCTTCAACAAGTCATATGCCTTTTATAGGCCTTTCACAAGATAATATCACTCCATTGCTATGTCAATCATAAACAATTAATAGGAGATAAACCATAATAGAAAGTTTATACTTGATAAGTTATATAGGTAGAACCTGATGTGGTAATTCCTAAGTAAATATTTGAATCACTCTCATGTTTTATACAAAGACCCCATCTTTAGCTGTATAAAAGTAGTTATATTCATTACTAGAAAATGGGAAAAAATTTAACTAAAAGCATTGAGCCATTATGCCCCAAGTAGTTTGGACTTTGGTAAACAATTTAAGCCAATTTTCACTTTGTCTTATAAAGAAAAGGAGAAAATCTTAAATATCATTATATAAAATTCTATATAATAGCAATTAAAGTACATTTGTTCATCATTAAGTAAATCGCCAAAATTGATTTTAAAATCATTTTAATTGTATGCTTAGCTCGACTTCAAAATTATTTGCATGCATTGCACTTATCAAAGCTTATGTTGTCTTAGTGACTAAAGTTTTTTATACTTTAGGTGGGAATGGTTAGCCTTATCTCTTTCTTCATTCACAATCTTGCACTTTTGCTTTTGTTAAACAATGATTATTCTTTCAATTTCAAGATCAAGTAACATAATTTCTTCACAATCATGTCATTAGTATAAACCTTGCAAAAAAAAAAAATCTAATTACAATTAATCAAAGGGTTTTAATATTGTTAAGATTTCCAATCCTAGCAACAATGCCAAAAACTTGAAAGTGCAAGTAATTACTATAATCACTAATTGATTAAAACATATTATATTGATAGTATCATCTCATAAGGATTGAAAGCAAACAAATACAAAACATTAATTATTCTAAACTTTTTTATGAATATCAATATATATTTGAAAACTAACAATAAAATATAAATAGAAAAATTAAGTGCTAAGGAAGCAATAAGAGTAAACAAAAGAGAATATATTAGGATATTAATTATGACACTAGGGCATTAGTTGACCCACCAATAATTTATATTTTTTGCTAACATACTATCAAGAAGAGGATCTATCATCAGACTAAAAAATTTTTTGTATATTATTTAATACTTTTTCTGTCAAGTATTTGAATATACTCTTACTTAATAACTACAATATCTCTATGCAAATTTAAGATAAAGAGCATTAAGTTTTATGAAAAACTCTAGCTGAGTATAATCCTTTGAAAATCTACTTATTCTTATTACATAAATCATGTTTGATTGCATTATTCAATTCATAAAATGTTAATTTATATATAATATAAGAATCTTTCTCAATGTCAACCATGCATGTCAAATAAATTTAAAAGATGAATTAGACTTAAAGGCAATTACACCATAATAAATACTCATTATGAAAGAAATTTTTAACAACATAAAAACATAATAAATATTATAATTATGTTATACTACACTGTGGCCTTATCTAAGAAAATTTTTCATCCTAAAATAATGAAAACCAAACTAGACATTAAAAACAAAAAGGTTTTAAAGAATAAGGAATGAAAAATAGCTTTAAGGTTACTTTCATGAAGTGTCATCACTCCTCTTTCTCTTAATCTCTTGACATTGATTTCTTTTTGGTACAAGATTATCTCTTCTTATTGTTTATTGTATGGTTGTCTATGGTTTCACTCTTTTTCGTCATCCTATTATAAGTGTGGTGATCCTTCTTGTTGATTAAGGTTTCCTATCTCTAGTAAACTTTCAAAACAATTTTTTACCCATAATTATTCACTCAAAATATCTCTCTTTTAGAAAATTGATTAGACTTTTAGCTAAATTGGAAAATTGTTATCTTTATTACTTAGCTTTCTTAGCCACAATGAATTACTTAAGTTAGTGATGCGAAAACCCCAAGGACCCAACGCACACAATGACTTAGAGATGAACCAAGGAAAGCTAAATCAGAGGTAAATAACACAAACCCTAGACCAACATGTGAGAAGGAACACGAACCTAGGTATTTAAGAAGGATATGGACGCCACACTCCAGAATAGAGAGACATTGGGAGTGATAAGTCGATGGAACGCCACAAGAAAGAAGTACCTCTTGATAAGTTCTTTAGTTCTGAAAAGAATCGAGGGAGAAAACCCTATCTTCTATTCACTCAAAGTTGTATATCCTCATGAGATTTACAAGGGGCCTATTTATAGGAAAAGATAGCAATCCTAAAAGAACGAAATCTCTGACTTAGGACAAATCCTTATTTTGTGAATTTCTAACAATGGAAAAATTCCACACAGAAATACTCTTGTTGAGGAGTAAGTGCTATTGCTAATACGGGCTATCAAGTACTCCAATGATATTAATTAGCTCTAACACTTTGTCAACTTGAATTCGCACCAATTTGAAAGCCTGGTGGGCCGAATGTCCTTAATCAGCCCATTTTATGCTTCTTTAATTGTTTTTGGCTTTAGCTCTGTTATTGGGCCTTCTGGAATCTGAAATGGACCTTTTGCATCCATTGGAGCCTTCCAGCCATCATCTCTACGTTCAACATCATTAGCTTGTGTTATTTGGACCTCTTGTATTCATTGGAGCTTTCCAGTCATCATTGTTAGTTCTCATCATTCCCTTCCTCAAAAGGATTCCCCCCTCTTCTCAAAAGGATTCGACCTCGAATCATCACCTACATTAAAATGGGAAAGATCAGAAACGTTAAATGTTGCACTCACATTATACTCACCAGGAAGGTCAACTTATAAAGCATTGTCATTAATTCGCGCTAAACTTGAAAGGGACCATCTCCTCTAGGTTGTAGTTTTGAACGCCTTTGAGCTGGAAACCGTTCCTTGCGCATGTGCACCCAAAACCCAGTCACCAGGTTCAACACCACTCTCTTTCGTCCCTTGTTAACTTGGATGCGTATTGCTCAGTTTTCGTTTTTCAATTTGTTGCCGCACCTTTTTATGCAATTTTTTAACCATGTTGCTTGCGTTCACCATTCTAAGCTGGCATACTCATTGAAGGTATAGGTACAAATCCAAAGGAGTCAACGGATTAAACATATACAATTTCAAATGGAGAATACTAGTAGCAGAATGAACACTCCTATTATATGCAAACATCGACATGTGGTAAACAATCTTCAGATGTTTTCAAATTTGTTGGAATAATAGCTCGCAAAAGAGTAGAAGAGTTCGATTAACCACTCGTTTGCCCTCAGTTTGTGGATGACAAAGTTGAGAAACATAGCTAGTACAACTTACCACCAAAGTAGCTTCCAGAAGTAGCTAAGAACTTTGTATCTCGATCTGAAACAATGCTTCGTTGCATGGCCATGCAAACGTACTACTATCTCTAAAGAATAAGTCAGCCACATGTTGCGTCATCAGTTTTGCATGGCGGGATAAAGTGTGTGCCATTTTGAAAAATCTATCAACAACAACAAATACAGAATTCTCTACCACTTTTTGTTCGTGGCAATCCTAGTACAAAGTGCATAGATAAATCAACCAAAGAATCACTAGGTATGGGCAAGGGGGGGTATTACAAGCCATGTGGCAAACTCTAGATTTCGCCTGTTTGCATGTTATGCATTTCTCACATATCCTCTCAAATATTTCTTTCCATGCGTGGGCAAAAGAAATGTTCATTGAGGACATCTAGGGTTTTCCTAACACCGAAATGACCCATTAGACCTCCCTCATGAGCTTCCCTTACAACCAACTCCCTCAAAGAACTCAATAGGCATGCATAAACGATTTTCCCTAAATAAGAAAACCACTTATGCCATAAAATTTCCAAAGCCTGATGTCTCACATGTTCCATACACGTTAGCAAATCAGATCATTCACCATACAATCCTTAATATGTTCAAATCTAATAATTTTGCAGTAAGTGTAGAGATAAGGGCATACCGCGAGATAAATGCATCAGCTACCACATTTTCCTTACCTGTTTTATATTGATGATGTAGGGAAGGTCTCAATGAATTCAATCCACCTGGCATGTCTTTTGTTCAACTTTCCTTGTCCCTTCAATGTGCTTCAAAGATTCAGGTCAGTATGGATGACAAACTCCTTGGGCCAAAGGTAATGTTTGCCATGTCTCCAAAGCTCGCACATGCATACAGCTCCTTATCATAGGTAGATAATTAAGGCTTGCTCACAACTTTTTCACTAAAATAAGCATTGGGCGCTTTTCCTGCATCAAAACAGCTCCAATGCCAAAACCTGAAGCATCACACTCAATTCCAAAAAGCATTTGCAAAAGATAGGTAAATGCAATAAGGGTGCAGAACATAATTTTTCCTTGATGATGCAATTAAAGCCTTGTCTTGGTCAGTAACCCCACCTAAAACTTATGTTTGTTTTTTATTAAAGCTCCGTGAGATGGTTGTGCAGCAATGGTGCAAAGTCCTTAACAAAGCGTCTATAGAAACTAGCTAAACCTATGAAAGCTACGCACATCACTAACTGACTTAGGTGTAGGCAAATCTGCGAAATTGCCTAACTTTGTCCTCACAACCTCCACACCTTTAGCACTGACAATATAGCCAAGAAATGTGATTTGATTAGTACAAAAGGAACATTTCTGTAATTAGCATATAATTTCTCAGAAACGTAAAACACTTACAATGGAACGTAAAATGCAGATGCTCTTCTAGGGTTCTACTATAGATCAGAATATCATCAAAATACACAACTAATAAATTTATCAATGAATGGACGCAAAATATATGATTCATTAAGTCGCATGAAAGTTACCGGTGCATTGGTAAGACCAAATGGAATAGCAAGCCATTCATAAAACCCGTACTTAGTTTTGAAACTGTGTTTTCCACTCATCTCCCTCTCTCATCCTAATTTGATGATATCCACTTTTCAAATCAATCTTAGAAAAGACACATGAACCATGCAATTCATCCAACATGTCATCTAATCTAGGTATGGGGTGACGATACTTTACAGTGATTTTGTTGATTGCCCGACAATCAACGCACATCCTCCAAGTCCCATCCTTTTTGGGTACAAGTAGGACAGGAACAACACATGGACTCATGCTTTCCCTCACATGTCCTTTGGAAATAAGCTCCTCAACTTGCCTTTGAAACTCCTTTGTCTTCTCAGGATTACTCTTATAAGCTGGCCTGTTAGGGATGGATGCACCCGGGATGAAATCAATTTGATGCTCAATTCCTCTATTTGGTGGCAATGCACTTGGAATATCGTCAGGGAATACATCTTCAAATTCCTGCAATAGAACAACAACAACACTAGGCAAAGATGGGTCAAATTTGTTAGTGTTAAAATAAGCCTCCTTGTACAAAAATAGGATCACAAACTGATTGGTATAGAGTGCTCTTTTGCATAGAAACTCTCTCTTTTCTTCTCCTTTTCTTGTGTGCCCACATTTTTTTCTCTCTTTTCTCTTTTATCCATCTCTTTTTTCGGTTCACTCTCATTTTTAATCCTTAATTGATCCTCTTAAGCTTATTGAGGTGATAAGGGTACAAGAGTGACGGGTCTTTCATTCATTACAAAAGAGTATCGATTCTTGAAGCCATCATGCATAACTCGTCTGTCAAATTGCCATGGTCTCCCTAGTAGAATATGACCTGCATGCATAGGTACAACGTCATATAAAACTTCATCGTGGTGCCTTCCGATAGAAAATGATATAAGAACTCGCTCATTCACCTTGACTTCCCCATTCTCATTCAACCACTGAAGTTTATATGGCCTAGGATGCTTCATAGTATGTAAATTCAGTTTCTCAACCATAGTTTTGCTAGCAACATTAGGGCAAGTCCCACCATCAATAATCATACTACATACCTTATCCTTGATCAGACACCTCGTCTGAAAGATGTTATCTCGTTGCACCTCATTTTCTTCCTTTACTTGCACATTCAATGCTCGCCTTGTGACAAGAGCTACACCATTAACTGGATACTCCTCTCCATCATTTTCAGCCTTTGATGATGGCAAAGAGTCATCATCTGATTCACTTTCAGTTTCCACATCTCCGTTACTTCGCAAGATCATTGCACGCTTATTTGGACATTGAGATGCAATGTGACCCCTGCCCAAACACTTAAAGCATTTAACATCTCTATTTCTACTTGCTTGGAGTTCGAAATTACCTGCCTCCTTGCTAGAACCCACATTCTTTTGCTTGGATAGCTCGGCTTTGGACTTGTAATTGGCCATATCGTCCCTTTTACTCTGATTTGGCTTCCAAGACGAGGTAGAGACAGAATTCTGAACAAACTGTGTGGAACCCTTTCGTTTAAGTTGCCTTTCAACTTTCATTGCCATGTGCACCATGTCTTCTAATTCCACATAATGTTGCAACTCAACCACGTTTGCTATGTCCCTATTTAGCCCTAGCAGAAATCGAGCCATAGTCGCCTCTCTATCTTCTTCTACATTTGCCCTAATCATGGTAATCTCCATCTCCTTGTGGTAGTCCTCCACACTTTTGGTGCCCTGAGTGAGCCCTTGCAGCCTTCGGTACAACTCCCTGTAATAGTGATTAGGGACAAATCTCCTCCTCATAATAGCCTTCATGTCCTCCCATGTATCAATAGGCCGCTCGCGATTCCTTCTCCTAGTCAAAACAAGTTGATCCCACCAAATAATAGCATAATCAGTAAATTCAACTGCAGCAAGTTTTACCTTTTTCTCCTCGGAATAGTTGTGACAGTCAAAAACCAATTCAACCTTTTTCTCCCATTCTAGGTATACATCAGGATCATTTTTACCTTGGAATGGAGGAATTGTGGTTCTTTTCAGAACTAAAGAACTTTATCAAGAGTACTTCTTTTGTGGCGTTCCAATCGACTTATCACTCCCAATTCCTTTCTGTTCTGGAGTGTGGCGTCCATATCCTTCTTAAATACCCTAGATTCGTGTTCCTTCACATGTTGGGTCTAGGGTTTGTGTTATTTAACTCTGATTTAGCTTTCCTGGTTCATCTTTGATTCCTTGTGTGCGTTGGTTCCTTTGGGTTTTCCGCATCAGTTGGTATCAGAGCCTTCTAAATCAGGTTGAACTCATTCACCCTTCAATTTCTACCTTGTGATATTTATTTCGATTGAGTTTGTGCATTACTTATTCAAACACACACAACAGTTTTGTTTGCAATCCTTCTCCGTTTGTTTGTTTGTTAAGCTCATAAACGTGCCAATTCCAATTCCAATTGTGGCATGTAAGTATTTTTATAGTTATTTCCTGTTAATCAAAAAAAAGGGATCAACGAAAAAAAAAAAAAAAAAGAAAAAAAAAGAAAAGAAAAAGAAGCAAGGATTAACTACTCAAGTCCTGACTTTTGTGAGTTTAGTTCATTAATTCGTTTGCCTTGATATCCTTTTCCCTTAATTGCTTGTTCTCCAAATTGTCAACTCTATGCCATTTGTCATATTTTTTCAGAATCAATACTCTTGATTTATGTTGTTTAGTTCTTTTATAGAGCTGAAAGGGGAAATCTGAGTGGTAAAAGGCAAGAGAAAAGTTCATATAAGGAAAGCCATCAGGAGTGTAAACACAAGGGAGTGTACAGCATCTTTTGAGTAACACGTGAGAGCGTTCTGTGAGGTACCTTAATTATTTTGTTCTAAAACTAATACTATGACGTCCAAAGACAAAGGTGCAGCTCAGGAGGAGCTGGTGATGTGTCTTCATGATCAAAGCTATGCAACACAATTTGAGCGCATGAATACCAGATTGATGATATGCAGGAGAGGATGGAGGAGCAAGCTAATACAATAGCAGAGTTTCAAAGGAGGCATGGGGAATATGAGGCTCCCAGAGCAAGAAGCAATTGAGACGTGCCCATGAGCATGAAATGAGTAGACAATGATGAATTTCATAACCAAACTACTGTGGTTAGAAAATTTAACGATAGAAGGGATCGAAGAGAATTTGGGAGACGAGCACCTATGACATAATTTGGGGACTATTAAATTGACAATCTCCATTCCAAGGTAAAAATGATCCTGATGTATACCTAGAATGGAGAAAAAGGTTGAATTGGTTTTTGACTGTCACAAACTATTCCGAAAGAAAAAAAGGTAAACTTGCTGCAGTTGAATTTACTCATTATGCTATTATTTGTGGGATCACTTGTTTTGACTAGGAAAGGAATCGCAAGCGGCCTATTGATACATGGGAGACATGAAGGCTATTATGAGAGGAGATTTGTCCCTAATCACTATTACAGGAGTTGTACCAAAGGCTGCAAGGGCTCACTCAGGGCACCAAAAGTGTGGAGGACTACCACAAGGAGATGGAGATTACCATGATAGGCAATGTAGAAGAGATAGAGAGGCGACTATGGCTCGATTTCTGCTAGGGCTAAATAGGACATAGCAAACGTGGTTGAGTTGCAACATTATGTGGAATTAGAAGACATGTGCACATGGCAATGAAAGTTGAAAGGCAACTTAAACAAAAGGTTCCACACAGTTTGTTCAAATTCTGTCTCTACCTCGTCTGGAAGCCAAATCAGAGTAAAAGGAGGATATGGCCAATTACAAGTCCAAAGCCGAGCTATCAAGCAAAAGAATGTGGGTTCTAGCAAGGAGGCAGGTAATTTCGAACTCCAAGCAAGTAGAAATAGAGAGTTAAATGCTTTAAGTGTTTGGCAGGGGTCACATTGCATCTAATGTCCAAATAAGCGTGCAATGATCTTGCGAAAGTAACGGAGATGTGAACTGAAATGATTCAGATGATGACTCTTTGCCATCATCAAAGGCTGAAAATGATGGAGAGGAGTATCAGTTAAGGTGTAGCTCTTGTCACAAGGCGAGCATTGAATGTGCAAGTAAGGAAGAAAATGAGGTGCAACGAGATAACATCTTTCAGACAAGGTGTCTGATCAAGGATAAGGTATGTTAGTATGATTATTGATGGTGGGAGTTGCACTAATGTTGCTAGCAAAACTATGGTTGAGAAACTGAATTTACATACTATGAAGCATCCTAGGCCATATAAACTTCAGTGGCTGAATGAGAATGGGGAAGTCAAGGTGAATGAGCAGTTCTTATATCATTTTCTATCGGAAGGCACCACGATGAATTTTATATGACGTTGTACCT
>CM038478.1:52253-94781 GCA_021464305.1 Kandelia obovata | reverse complement strand
GAAAAGCTACGCACATCACTGAACTAACTTAGGTGTAGGCCAATCACGAAATTGCCTTAAAACTTTTTCCTCATCAACCCCTCAACACTTTAGCAACTGACAATATATGCCAAAAAATGTGATTTGATTAGTACAAAAGGAACATTTATGTAAAGTTACCAATACAATTTCTCATAATGTAAATGATGCAGATGCTCTTCTAAGGGTTTTACTATAGACCAAAATATCATCAAAATATACAACTACAAATTTACCATGAATGGATGCAAAACCATGATTCATTTGTCGCTAAAAAGTCTTGGTGCATTGGTGAGACCAAATGGCATAACAAGCATTCATACAAACCGTACTTAGTTTTGAAAGCTGTTTTCATTCATCTCCCTCTCTCATCCTAATTTGATGATATCCACTTTCAAATCAATCTTAGAAAAGACAAATGAACCATGCAATTGTCAACATGTCATCTAATCTGGTGACGATACTTTTACAGTGATTTTGTTGATTGCTCAACAATCAATGCACATCCTCCAAGTCTCATCCTTTTGGGTACAAGTAGGGCAGAAACAACACATGACTCATGCTTTCTCACATGTCTTTGGAATAAAGCTCTTCAACTTGCCTTGAAACTCCTTTGTTTCCTCAGGATTACTCTTATATGCTGGCCATATTAGGGATGGATGCACCCAGGATAAAATCAATTCGATGCTCCATTTCCTCTATTAGGTGGCAATCCACTTGAACATCGTCAGAGAATACATATTCAAATTCCTGCAATAGAGCAACAACAACACTAGGCAAAGATGGGTTAAATTTGTTAGTGTTAAATAAGTCTCTTGTACAAAAAATAGGATCATAGACTGATTAGTATAGAATGCTTTTTTGACATCACTTTCTTTTGCATAGAAACTCTCTCTTTTCTTCTCTTTTTCTTATGATCCCACATTTCTCCTCTCGTTTCTTCTTTTATTCAATCTCTTTTTTTGGTTCACTCTCATTTTTAATCCTTAATTGATCCTCATAAGCTTGTTGAGGTGATAAGGGTATAAGAGTGACGGGTTTTTCATTCATTACAAAAGAATATCGATTCTTAAGCCGTCATGCATAACTTACCTGTCAAATTGCCATGGTCTTCCAGTAGAATATGACCGCATGCATAGGTACAAACGTCACATAAAACTTCATCGTGGTACCTTCCAATAAACTTATTCACCTTGACTTTACCATTCTCATTCAACCACTGAAGTTTATATGGCCTAGGATGCTTCATGGTATGTAAATTCAGCTTCTCAACCATAGTTTTGCTAGTAACATTAGTGCAATCCCACCAACAATAATCATACTACATACCTTATCCTTGATCAGACACCTTGTCTGGAAGATGTTATCTCGTTACATCTCATTTTCTTCCTTTACTTGCACATTCAATGCTGCAATAGGGATACTCCTCTCTATCACTTTTAGCCTTTGATGATGACACAGAATCATCATCTGATTCACTTTCAGTTTCCACATCTCCATTACTTCTCAAAGATCATTGCACATTTATTTGGACATTAAGATGCAATGTGACCCCTGCCCAAACACTTAAAACATTTAACATCTCTATTTTTACTTGGTTGGGGTTCGAAATTACCTGTCTCCTTGCTAGAACTCATATTCTTTGCTTGGATAGCTCGGCTTTAACACTTGTAAATTGCCATATCATCCTTTTACTCTGATTTGGCTTCAAGACGAGGTAAAACTGAATTTTGAACAAACTGTGTGGAACCTTTCGTTTAAGTTGCCTTTTAACTTTCATTGCCATGTGCACCACGTCTTCTAATTCCACATAATATACAACTGAACTAACATTTGCTATGTCCCTATTTAGCCCTTGCAGAAATTGAGCATAATTTACCTCTCTATCTTCTTCTACATTGCCCTAATCATGGTAATCTCCATCTCCTTGTGGTAGTCTTCCACATTTTGGTGCCTTGAGTGAGCCCTTCAGCCTTCGGTACAACTCCCTGTAATAGTGATTAGGGACAAATCTCTCCTCATAATAGCCTTCATCTCCTCCCATGTATCAAATAGGTCGCTCAGGATTCTTTCTCTTAGTCAAAACAAGTTGATCCACCAAATAATAGCATAATCAGTAAATTCAAACTGCAGTAAAGTTTTATCTTTTCTCCTCGGAATAGTTGTGGCAGTAAAAAATTCAATTCAACCTTCTTCTCCCATTCTAGGTATACATCAGGATCATTCTTACCTTAGAATGGGGGAATTGTCATTTCAATAGTGCCTAAATTATGGTCATAGGTGCCTTGCCTCCCAAATTCTCTTCGATCCCTTCTATTGTTAAGATTCTAACCACAGTAGTTTCGTTATCAAATTCATCATCGTCTATATCATCTTCTTGCTCTGGGAGCCTCATATTCCCCATACCTCCTTTACAACTCTACTATTGTATTAGCTTGTTCCTCCATTCTCTCCCGCATATCATCAAATCTGGTATTCATACGCTCAAATTGTTGTTGCATAGCTTTAATCATGAAGGACACATCACCAGCTCCCTCCTGAGCTGCACCTTTGTCTTTGGATGTCATAGTATTACCTTTACACCAAATAATTAAGATACCTCACAGAACACTCCTTTACGTGTTTCACTCAAAAGATGGTATCACACTACCTCGTGTTTACACTCTTGATGACTTTTTCTTTATATGAACTTTCTCTCTTGCCTTTTACCACTCACATTTCCCCTTTCAGTTCTATAAAGAACTAAACAACATAAATCAAGAGTATTGATTCTAAACAAAATATGACAAATGGCGTAGAATTGAACAATTTGGAGAAGAAGCAATTAAAAATGAAAAAGGATATCAAGGAAAACGAATTTAATGAACTAAACTCACAAAAGTCAGGACTTGAGTAGTTAAACCTTGCTTCTTTGTTTTTTTTTCTTTTTTTTTTGTTGATCTTTTTTTTTTTTTGGATTAACACGAAATAACAGTAAAATACTTATATGCCATAATTGGAATTGAAATTACCACGTTTATGAGCTTAACAAACAACAAAGGGACAAGGATTATAAACAAACAGATTTGTGTATTTGAATAGTAATGCACAAACTCAATCAAAATAAATAAATCATAAGATAGAAAATTGAAGGGCGAATGGATTCAACCTGATTTAGAAATAGGCTCTGATACGAATTGATGTGGAAAACCCCAAAAAGACGTGGCTTAGGGACCCAACACATACAATGAATCAAAGATGAACCAAAAAAGCTAAACCAGTTTTAAATAACACAAACTGTGGTCCCAACATTCGAAGGAACATAAACCTAGGGTATTTAAGAAGGATATGGACGCCACACTCCAGAACAGAAAGGAATTGGGAGTGATGAATCGCTTGGAATGCCACAAGAAGAAGTACCTCTTGATAAGTTCTTTAGTTCTCAAAAGAACCGACGGAGAAAACCCTTTCTATTTCACTCAAAGTTGTATATCCTTCAGAGCTTACAAGGGGTGCCTATTTATAGGCAAAGATAGCAATCTTAAAGAGACACAAATTCCTACTTAGGAAAAATTCTTATTTTGAGAAATTTCTAACAATGGAAAATTTTCACAATAGAGAATAAACTCCTGTTTAGGAGTGAGTGCTATTACTTATTTATTACGGGCCATCAAGTACTCCAATCACATTAATTAGGCCTCTACTCTTTGTCAAACTTGAATTTGCACCATTTGAAGTTTGGTTGGCCTGAATATCCTTAATCAGCCCATTTAGTGTTTGTTTAATTGTTTTGGATCTAGCTCGTGTTATTGGGCCTTCTGGAATGTGAAATAGACCTTTTGTATCCATTGGAGCCTTCCAGCCATCATCTCTACTGTTCACATGATTAGCTTGTGTTATTGGACCTCTTGTATCCATTGCAACTTTCCAGTCATCATCGTTATGGTTCTTATCAATTGTAGATTGATTTGTACTCTTTCTCAGCTCATCATGTCTATATGAATTACTTGTGAAGAATTAAATGTTGAGAATACTTTTTTTTTTTTATCAATAATCCATTAATGGGAAGTTAGTGGGAGTTCAAACTCCCTTTCCATGACAAAAACATGTTACAGAGAACATGTTAAAATTTGTAATATCTATATTAATTAAAAAAAACTTTTCATATGCTTTCAAAAGCATGAGGCAAAAAAAAAAAAAAAATCTTTCAGTTTCTCACACTCTGAAACGAAAGAACACAAATTTTCCATTAATTCTTATGGTAAAAGGTTCTTAGCTTGTGAACAAGGTGTTATTGGTATATTGTAATCACCTAGATCATGTGAAAGATTTGATTTATTAATGATCAATTTATTACTAACTTTAGAGGTCTTTAAGGGCAATTATGATCTTAATCTTTGATTCTAATAGGAAGAATTTTGCATCTCCTACCCAATTTTTGTTAATCCTATCAACTACTAATAAGCATAAGGTGCATCTAACCTAAAGCGTTAATCCTATCACTAACATTTGTGCATCTAAAATTGTTGATAAAGCCTTTGTGATTAAAGTGTTGCAAAATGCAAGCTCCTATTAGAGAGTATTTTGATCAAATTAAATCAATGATGGTTGTATCAGAACTTTGTTAGGCTATGAATCTCTTATATTGGAATTGTCATAGGCTTGGGAACCCACAAGTAGTAGCTTGAATAAAAAAGCTTCTTAAGTTATAGGTTCTCACTCTAGTTTTTATTATGGAAAGTAGATTTTAAAAAAAAAATTGAAATGGATGCATTACGATGACAAACACCTAATATGAATGGTACTTCTATGAATTGTCATGTCTATTGCAAGACAAGGGGTGATGGATTGGCTGGCTATGTTATGGCATGATTCATAGTAGATCAGTTTGCACTCTTTCTTGGCTCATCATGTTTATATTATTGTCAATGATAGAGTTTAATCATAACAATGACAATTTACTAGGATACATAGTTGTTGTGAAAATCTGACAAAAAATATACTTGGAAGTACTTTGGCACTTACATCATTAAAGGAATCTTTAATGGATCTATAGAGGTGATTTCAATGAGATTCTTTATTCCTATAAAACTTTTAATGGCTTACCATAGTCTTCTTTGCTTATATCCTAATTCCATCAGGCTACAACAGAGTGCAATTATTCTAAAATCCTTTAAAAAGGCTTTAATTTTACTTAGACTAATCATAAGGTGCTAATAATATTTAGGAAAGATTGGATAGAGCTTTTAACACATAATCTTTTGCTCATCCATTTCCCTTGGTATAGGTACATCATTTACCTTAGTTTGGGTGAAATCATAAATTCATCTTTGTTGCCATCTTTTTTTAATTAAAGAAATATGGCTTTAATATTCTTTATGAGAAAAAGTAATGGAAAACTCTTGTCTTTAGGCATCATTGGGTGCATAACATGATTTCTTTTAAGTTCTCTCCTCTTATAGTGCCTCTCTTTTTGATTGGAATTGAAACATAACCAGCAAATACAAAATCTCCAAGAAACTATGAGGTACTTGGATCACAATCTCCTTCAATAGTGAAATTTAACAGCTTTTGCAACACTATAAAAAACATTAGATGATTTGTTACTTCAAAAGGAGCAAATATGGGCACAACATTCATGTGCCTCATGGTTCAAAGGAGATAACAATACTTATATTTTCCACTCACATACATCATAAAGGTAATGAAAAAGCATTATTCAAAAGATTAGAGAATAATTTGGAGTGTGGCGATCAAATGCTATTTGTTGGTCTAATATATCTTTACATCTTTATTTGTTGGTCTTTTTTCCTTAAAGGAACAACTACACTTATCACCCATTTTATTAGTGATTGATGGTAGAATTTCCAACAACATGAATGTTATCCTCACACCTCAATCCAAAGACAAGGAAGTTTTTGTAACTTTACAAAAAATGCACCTTACAATGGTGCCTATACCAAATGGAAAGCCTACTTTATTTTATCAGAGATATTAGCATATATTTGGCCTTAAAGTGCTATGTGTTGTCCTGAATATCTTGAATGAAAAAGGTGACCCGCACTCTCTGAACCACACTTTTCTTTGCTTGATTATGAAGCTAGCTTTCCCTTAAAATGTAATTCAACTTATGTAAAGTAATCTTTGAGCTTATTATGAAAACGTTGGCTAACCAACTCAAATTAAACTTGCCACAAATTATTTCCAAAACATATAGTGCTTTTGTGTCTGCTAGATTGATTATGGATAATGCCTTATTTTCCAATAAGACTTTTGATTTTATATGGACTCATTGTTTTGGCAAGAAAGGTTGCATGGCTCTTAAATTACATATGGCTAAAGCATATGACCTGGTTGAGTGGGTCTTTCTAGAATAAGTAATGTCGCATATAGGTTTTGATTGTTCTTAGGTTGAGCTCATCATGTAATGCATTCCTACTATTTTCATATTTGTTATTGATTAATGGTATGCCTAGTCATGTCTTTCAAGCTACTTAGGGCTTATAATAGAGTAATCCTCTTTCAATATCCATTTTCCTTTTGGTGTGGATGGTTTATCAACTCTTTTGGTGGAAACATAACACCAAAGTATGTTACATCAAGCCCAAGTTAGTAGCCACAACTAAACTATTACTCATCTCAACTTTTTAAATGATAGCTTCATATTTACATTTGCTACCACCTATAATTAAGAAAGTCAACATTTATTATCTCTTTATGAAGAAACCTCTAATCAAAAGGTTAATCTTGATTTGCAAAATTTTTCAGTTGTAATATGTGTGATATTGCTTAAAAAGACTTACAAATATGTTAGGGACTAACAAAAATAGTAAGGCCAAAGACATATCTCGGTCTTCCTATAATGGTTGATATTGGTCCCTCAGACAACCCAAATAGGAATAGGGGTAAATTAAGTCTAATCAATTTGGTTATCCAACTCTTGTTGAATCCCAACTCTGAAGAGAGATAATAAGACAAACAATAATCAAAAATAAAGCAAGCAATAAATAAAATAAAAACTAAAGAGAGATAAGAGGAAAAAAGAGTGTACGAGTGATTTATAAGGCTCATGACGAGAGCCTACATTTACTTCTTAGGGTTCCTCCCTTGAGAATTACTTCACTAATCACTAAAAAAGATAAAGGAAAAAAGAGTGTTCACAATGATTTATAGTAACTTGGCTTATATTAAGAGTCTACGTCTACTTTTCAAGGTTCCTCCCTTGAGAATTCACTTCACCCATCACTTTCTTCTTTTGTTGGGTGAAAACAACTCTTTACACTTTGTCACTTGATCTTCGTCCACACAAAGCTTCCATGAAGCTTTACAAGAACACACTAGTTCTTTACAATACTTAGAGACTCATGCTTTAACATTTTTCACTATAACACTCTCACTCTTTCACAAATCTAACTTTTCTCTTTGGAGCCTTTACTCTATGATTCTCTCTTTCTCTAACCTTTTCTTTTGAATCCTTCACTTAAATCAATACAAAAATGATCAAGGCATTAAGTTCTCTTATAAAAGTGTTTCTCAAACTCTCTTATATACCTTAACATAAAAACTAGCTATCAAACTTAGTTCTTCTTTTTTAAAGAGAAAAAAATTCCAAAAATAGAACATTTTACTCATGAAGTACTGGTAGATTGCAATACTTGGATCAATCAATTAGTCCAAAATCTCTATGACTTTATTAGCTTTTGCTTTTAATGTTGTTTAATCTCATTAGTTACCATAAGCATAGTCCAATTGACTAGCTTGAATTCTTTATAACTTTTTTAACTTTTTGCACTTTATGCCTTTTAGCCACCACGTTTGTTCACAACCACTATTTAATCAATTAGTCTAAAATTTTTGCAACATTTTGCATTATGCAACTCAACCCTGGTCTAATTGCTCAACCCAAATGTTCCTTTTTTTTTTGTCTCATATTTTATTCTCTGTTAGGTTGATATCATTAATTGATCAATCTTAAATTTCTACCAACTTCAAATCACGTTCATTTTTTCTGTCTTTTCATTAAATCTCTTATTTTATATCTTTCTAAAATAAGAAATTTAACAAAATATAAGATCTTTGCAAGATTGTAGCACAAATTTAAATTTGAAGATTCAATGATTTTGCTTAAAATAGCATAAATCAAAATATTATCTAACTATGTATATAGCTCACCATAATATCAACAATAAATAAATGATATAAGAATGTAATTCAAATAAATTGATGTCAGTTAAGCATGGGAGACTCATTAAAACATAAAAGATATCACACATGATCATAGAAATCTTAACAAGCTCCTTGTTTTTTATGATGACAATTGTGATTGGTTGATGTGGCCAAAAAGAAAAACTAGATGGAAAGTTCCCCCCTAAATATATGCTTTCTCCCCTTACTAATGCAATCAAAGCAACTTAATAAACTCATTGATCAAACAATAAAATCAAGCAAATATGATGCGGAAAACCCCAAGGGACCCAACACACACAATGAATTAAAGATGAACTAGGAAAGCTAAACCAGAGTTAAATAACACAAACCATAGACCAAACATTTGAAGGAACACGAACCTAGGGTATTTAAGAAGGATATGGACGCCACACTCTAGAACAGAAAGGAATTGGGAGTGATAAGTCGATTGGAATGCCACAAGAAGAAGTACCTATTGACAATTTCTTTAGTTCTCAAAAGAACCGAGGGAGAAAACCCTTACTTTCTATTTCACTCAAAGTTGTATATCCTTCAGAGCTTATAAGGGGTGTCTATTTATAGGCAAAGATAGTAATTCTAAAGAGACACAAATTCCCACTTAGGAAAAATCCTTATTTTGAGAAATGTCTAACAATGTAAAAATTCCACAACAGAGAATACACTCCTGTTTAGGAGTGAGTGCTATTACTTATTATGGGCCATCAAGTAGTCCAATCATATTAATTAGGTCTCTACTCTTTGTCAAACTTGAATTCGCACCATTTGAAGCCTGGTTGGCCTGAATGTCCTTAATCAGCCCATTTAGTGCTTCTTTAATTGTTTTGGCTCTAGCTTGTATTATTGGGCCTTCTGGAATGTGAAATTGACCTTTTACATCGATTGGAGCCTTCCAGCCATCATCTCTACGGTTCACATCATTAGCTTGTATTATTGGACCTCTTGTATCCATTGGAGCTTTCCAGTCATCATCGTTATGGTTCTCATCGTTAGGATTCGACCTCAAATCATCACCTACATTAAAATGGGAAAGATCAGAAACGTTAAATGTTGCACTCACATTATACTCACTATGAGGTCCAACTTATAAGCATTGTCGTTAATTCGTGCTACAACTTGAAAGGGACCATCTCCTCTAGGTTGTAGTTTTGAATGCCTTTAAGCTGGAAACCATTCCTTGCGTATATAAACCCAAACCCAATCACCAGGTTCAAACACCACTTTCTTTCGTCCCTTGTTGACATGGGATACGTATTGCTCAGTTCGTTTTTCAATTTGTTACCGTACCTCTTCATGCAATTTTTTTATCATGTCGGCCTTGCATTCACCATTTAAGCTGGCATACTCATTGACAGGTATAGGTACCATATACAATTTCAAATGGAGAATAACTAGTACCAGAATGAACACTCCTATTATATGCAAAGTCGACATGTGGTAAATAATCTTCCCATGTTTTCAAATTTGTTCGAATAATAGCACGCAAAAGAGTAGAAAGAGTTTGATTAAACACCTCAGTTTACCCATCAGTTTATGGATGACAA
Organism: Kandelia obovata; assembly: GCA_021464305.1. Lineage (NCBI taxonomy): Eukaryota > Viridiplantae > Streptophyta > Magnoliopsida > Malpighiales > Rhizophoraceae > Kandelia > Kandelia obovata. The sequence goes on along the minus strand of CM038478.1, from coordinate 85,035 downwards.
GTGGTTGAAAACAATAGCTTAGTACCTAACTTACCCCACAAAGTCTTCTAGAAGTAGTTTAAAAACTTTGTATCTCGATTTGAAACAATGCTTTATGGCATGCCATGCAAACATACTACTTCTTTAAAGAATAAGTCAGCCACATTATTTGCGTCATCAGTTTTATGGCATGGGATGAAGTGTGCCATTTTTGAAAATCTATCAACAATAACAAATACAGAATCTCTACCCTTTTTTGTTCGTGGCAATCCTAGTACAAAGCGCCTAATTGCTTATTTTAGTGAAAAGTTAAGTGGAGCAAGCCTTAATTATCCTACCTATGATAAGGAGTTGTATGCATTGGTGCAAGCGTTAGAGATATGACAACATTACCTTTGGCCCAAGTAGTTTGTCATCCATACTGACCATGAATCTTTGAAGCACTTGAAAGGACAAGGAAAGTTGAACAAAAGACATGCCAAGTGGATTGAATTCATTGAGACCTTTCCCTACATCATCAAATATACACAAGGTAAGGAAAATGTGGTAGCTGATGTATTATCTCGCAGGTATGCCCTTATCTCTACACTTACTGCAAACTTATTAGGATTTGAACATATTAAGGATTTATATGTGAATGATCTTGACTTTGCTAATGTGTATGGAGCATGTGAGATGTCAGGCTTTAAGAAGTTTTATTGGCATAAGGGTTTCTTATTTAGGGAAAATCGTTTATGCATGCCTATGAGTTATTTGAGGGAGTTGGTTGTAAAAGAAGCTCATGAGGGAGGTCTAATGGGTCATTTCGGTGTTAGGAAAACCCTAGATATCTACAATGAACATTTCTTTTGGCCACCTATGAAACGAGATGTTGAGAGGATATGTGAGAAATGCATAACATGCAACACAGGTGAAATCTAGAGTTTTGTCCCATGGCTTGTATACCCCTTTGCCCATACCAAGTCATCCTTGGGTTGATTTATCTATGGACTTTGTACTAAGATTGCCACAAACAAAAAGGGGTAGAGATTCTGTATTTATTGTTGTTGATAGATCTTAAAAAATGACACACTTTATCCCATGCCATAAAATTGATGACGCAAATAATGTGGTTGACTTATTCTTTAAAGAAGTAGTACGTTTGCATGGCATGCCACAAAGCATTGTTTTGGATGGAGATACAAAGTTCTTAAGCTACTTCTGGAAGACTTTGTGGGGTAAGTTAGGTACTAAGCTATTGTTTTCAACCACTATTCATCCACAAACTAATGGGCAAACTGAGGTGGTTAATCGAACTCTTTCTACTCTTTTGCGTGCTATTATTTGAATGGATTTGAAAACATGGGAAGATTGTTTACCACATGTCGAGTTTGGATATAATAGTAGTGTTCATTCTGGTACTAGTTATTCTCCATTTGAAATTGTATATGGTTTTAATCCATTGACTCCTTTGAATTTTGTACCTATACCTGTCAATGAGTATGCCAACTTAGTTGATTAAAAAATTGCATGAAAAGGTGCGACAACAAATTGAAAAATGAACTGAGCAATACGCATCCCATGTCAACAAGAGACGAAAGAGAGTGGTGTTTGAACCTGGTGATTGGGTTTGGGTTTATATGCGCAAGGAATGGTTTCCAGCTGAAAGGCATTCAAAACTACAACCTAGAGGAGATGGTCCCTTTCAAGTTGTAGCACGAATTAACGACAATGCTTATAAGTTGGACCTCCTAGTAAGTATAATGTGAGTGCAACATTTAATATTTCTGATCTTTCCCATTTTAATGTAGGTGATGATTCGAGATTGAATCCTTTTGAGGAGAGGGGGAATGATGAGAACCATAGAGATGATGACTAGAAAGCTCCAATGGATGCAAGAGGTCCAATAACACAAGCTAATGATGAGAACCATAAAGATGATGGTTGGAAGCCTCCAATGGATGCAAAAGGTCTAATAACAGAAGCTAGAGTTTCAGTGGATGAAAGAGGTCCATTTCACATTCCAGAGGGCCCAATAACACGAGATAAAGCCGAAACAATTAAAGAAGTACTAAATGGGCTGATTAAGGACATTCAGGCCAACCAAGTTTCAAATGGTGCGAATTCAAGTTTGACAAAGAGTAGAGGTCTAATTAATATGATTGGAGTACTTGATGGCCCATAATAAGTAATAGCACTCACTCATAAACAGGAGTTTATTCTCTGTTGTGGAATTTTTCCATTGTTAGAAATTTCTCAAAATAAGGATTTGTCCTAAGTAGGAATTGGTGCCTCTTTAGGATTGCCATCTTTGCCTATAAATAGTCACCCCTTGTAAGCTCTGAAGGATATACAACATTGAGTGAAATAGAAAGTAAGGGTTTTCTCCCTCGGTTTTTTGAGAACTAAAGAACCTGTCTCTTATACACATCTAGATGTGTATAAGAGACAGGTTCTTTAGTTCTCAAAAAACCGAGGGAGAAAACCCTTACTTCTGTCTCTTATACACATCTAGATGTGTATAAGAGACAGGGATATACAACTTTGAGTGAAATAGAAAGTAAGGGTTTTCTCCCTCGGTTTTTTGAGAACTAAAGAACTTATCAAAAGGTACTTTTTCTTGTGGCGTTCCAATCGACTCATCATTTCCAATTCCTTTCTGTTCTGGAGTGTGGCATCCATATTTTTCTTGAATACCCTAGGTTCATGTTCCTTCAAATGTTGGGTCTAGGGTTTGTGTTATTTGACACTGGTTTAGCTTTCCTAGTTCATCTTTGATTTCTTGTATGCGTTGGGTCCCTAAGCTACGTCTTTTTGAGATTTTCTGCATCAAAATACCTTAATCATCCCAGTGTAAAATTCACTTTTGAAAGTGATAAAATTCATCTATTGTTTGAAAAGAAAATCTGTTTAAGAACCAATTTCTCATAAAGTGAATAATATAATCCAAATTTAAAGATATCCAACATGTATAGTTCTCTTCTTATACTTATAGAACTCATCTTCAATGGAGGTTTTAAAAGTAAAGCCATAGTATGTTGAGCATTAAAAATGTTAAAAATATGATGAGGGACCCACTATAGATGAAAGAACTAATGGTCCAATGCCATTCATGGTGGTGGAGGAGGAGATGACTTTGGTGATGTTACTAGAGATGTTGAAGCACGTCAATGAAGTTTTTGATGTGGAAAGAGAAGCCAAACAAATGTTCTTCCTTTTCATCAAAAAGGTCTTGATTCTTTTTCAAGAAAACTGATAAAAAGATCTTCTCCAATGGTCTAAAAAATGAATGAGCTATTGGCATGGTCACTAGTGGTGGTGACAATGGTGGCAACATTGTAGTCGTACTTTAAGCTTTAAAGGAAATTGAACTTAATTGTTTTGCTTTGATCCTCCCTTTGCTTGATTCAGATTGAGATTTTGGCTCCATGGTTGATGGGTGTAAGAGATTGATGCTTTCTAGGTATTGCTTCAAATGATTATATGGAACTTTGAAGATTTAGGGTTTGAATTAAAAAAAAGAAATATATTTTCTAGATAAAGGAGGACTTTTGTGATTTTAAAAGAGAGAAAAAGGAAAGAGAGCTTTCTAAAAACCATTGGTCAATAAGGGTTAGTCATGGGTTGACCAATCACATTAATTAACTTATGATTCGGATTCAAACAACTAAACTCTCTTGATTGAAAATCTAGTTTGCATTTTGCAAGGTCAAAACTGTTTTTATTATTATGCAACACGTATATGAAACATGTAATCTCATATAATCATGCTTCAAATTATATAAAAATATAACAAATCACATAATCAAGATATTGTTTTAACTCAACCATTCTCATTTTCTTTGTAATGGTCACAAAACTATCCTTTATAAACATTGTTTCATGTGTTTGGTAAAAATGCTAGCGAACTAACCATTAATGTTCACAAGCGCTAAAGACACAAACACCTAATTCCTAATGAAATGGTGCTTGATATCAATATGTTTGGTTCGAGCATAGTGTATAGCATTTTTAGTCATATTGATTGCATGTGTTATCACACTTAATAAGCACTTAGTGTAATGTAATCTAAATTCCTTTAAGTTTATTTCATCCATTGCAATTCACTAGTTGCCATGTACTCTACTTTTGTTGTTGAAAGAGCAACTGAACCTTACTTTCTATTGCACCATGAGACTTGCACTTGTGTTATTCTTTCACTCAATTCAGTCTTTTGTAAATTCTAAGTTTGAATAACTTACTAAGTTAAATGTTGTTCCTTTAAGATTCCAAAGTTTTAAACTCGTAGTTCCCTTCACTTACTTGCATGCTTCCTTAAGGATAACTAGGCATAACTTTCTTAGACTAGATTGAAATCTTCCATACATATAAACAGCAAGCATCAAATTTGGTTTGAAACTACCACTTTTCATTCATAACCTTATTATTCATCACTGTCTAACTTTGTGGAAGTAGTCATTAGAGTGGCATAAGGTTTGAAATTATCCATGTAAAACTTTTTTAGTAATTCCTTTGTATACTCGGCTTCATTAATGATGATTCCATCCCTTGTTTGCTTAATTTAAAGCACAAGGAAGAAATTAAATTCTCATATCATGCCCATCTCAAATTTTGTCTATATATTATTAGCAAACTCTTTGCATAATGAATCATTAGTAGTACCAAATTGGCATCATGAACACAGATTTAAATAATAGACAAGTTTTTACCTTTTGATTTGGTATATAAAATAGGATTAACTTTACCTTTTGTGAAACCCTTACCAACCAAGAATAAGATTAATCTTTCATGTAGAAGCTCATGGAACTTACTTCAATTCATACTGAACTTTTGAAAGCTTGTAAACAACAATGTGCTGATGGAGTGCAACAAGGCAAGTATTCCCAAGATTCTTTGCAAGGAATTGGTGATCCAATGACTAGGACAAGGATAAAGAGGATAAAAGAGGTTTTACAAAGCTTAATCATAGAGTTGTACGACAAAGAAACTGTTGGAGGAGAAGATTGAAGTATTTTTAACAAGTTTTGTTTTGCTTTCGTATGTTCTTGGAAGAATACATTGTGTTAACTTATCAAGGAAGTGATTAACCTTTATGGCATCTTAAGATTAGGGCTTTTAGGACTTAGTTTCCTTAGTGTTCTGATTTGATCAATCCAAATTGTTTCCTAGCTTTCTGGGGTGTGTATAACAAATTAATTCAAGGGTTCCTATGGCAGTTCACCTTGTCAATTTGTTATCAATTGGTATTAGAGTTTTGGTTCTAGAAACAAGTTATGTATTCCTTATCTATCTTTGTTTAGTACTTTTCTTTGGTTTTTATTCATTTCTAGTGTTTCTTCACTTAGTTTTTCTTTTTTGTTATGGCTAACTTCTTACTCTTTAAGTTGTGTTAATTTTGTGGGTGATTGAATTGATTGAAAGAAAAAAAGATGAAGAAGTTGTTTTTGACCTAAGCAATGAATTTTGATTCTTATTGATGGAAGCCATATTGTACCGGCTCAAATTAACAAGGGAGTTGATACTTTGCAAAACCTTAGAGGACCAATGACAAAGGCAAGGTCAAAGAAAATAAAGGAAGTTCTCAATAACTTGTTGCGTGACAGTTACTACTAGGAAGTTGCTAGGTACGAGTTGAGGATGATAGAGGTTTCACTGGGGCTTGCAAATGTGTCATCTGTGGAGGAATTTGAGAACCATGGGCTTGGGAAGGAAGTTGGATTTGGAAGCCCATGTTTGGGCATTCTCATGGGTTATATATTGTTAAGTAATGGGTTGAACGAATTTCAGCATTTTAATGGGTTATTTTCATGGGCTTATTATTATTTAATGGGTTTGACGAATTTCCTTAATAAGTCCATCTTATTAGCTAGGGTTTTTGGGGGTTAGCATATAAAAAGGGCAAGAAGGGTGGCTGGAATGGGGGGACCTTAATTTTTCATGAGTGTATGAGCTATTTCTTTTGTTCTTTGAGAACTAATTCTGAACTTTCATACTTGAGTGTGTTGGTTCAATAGACTTATTCTCTTCAACGTTGTTGTTGTTAGGAGTGGTGTTTGAATCTTATAGTTCTGATTCTTGGTTGTTTATAACCATTGGGTCAGAACTCCAATTCCCTTAACCTCTGTTAGAATGATCCTATACCAACATTGGTATTGGGTTCCGTTTACATATAATCAGAGTTTGTATCACTTACAGACCTTAAAACATATATCTTGAAATATATTCATTTTTTTTCCTTTTTTTTAATGTTCTTATTTTGAGATTTGCGACCATCTAACGGATTTCTCCTTATGATTTGTTGATTTTGAGTCTTTCAAGAACATAAAAAGGGCTGACTTGAGTGGAAAAAGGCAAGAGTGGTAAGATCATCATTGAGAAAAGCCAAAATAGAGTAAAATATTAGTGATAACAATCTAATTGGAGGGCAAACATGTGAGGGAGTATGTGAGGAACAATTTTCTTTTAATTACTAACATGATTTTGCAGGTTGTAAACATGAGTAGTGAAAGAACTGCATGATATAAACATGAAGATTTGGATGAAGGTGGTTACCAAGCAATTTGAGACGATAAATGCAAGGCTAGATGATTTACAATCACCTAGCAAATCCAAATCCTCTAGAAGGCATGTGATTGAGGAAAAAGATGAGGAAGAATCAAACTATGAAGAGTCAAGCTCAAGAAAATTCAAGAAGGCCTATTCCAAAAGAGATAGCATTTTGGGCAGCATAAAAATGAAAATTTTCATATTTTAAGGGAAGAATGATCCTGAGCTTTATTTAGAGTGGGAAAGAAAGGTCAAGCATGTATTTGATTACCATAATTATTCTAAAGAGATGAAAATAAAGTTGGCAATCATAGAACTCACTAATTATGCAAGTATTTAGTGGGATCAATTGGTGATAAGTAAGAGGAGGAATGGTTAGAGGCCAATTTAGTCATGTGAAGAGATGAAATCAGTAATGCTCAAGAGATTTATACCTAGCCACTACTATAAGGACTTGCATAGAAAATTGAAAGGGCTGGTTCAAGGGTCTATGAGTGTGGAGAACTATTATAAAGAGATAATTAAAGCCAACATAGAGGAAGATCAAGAGGCTACCATGGCAAGGTTTATTGGCGGTCTGAATAAGGAGATTACTGATGTGGTGGATTTGTAGCACTATTTAAAGATGGAGGAGTTGTTGCATAAGGCTATTAAGGTGGAAAAATGAATTAAGTACAAAGGGTCCAAATTTGGTTTTGCTTCTAATTCTAGATGGAAGTCAACCTAGAAAGACTCCCAATCAGTTGCAAGGCCAAAAGAAGATGCAAAGCCAAAGGAATTGATTGTTGTGTCTAGGGTTTGTGTCATTTAACTCTGGTTTAGCTTTTCTGTTTCATCTTTGATCCTTTGTATGTGTTAGGTCCGTAAGCCACGTCTTTTTGGGATTTTTCACATCAATTGTAGACTTTTTTAACTCATCATTCTTCTCAATAAATGACTTGACATCATTTTTTAAAGAATCATCCTCATGCTTTAAGATAACATTCTCCATATAGAGATTTTTGTTTTCAACAGTTGTGTCTTTAAACTTTTTATCAATTTAATCTATAGTGTCATACAACTTATCAATTAAAAACTCTTCATCATTAGATATGTCTTAATCAAAAGGTATCTCATCTTATACTACAATGAATGCCAAGTAACTTTTTAGGCTTTTGTCCTTCTTAATGTTAGTAAGACAATTGGATGCAATGTGACTAGATTGATTAAAATTGTAACATATGATATTATCTTTCTCATGGTTGCTCTTGAAGGATCTCTTATCACTATTCTTCTTCCTCTTTCTCTAAAGTTGTTTAAGCCTTTTGGTTGGTATGGAAAGTTCCTTTTTATCTTCTTAACTATATTGATTGCTCTCTTAATTAACATTGCTTTCTTTAGGTGAGATGACTCTAAAAGTAACTCTTTATTTTTCTTAATGACCTTTTTAGTGAAGATAATCTCTTAGGTAAGTAATGACCTAATCAACACACCATATCGGTTCTAAGGGAGGTCTTTGGGTTGTTTATAAAGGTTGGGTCAACCCTCCACTTAAGAGCTAGCTTTTGTGGTAGAGTTAGGGTTCAATCCCTTATTAGGTAGTATCAAAGCCTAACCTCAAAGGGTCAATGGGCACATATACAAAGGTTCCTTACCACTGTACCGATCGCTGACTAAGGCAGCACGGGGACGTGCAGTTTAAAGGGGTCCGGAATGATGTGTCCCACATGAGTTCTGAGGAAGGTCTTTGGGCTGTTTATAAGGGTTAGGTCAACTCTCCACTCAAGAGCTAGCTTTTGTGGTGGAGTTAGGGTTTAATCCCTTATCACCTAACAAATTTAAGTCTTTTGATTTAGTTATTGCAATCACCTTGGGATTTCAAGACTTTAAGAATGATCTAAATCATTTATTTACACAATCACTTATCTTGATATCCTTTCTAATGTTTTTAAATGGATTGATAATGTTAATAAATCTCATGTACATCTCAATGATTGTTTCATTACTTTTCTATTTATGTCTAACACATTAAAATTACTCAACTAAAAAGTTTATAATTAAGGTTAGTGGAATTTAAATCTACAGAGATTAAGTTTTGATTAATCACTTAATTAATGATCTTAATTCCATTTAGTTCATTTAAATAAGAGAGCAAAGGGGGAGTAATTTGGTTTTAATTGATCAAACATTATTCATTGAGATTAAAGATCATCAAATTTTTTAATTAAATATTAGACTTAGAATAATGATAAGTTCTATTATTCTCAATCTTTCCTTAGTTTATTGTTAATTAAGACAAGCATTTTAATTAATCTCTTATCAATTAAACTACTTAGGACAAACTCTCTAGATATAATTTATTAATAACATTAAAATAAAAAAGATAGTTGAATCCAAATAATAAATTCACAAACTAATTTTTTTAATTTTAGATCGTGTTCTTCATAGAAATTAGATAAAACTTTAATCATAATTATCAGTTTTTATTGCCTACTCAGTGTTAGAATTATCAAGTAATTACGGACTTAAATTCTAAACTAGCATTAGATCATAAAATATTATTATCTAGTATGTATCTTAACAATCAAATAATATATTTCTAAATAATAATAATAGAAGAACATAAGAATTCGAAGTAAAGAATAAAAAAACTAATAAGTCTCATAATGCTTCCTCAAATGACTTTAATCCTTATAACCAAAAATAAAATCCTAGCTTTGCATATTTTAAGCATGTACGCAAGGAAAAAAAAACAAAGAGAGATCTAGACATGTATGTATTTTTTATTACTCTAACATGTCCATTTATAACTCTAAGAGACTACAAAAATAACCTAAAGAATGATGGACACTTTCTCTTTAGAAATAATTTAGCTTATTTAAAGAACAATTCTTAATTAGATTGACATAGGTTTGGCCAACCTATAAATTTGATTAAAGACATCTATTCATGGCCCAAATCTTCTTGGATCTCATCAAATAAACTCATTCTATAAAGTCAAGTTGTCCATTTTAATTTTCATAAAGGCACTAAATTACTGTTAAACTTTCAAATTGTTACAATCCATTTGGCCTTTTATTAAAATATAAAATTAACTCACATAAGTACATATAGGACAATAATACACTAAAAAGATTGAAATATAAGAGAATAAATATAATACACTTAACATACTTATCACAGTTTATCTCATAAAAATTATACTCTTACATGAGCAAACTGATAATGGTATCCTTCACTTTAGATGCACCCTCATAAATGACTTTGAGTTTGTCCCAAATCTTTTTTGTCATCTTACATGAAGATACCTTGTTATATTCATTAACACTTAAATTACAAAAAATCATGTAAGTAGCTTTAGATTTAAGGGTTTTGAATTTGATCTCCTTGGTGGTAGATTTACTCTCTTTCCTATTAATGCTTTCTTTAGGATCATTTTGTGGTTTCTCTCAACTATTCTCAAAGTTCATATGCATAGGATTGGACATGATCATCTTATCTTTTTAATAATTATAATTACTACCATAAAAAATGAAGGGTTTAAGGATATTTCTACCTGCAACATGACACATTGGTATAAAGGATGCCATTTAATCGACAATGAGAGGTTTGGCCTTTTAAACAGGGAATTGAGGTTTATTATATCTTATTGATCCTTAATACAACATAAGAAGGGAAGTGAATTAGGTTTAATCAATTTGGCCACTAAATTCTCACTTAATCCTAACTCAAAAGAAAGATAACAAGATAAAAAATAATCAAAAATAAAAAAGGGATAAGGGAAAAAAAAGCAAGCATAACAATTTATAATGATTTCACTCATACCAAAAGCCTACATCCACTCCTTAAAGTTCACTTCACTAATCACTTTTTTCTTTGACATGGTAAAGATAACTCTTTCTACTTGGTCACTTGACTTTGGTTCATACAAAGCTTTAAAGAAACTTTACAAGAATAAGCCAATTCTTTACAATACTTAGAGATTTATACTCTAACACTTTTTATTAAAGCATTCTTCTTTTTTACAGTTTTAACTTTTCTTTTAGGAACCCTTTGCACTTTGGCTCTTTCTTTTTCTAGCTTTTTCTCTTTGATTTTTCATTTAGATTAATACAAAAGTACTCAAGGTCTCTTACAAAAGAATTTATCAAACTCTTTTATGGGTCTCAACACAAAACTGGCTATTAGACATTGGCATCTTTCCATAAAGAGACATAATTCTTAAAACAAAACACTTTACTTTTGGAGCATTAGTGGACTATAAAATTTGTACCGATTGACTAGTCTAAAGTCTATGTAACATTTACAACTTCTACACTTCACGTTGTTTAGTCCCATTGATTAACCAACCTGATTCTCTATATAACCTTTCAATTTTTTGTGTTTCATGTCTTTCAACCACCTTAGTCAATCATAACCACAGTTTGATTAATTGGTCTAAATTTTTGGTAACTTTTTGCACAGTACAACTCAAACATTTCTTAATATTTAGCTAATCACAACCTTGGTCCAATCAACTGGCCTAATTTTTTTATTTCTTTTTTACTTCTCTTTTATTTTTTCACTTTGTCGGATTAATGTCATCAATTTACTTATTCCAAATTCCTATCAACTTTAAATCATTTTAATTTTATCCATCTTTCCATATGATCTCTTAAGATCTAATTTACTATTTTTCTAAAATAAGAGATTTGACAAAATGCAAAATCTTGACAAGATTATTAACACAATTTAAATTTAAAATTCAAAGATTTTACTTAAAATAATATGAATCAAAATAATATCTAACTATAACTCATAATATTGTCTATCAATCAATCAAACTAAATAAATATAATTCAAATAAATTGACAACAATCAAATATGAGGAACCCATCACAATATAAAGATATCATACACAGTTCTAAAAATCTCAATAATCTCAATAGTTGGATGTTTTAAGAGACTAATTCTTAACTCAACTTTTGTTAGGGTTTGTAAGTGATTAGGGGCTAGAAAGATAAACTCTTTTCTCATATGGGTAAAGAGGTTTTGACCAAAACTATTATTCAAGTGATTCCTACCTAAGTTATAAATCATAATCATCTTCCTAGATCTTTTTGTCATGAATTGGAGACTATGACCAATAGTTTTTGGTGGGGTAGCAATGAAGTAGGCCAAAAAATCCATTAGGCATCTTTGCCAAATAAGTGTTCTCCAAAGGGATGTAGTAGTCTTGGCTTTAGGGATTTTCATTCTTTCAATCTCACCATGCTAGCAAAGCAAGCTTGGCTTCTCACCCACCATCATGATTCCTTAATGGCAAATATTATCTAGATAATGATTTCCCTTGAGGTATTGGTTGTGCTGCAAGTTATACTTATTGTAGTATCTTACTTTCACGTGAATTACTTGGTTATGTTGCTCAATATCATAATGGAATCTGATTGCCTTATTGCAATTCAAGCTCTCCAATCCTTGAGTTGCTTCTTAGCTTGTTGTGGATGTGGGTTGGGTATGCTAAGTGTTTGATGAATTTTGTTACCCACTAGCATGTTAACTGATGAATTAATTTAGACTGATTTGTTGCCACCACTATTTCTTCCTTTGTTTAACTAAGACTTTTTTTATATATGTTTATTAAAAAATTAATTGGACATTTAGTCATATATTAAAAATAAATTTCTATTTTTTAAAAATTTTACATTTTTTTCTCAAAATTAAAATATAAAATTTTAAAAGAAAATTTTTAATTTTTAATTACTGTTATCTCCTCGTGTATTTAAGATGACGAGTACTTTCTCTGTCTAATGAAATAGTCTTTCTATGAAAAAAAAAAAAAAAAAAAAAGAGCAAAGAAGAAGGGGAAACCTTAGACCGTTACGTCGTTTATTTCCCATCCATTCCGGTCAATAAAACGTCAAAACCCACTAAAACCCGGAGTCGCACGCAGCGTCCGCTAAACTCCCACCCCTCCCCTTAACTCAAGCACTTGCAGGCTCCAAATACCACTCCGTGGTGGCTATGCCTCATCTGTAATAATCACCACATCTATGGTTACCAGGTTCTCTCTCAGATCCAACTCTCTTGCTTTCCCCAATCTGTCACCAACCCATTTCTTAGTCTTCCCTAAAAGCTCCTTCTTTAAGCTCCCTGTTGTTTCTCAATTTTCGACTCCCACTCAAACCATAAACTCCAGAATTGCCCCTTATGGTCCCTCTCTTCACAAGGGCAAAAACCCATCTCAACAACAACAAAAACAAAAACTGGAAGAACCACACTGTTGCCCACACCCATATGGTCCAAGACTCCTCCTGGACCAATGCAAAGAAGATGATTCCGACGAGGACAACATATTGGACGAAGAGAAATTCACCAGGGTTTTTGATATAGCCGCGCTTAGAGTCCCTGCCAAGTGCTCTTGCGCTTTAGAGAACAGACTCCGCGGGCATCTGTTGAATTGGCCACGGATTCGTAACATTGCTAGGGTACCTGGGGATGAAGTTGAAGAAAATATGGTTTCTTTGTTAGGAGACGCAAGGAATGGAAATGGAAATGGGGAAGCAGACAGAGGAGAACTCGTTACATTTAGCCGGAGGATTTATGGGAAGGCGGAGGGAGATGGTGAAAGATTGAGCCCTATTTTGTATAGAGAAAAGTTGGCAAACGAGTTTAATTCAAGAGGGTTTGTTAAATTCAGAATTTTGGCGAAGATCTCTCGCCCGAAAAGGAAAAGGAATGAAGGTGGGAAGGGAGAAGAGAGACATGGAAGGAAATCAAAAAAGTGTGCTGTGGTTGAGGTCGTGGAGAAAGAGGAGGGGGAGGTTTGGAAGGGTTTGTTGGGGGATGACTTCAAGGAAAGCTGGAAATGGAAGGGGTCAACAAGGTTGTTGCTTTTGGATGAGAGGTATGCAAAGAAAAGAGTGGAGCAGTTGCCCCAGGCCATTAAGGTTGCTAATCTGAATTCACTGCGAGTGTTTGAAATTTGTGTTCCTCTGGTATTGTGTGCATGGTGTCTTACCATGATTCTGAACTTGTCCCCTTGCCTGCTGAATAAATTTATGGATATTCCTTTATCTGGATTAAAATTTAAAGCATCTAATGAGTAGTTTCACCTCTTTAACAATTTGGTGCTGTCTATAAATTATGCTATCAGTGACCTGTGGAACTCTGCCTTGCAACTTAGCCATGGTGTTTGACCTATACTATATAGCACCATCTTGAACATTGTGTGTTATAGGAGCTTATGGCTTCCCTCATCCTGCATTCTAGTGACACCCACTGAATGAATGCTGCCTAGCCATGATATTGACTTTGTTGTTAACTTTCTTTTTATGCTTTCTACTTTGAGGTGTCATTCAAATCTATCTTCGACATAGGGTTCAAATTATTTTCTGTTTCTGTTTGTATTTGGTGTCACATCCAACAACTTATTATGTTTGCCAGGCTGGCTTACACGAAATAATGAAAGAGAACTCGACATCTACCTTTGAGCTCATTAGATGCAAGTTGACTTTATTTTATGATTACTGGCAGATGAATGAGGTAATTTCTATAAAAGATATCTTAAGTGAAATTTGTGTGTTTTCGCTGTGTATTTTACTCATTTTTCAATGCATGGTTCAAAAAGTGATTTCAAATGTCAACATATTTAAGTGAATTTCAACCCCCATGCCCCCCACCCTCTTTCAAAAGGGTTTTAAAAGAGCTAAGCTTTAATGAAAGAGCTCAGGTTTGGCTCTGCCAGCAGTTGAAAATGAACCAAGTAGGACCCTCTAAGTTTTCTTGTCCATTAGCCAACTATCTTTGTTTTTAGCTGGATATGTTTGGGCGCTGGGTTCAAAGTGAGCCTCAGTATTGCTTCATGTTTTTAATTTATTATTTAATTTATTCGTAGATCTAGTTTCTCCAACATGCTTCTTTGATGTTAAATGGACCACATTTTACTTGAGCTCATCTCAATCTCTAACTTCCATCCTTAAGCAATTTGGACCAAGCCAAACTTAAGGCTTAGGAGAATAAGATTGGCATAGCTCAAGCTCATTTTGGAAATTGCCTTCCAAATGAGGCTGAGCATGAACACCTTGATTTGTACCCTGTGAAGCACAATATTTGTTTATCTCTGTTAATGCACAGACACCCTTGCAATGTGGACTGTTGAAAAGTTCTCCATTCCTCAGCCAATAACTGAACTGAACTTAAATTGTTAAAGGCTTCCATAGTTACTGGAAACGATAATGACTACAGTTTTGCAGATCTTGGAGGCTGTACTACCAAAGGATATGATTGTCCCATCAGCTTTTGAAACTGTTGGGCACATTGCACACCTAAACCTGAGAGATGAGCATATGCCATTCAAGCGGCTTATAGCAAAGGTGCTTTAATCATCAAATCTTTCCTTTTTGTAATCTTCTTAAAATACTGCTGAATAAAGAAAGAATCTATGGGAGGTTTTTTAACACATACTCTATTACAGGTAGTTCTGGATAAAAATAAGCCAAAGATACAGACTGTTGTAAACAAGATTGATGCCATAAATAATGACCACAGAACAATGCAGCTGGAGGTTTTAGCTGGAAATCACTCTCTTGTGACCATGGTTGTTGAGAGTGGAATGCGATTTCACGTTGATCTAGCAACAGTGTATGTTTTCTTCCAGCACAATTTAACCGAGAAACCAACTGAAGTATTGGATGCTTGTTCTTCTCTAGTTTAGTCAATAACATTTTGTGGCCTGTTTTACTCAATTTCATTCTTCAGCTGCATGTGTTGGGAAGTATTTTTTTTTGCACATAACATGGAAATATGTGTGATGTACACATCCAGTTGTTTAGGCCTAGCAGGAGCTGCTTAGTAGACCCACCATCCCACCTCTTGTCTTTTCCTCTCCTTAATTATCATATAAAATCCCTAGGTTGCTTTAGTAGTTTTTCTTCCTACAGCAAAGTTTCTTCAACTATTTTTTCTTTTAAAAAAAATTTCAGCCTTCACATATGTTACTGAGTTTCTTTATTGTGGTTACTATTTGGTAAAGCATTTATCCACCATATATGCAGTTATGCTTTCCAGCATAATAGTATTTCTTGTTTTGAAAGTATGAGCTGAACTGACAAACCAGGAAAGGAATGTTACAAAAGCCACAGGAACTCAATTTTTTGCATTCTTTATGCAGGTATTGGAACTCAAGACTTGCAACTGAAAGACAAAGGCTGCTGAATGTCTTTACACCAAATGATGTTGTTTGTATGCTTGGGTCTTCCCTCACCTTAGTTCATGCTACTACAGAAGCTTAATGTCATGTATTTGCTTAGAGTTGTGAGGCTATGGGGATTGTCATTGACCATTAGAGTTAAAGTTAGGTGGGTCGCAAGAAGTGATACTCTGTTACAAAATTTTTAGGGGAAGGGAAGGAGCATTGGCAGAGAGAGAGGGAAGAAGGGAATTTCAAATGCATAGCATCTGTCATACAATACTCAATTGTGGTCTCTTCTTTCATTTCTGCTTTGAAGTGCATTTTATTTTCAATGTGGTTCTAATTGTATTTTTGTTTCTCATCCCTCTCTATCTGCTTTGAAGTGCTTTTTTTTTTTTTTTTTTTTTTTTACAATGTGGTTCTAAGCTGTGTGTTTATTTATCATCCCTCTTGGTGGTTTGCTTTGATTAGTTGTGTTAGTAGCTTAGATTTCTTGTGAAGAACTGTGCAATATACTTTTATCTCCATGTTTTTTCTGTGAATTTCATATGATATCAGTGTCATTATGCTAACTTCTGTTGATCATAATTGTTTGCAACTGAAAGGTGATGTTTTTTCTGGGGTGGGCCCAATAGCTATACCTGCTGCCAAGGTAGTGAAGCGCGTATATGCCAATGATTTGAACCCACACGCTGTTGATTATCTGGAGAGTAATAGTGTCCTCAACAAGCTTGAAAGGAAAATCAAGGTATGGTTAAATGGAGACTTGCAATGAAACTTCATGAGCTGTCTCATATGCTATTTGCAGGGGAATCTTTTCTTAAATATTTTATTCTGTGAAGGAAGGATCATCATGAAATTAACTGGATCATCAAGAAATTAACCCAACATAATTTCATTAAAGTACAAACTAATTAAATTTTGTCAACATTTTTCTTCTTGAGGATCTGTGATATTTTCTAGGTTTTTAATATGGATGGGAGGAGGTTCATTGATGCTATGTTTAAAAGTGAGAAAGCTCATTCCATTACACAGTTGGTCATGAATCTGCCAAACAATGCAGTGGAATATCTAGGTATGTTGTATGTATTCGTTCTGTCTTCCTTGCAAGGAGAATCAGATCGTAGAGTTGCCCACATAATTTGGTCATTTTCATGCAGTTATAACATATGCTCTCAGTTTTCTGGTAGTATTTTTCCTCAACAAAATAAAAAGGCATTAGTTTCTTCTGTTTATGGTTTTGATTTCTTAATGTTAGTGGTCATTTCTGGTCTAGGAAGCTCAGTTTCAGAATTTTTCCTGATCGACATGAGAGTTATTGCATTTGGGCAAATAAGTTAGGGATTGCTAGTAATTCAATTGCTCTAAGCACTTTCCTTGGTACAAAAATTGCTATTTGAATGTCTTGAATAACTGTAAAGGGTTAGACTTGATGACCTGGATATGTCCTTTCAATTGGACTGTAATGCTTTATGTAGATGATGCTGAATTTGAGGGTTTGTCAGTGTCTCTCTTTCTAAAATGTTTTCCCCCATGTAAAAGATGCTTTTAGAGGGATATGGGCAGATAGACCCAAGACTGGAGAATTCAACTTACCATTGATCCATCTTTACGGATTCTCCAAAGCCAAGGATCCTGAATTTGACTTTCACGAGGTTTTTTTCCTCATCTGGAATCTTTTAGTGAGAATGCCGGACTTCCTGTTGTGGGTGTGTGTGTGTGTGTGTGTGTGTGTGTGCGCCCGCGCGCGCGCGCGCGTGCACGCATGTTTGTGTTTATATAACTCATCTGTCTCCAATCTTTCATTTTCTTCTTTGTTTCTTGAAACATGTAATGCAGAGGATAAGAATTGCATTGAGAGAGGTCGCTGTTGATGTGCAAATGCATAGGGTACGCCTTGTTGCACCAGGGAAATGGATGTTATGTGCATCATTCAGACTTCCACTGAGTGTAGCCTATGCAAATATGCAGTAGGAAAATGAAAAAATTTTACATACGAACATCATTATCATCTTGGTCACTCAGTTGCCTCTCATCTCAGTGATGAGAAAGAGTAATTAATTTAATGTTTGAGGACGGCAGGGAGGAGAGGGTTGGACCTGTATAGGGATATAGGATTTATGGGAGGCAGGGGAGGATGGAACCCCTATTTCTACTCACCAGTGGACCATAGTTGCTTCATTACTGTGAAAAAAGAAGTGTCATTCAGCTCCATTCTCTTTCTACTGTATTATGGGCCGTCTGATTTTGGTTTAACTTTTACTGTAAAAGGAAGAAACATGGACGAAAGGTAAAGGCCCAAGACATAGGATGCGAAAGTGCCATAATCTATTTAGCCATTGCTTCATTATTTTGCTAAGTTGATTGCTTCTACATCTCTCAAATTCAGATGTTCACGGTAACAACTGCAATGACTCCCAACACAACCAAAATTGCTTTACTGATGTCATTGTGGGCAAGGGAAACCAAGAAATACGGATCAAAATCTGTCTGAGTCTTAATTGGTGGGTTCCATCTGGAGGTGCCCCATCTTGTAGGCAGACGTGTCTTGCATTTTTGTGTCTGAAACTTTGTTTTGTATTGTTTTTTTTTTATTATTATTAAAACATTATAAAGTTGATGCTTCCCTCGGAGACTTTGTTCGTCGGTCGTGTTAATTCCATGCAATCAATACTGAGAAGCTGGTTCCCATCAATCCATGGCACCAAAAATGAAACATAAAGTCGTTTACACATCTCTTTTGTTTTTCGTTTTTTGGTTTTTTTGGAACTATAAACAGATGACAGCGATCAAACTCACCAAACTGTACATAAATGCTAGAGAACGCTAAATACTGGATGCACAGATTTGTATTATATCAATAGACCCTTTTAGCTCTAATATTATAATTATACCAATGTATCGTAGTCATCTCATCCCCAGGAAAAGACATTAAGTTTGATATCATTACATTTGGATTTATTTCATGAGGTCTCTAGTAATATGCAGAAAAATTATAATTATTATATTTGACTACAAAATTAAGTAAAAGTTGTTTATTCGTTTCAAACTCAATTCGACAAGAATTTGAAAACATATAAAAGAGAACAATAATATTTTGAATAGATTTAACTTATCAAAAATTTTTAAGAAAATAAAGCAAGAAACTTCACAACTTTATTTATAAAATTTTGAGAGAAGTTTACAGAAGTTTAAGGTTGGATGTCTCATTCTCAAATATTAGATCCTCGCTATACTCTGTATCTGTTGGAAAGGTTTATTTGTAGATACATTTTCTTACTTCAAAATTTTTGAATTTGGACGAGGTAAGTGTTTAGTTCAACAATTCAATAGTTTTGAATAACATCATTGCTTATATAATATTAAGAGTTTATGGTAAAATATTTCCTAGAGAACGATTACTTAATTTGTATAAACTGTTACATCATAATATGAATTTTCTCATTCTTTTAATATTAGTATTATTTCACTTGCTGTTAGTACTACCTACATGTGATGCTAATGTTATTTGTACGTGTTGTTGTCATTATCCGCACGCGCTGCTAACGTTGTCTATTACTAATATTATCTATTGTTATCTGCACGCGTTATTAAGGTTATTCGTATGCGCTGTCGCATCTATCTACTATTGTCTACATGCACTATTAATATTGTCTACACACGTCGTTATTGCCTGCTGTCCATATGCACTATACTTGTTGGTTGCACACGCTGTGTCTACTATTTAGACCCGTTGTTCGCACAAGCTGTGCCTTTTGTTTGAACACGTGACTGTTGTTCACACACACTGTTCCTACTATTCGAGTGTACAACTGTTATTTACTCACGCCGTTACTACTATTTGCCTAGACTACTGTTGTTTGCTTGTGTCACTACTGCTATCCTTGTGCACTGTAGTCGTCTGTTGGTGCATCACCTACTATTGTGCTACTAGTCTACCTCCTTCTGGTTTATCTTTCTTGGTTGATTTATTGGTTCGCTAGTGTGGTTGTTGCCTTGGTGATGTTTGTCAGTGTGACTGCTGCCTTAGTGGTGTTTGTTGGTGTGGGTACATACTGCTAATGCAAGGAAGCCTCTTAGACATACTGCTAGTGTTGGTATACTCTCATGGACCTACAAGGATGTTTGTTGCTACCGATATACCCTTTTGAACATGTAGGAATGTGATGTTGGTCTACTGGAAAGCCTCCTAGACGTGTTGGTGTGGTGGTTGGCTATTATTGTCATCTTTGTGAGGGCTTCCTAATGCAGTGATTATCTTGGTGAGGGTTTGCTGATGTAGGTAGACAACAAACTTGCTTTCTTTCTTTCTTTCCTCCATGGTTGGCTGCATATTACTACTTCTCCTTGGTAATTACTGCACTTTCCTTGGTTGGCTCTACCGTGCTGCTTCTTCTTAGTGACAGCTGCACTCTTCTTGGTTAACTGCCTTACTGCCTCTTCTTGGTGGTTGTTGTACTCTCTTTGGTGGTTGTTATATTCTCCTTGGTCGGTTGCCTTACACTCTTTCTTTCTTTCCTTGACTAGTTGTCTTACCTTTGTCGTTTACTTAATTTTTTATAGCTCACTTTTTTCTTACAAGATGTATGGAGTATTTATAGAGTTTTGAGATTAGAGCTACATGATCATCAACAATTATCGTTAATTCCTAAAGGTTGCCCTATAATTAACGACCAGATTTAAGGCCAATGGTTAACATTGACTTTCTAAAATTTAGGGTCAACGGTCAATCTTGACCTCTAAAATTTAAGGTCAATGGTCAATCTTAACCTCTAAAATTTAGGGTCAATGGTCAATTTTGAGTTCTAAAATTTAAGGACACGGTTAACATGAACTCTTTAATATTAATCTTGACCTTTAAAATTTAGGGTCACGGTCAACATTGACTACTCAACATCAATGTTGATTTGTCATCACTAATTTTTCCCAATAACCTCTCTACATTTCAACGAAATTTATAACTTTAAATCAACACATATAACCACGCAAGATGGTGTTGACAACAAATCCAATATTAGTCATAGAAGATGGACTCAACAAATAGAGTTATAGTGCCAAAGTTATAAGGTTGGCTTGATGAATCAGAAGGTTAGTTTACACATCAATGTTGATTGCATGATCATTTTGTATAAATATGTCCTTGCAACTAAAGGAAAAAAGTTCTTAATAAGAAATGAAGCAACAATTTCATTCTTCTATAATTGAATTAAATCAAATTTATAACTCCTTTAGTAGTAAACACTCCAATATTAAAGAAGTCAAATTTCTCCCATCAATGAATATGAGTCTTATTGGCTAACCATGGTATATGAATTAACTTTTCACCCTATAAGATCTACCTATTTATCCAAGATGGTGTAATCCCATCTAATGATCCAAGACACATGATATAATGTTGTAAAGAGCACAATTTTATCTTTTGCTTTGCCATTTTTCTTACTAAACTATTTATAAATTATTTTTATTTTATGGGACAAAGTAATATGATGTAATTCCCATTTAAAGAACTAGACCTCAAACTAGTTAAAAAAAAAAAATAGGTAAGATCACGGGGAAAGTGGATCTAGATAAACCAACTAAATTTTCTCTATTTATTTTCATAGAATAGAGCTCTTTTCCCAGCATATATCGTCAAAGTAATTGAACAATTTACCTTCCATCATTCTTTTAATTCTTTTGTGATCAAGATATTCCCTTGCCACTCGATAGGGTAAATAACCCTTTTAATTTTGAATTTAGCATAAGCATGGGTACCCAAATAATCCTATCTTAATTAGGATTTGTTGATAATAGTATCGATCTCTCATCTAGAAATAGGGAATGATGAGAACCATGATGACTGGAAAGCTCCAATGGATACAAGAGGTCCAATAGCACAAGCTAATGATGTGAACCGTAGAGATGATGACTGTAAGGCTCCAATGGATGCAAAAGGTCCATTTCACATTCTAGAAGACCCAATAACACGAGCTAGAGCCAAAACAATTAAAGAAGCACTAAATGAGCTGATTAAGGACAATCAGGTCAACCAAGTTTCAAATGGTGCGAATTCAAGTTTGACAAAGAGTAGAGGCCTAATTAATATGATTGGAGTACTTGATGGCCCGTAATAAGTAATAGCACTCACTCCTAAACAGGAGTGTATTCTCTGTTGCGGAATTTTTACATTGTCAGAAATTTCTCAAAATAAGGATTTATCTTAAGTAGGAATTTGTGTCTCTTTAAGATTGCTATCTTTGCCTATAAATAGGCATCCCTTGTAAGCTCTGAAGGATATACAACTTTGAGTGAAATAGAAAATAAGGGTTTTCTCCCTCGGTTCTTTTGAGAACTAAAGAACTTATCAAGAGGTACTTTTTCTTGAGGTGTTCCAATCGACTTAACACTTCGAATTCCTTTCTGTTCTGAAGTGTTGCGTCCATATCCTTCTTAAATACCCTAGGTTCGTGTTCCTTCAAATGTTGGGTCTAGGGTTTGTGTTATTTAACTCTGATTTAGCTTTCCTGGTTCATTTTTGATTCCTTATGTGCTGTCTCTTATACACATCTAGATGTGTATAAGAGACAGGTCTAGGGTTTGTGTTATTTAACTCTGATTTAGCTTTCCTGGTTCATTTTTGATTCCTTATGTGTGTTGGGTTCCTAAGCCACGTCTCTTTTGGGGTTTTTCACATGAGGGATAGATATTATCTTTTATATAAAATCTTGTAACCTTATAAGGTTTCAAATTAACATAATTATTTTTAATGGGACATAAAAATTTCAATAAACTTTGAAATAAATTGGTAAGTTATTCCCTTATTTATAGCATGCTTATAGGTATCCTCTAATAATGGATCCAAGTCTTTGGCTTTAGAGGATTTGATTTTGTCCTTTGTTGGTGAAATAACCAGCTTGGCTAGGAATGTTTTCTCCTGTATCAAGGGTCTTTTACTTATTTTTTAAATAAAATAATTGAGTTAAAAAATCCAATAAAATATGATTTTTTTTCTTCAATAAACTAAATTATTAAAAGTACTTTTCTTAGTAAGTACTTACAAGCACTTTCTTTACTTAGAGAGTTTATATATCTCTCTTTTCTTTTTCTAATTATTTTCATTTCTTTATATTGAGGCTTTGTAAGGAATCTAAAATTAATGAGTTTCCTATCCATTTTTGCTTCTATTCCTTATTCAAAAATTTTCTAAATAAGGTAAAGCATATGCAATTAAGGATTTCTCAAGATAACCTATTGAGAAAGAATTTTAACAAGTATGAAAGGAATTTGTAAACAAACTCCTTTATAAATAACTTCAAAAAAATATAATTTCAAAAAAGAATCTCAAAAGTTTTTTAAAAAAATTCAAAAATAATAATTAAATCTAAAAATATTTTCAAAAAATTTGAAATGTTTACAAAATTAAAAATTTATAAATAAAAACTCAAAATGAAATTAAAAGTAAAATTCCTAAATAGCCTAAAATTAAAAAATATTTTAGAATTTTTAATTTACTTTTTCCAATTTTTGGGTTTTTGTTTATGAGTTTTTTAATTGTCAAAATTTTTAGAATTTTCAATGTTCTAAACATTTCAAAATTTTAAAAATATTTTTGAGATTTTAATGGATTGTTAGACTTTATTTTGAATTTTTTAATTTTTAAAAAATCAAATTAGTTTTTTAACTTATAATTTGTTTTTTTATTTCTTTATTTTTTTTTCAATGCCACTCTATCAAAAAATGATGACATGACATTCAAGCTAGCATTGAGTAGGTGATATAGCACAGTAATGTGACAAAGTTAATGACAAACTAAAGGGAAAAAAGACTAAAACCATTGATAGAAAGAACATGGGGGACTAAATTTAGCATAAAAAAAAAGCGTTATAGGTAATACATCTTTGGTAATCTAAATCTATTGAAATTCATTAAACATGTGAGTCATTAATCATTATCTCGATTAGATATTCTTATAGGGATTAAATGGTTCAATTCCTAAAGGATGAGATCATCACTTAATTTCTTATTAATAAGGCTTCTCATTTGTTACAACAACTTATTCACACAAAATGATTATGAAATTAACTTCTATTTTTACCCCAAACTTTAAATTCATTGCAACAAATATGCTAAAATCCATTGAAATCCATCAAACATAGGAGTCATTAATCTTGATTAACTATTCTTCTATGGTTTGGATGATTCATTTCTTGAACAATGAGATTATCATTTTATTTATTTAAAAAGTATTAATTTTTAAGATGGATGTTAATAAATTTGTAATTAGAGCTTGACTTATTTTCAAGTAGACCTTACGAAGTGTTGCTATGAAAAGAGTTAGGATCAACTCATTTAGTAAAATTCAGAAGAAAGGATATTGGTAGTATGTGGAGACCTTTAAACTATTCAAAATGGAAATATATTACCTTATTTTTTCTTTTAAAGAGAGTTTCTATTACTAAGCCTACATTCAAGATAATCAAACTAAAGCCTTATGCTAATTTGCTTTATATATATAGTTACAAGAGGAGAAGTGCATATTACAAGAGAGAGAGAGAGAGAGACTCAAATTCTAAACTATATTTATCTAATTCTTGTTATTTGCTATGTTGTTATATTGTTATATCTTGCTCTCTCCTTGGCTTCTCCTTATATAGCAGTTTAATCTTGCCTTGGATGGTTTAACATCATATGCCTTGTCAATCACATGACTAAAATAACTTTAATAAAGCTTCTTTTACAAAAGAGATTTCTAATACCAATAAAAGCTAAAGTAAAAAGATAAAAGCTTTTAAAGCAATTTTAATAAAGTTAAAAACCTAGCTTTTTCTTTTTTTTTAAAATGACTTTATCTTGAGTTGTCTTTTACTGAAGTTCATATGGGTCTTGGGAGTCTTGGATAATGTCATCTTATGCATATTTTATTTGATTCTCCTCATCTTGATTTTGATTTTGGGAGAAGAAGGCTTATGATTAAGACAACTAAGTTGACTACATTAGAATCTTCATCATTCATTACAATCTTTCTTTTGAAACTAAATCCATAAGTGCTTTAAGCACTTGCTCGGGAGATTTGGCTAGTGCTGCTTTTGGAGTTATGGGTTTGGGTCCATTAATTCTGACAATTCCTTTGGCCATATAGACCTCATCTTGGAAGAAGTCAAATTATCCCACCATCAAAGCTTAATTCCTCTAGCAAGCCAAGGCACATGCTCTATACTTATTTCAAAAAGGTTCATCTGTTTTGCCATTATAACATAACCCCATTTCACAATCCATGGAACATGATACCATGAAGCAAATAGAAGAAATTAATCTTTAAGATTATCATTTTCTTCACAAAATTGTTCATAAATAGTCCTAACCAATTTTAAACCAACTTAGAAATCTCTCAGGGTCATGTGGGCAATGAATTTGAATAAACTAGCTAAACTTCTTTTGTTGGTTTTCATATAACAAAGTTTTTTCCCACACATCCATATAATCAAAATAATTATAGGTAGAGAATGGATCCCCTTGCCAATCTTCAAGATAAAGAACTTTCAATGGATGCAAGAGATCCATTTCACATACCAGAAGACCCAATAACATGAAGCTAGAGCTGAAACAATTAAAGAAGCATTAAATGGGCTGATTGATGACATTCAGGCCAACCAAGTTTCAAATGGTGCGAATTCAAGTTTGATAAAGAGTAGAGGCCTAATTAATATGATTGGAGTACTTGATGGCTCATAAAAAATAATAGCACTTGCTTCTAAATAGGAGTTTATTTTTCTGTTGTGAAAATTTTTCATTGTTAGAAAATTTTCCAAATAAGGATTTATCCTAAGTAGAAATTTGTGCCTCTTTAAGATTACTATCTTTGCCTATAAATAGGCACCCTTTGTAAGCTCTGAAAAATAGACAACTTTGAGTGAAATAGAAAGTAATAGTTTTCTCCCTCGGTTCCTTTAAGAACTAAAGAACTTATCAAGAGGTACTTCTTTTTGTAGCATTCCAATCATGATGGAAGCCATATTGTACCAGCTCAAATCAACAAGGGAGTTATTGCTTTGCAAAACCTTGGAGGACCAATGACAAGGGCAAGGTCAAAGAAAATAAAGGAAGCTCTCAACAATTTGTTGTGTGACATTTATTATCAGGAAGTTGCTAGGTATGAGTCAAGGATGATGGACGCTTCACCAAGGCTTGCAAATGTGTCATCTGTGGAGGAATTTGAGAACCATGCGCTTGGGAAGGAAGTTGGATTTGGGAGCCCATGTTTGGGCATTTAAAATGGATTATTTTCATGGGTTATATTGTTATGTGGTGGGTTAAACAAATTTCAGCATCTCAATGGGTTATTTTCATGGGTTTATTATTATTTAATGGGTTGGACGAATTTCCTTAATAAGCTTATCTTATTAGCTAGGGATTTTGGGAGTTAGTATATAAAAAGGGAAAGAAGGGTGGCTGGAATGGGGGGACCCTAATTTTTCATGAGTGTATGAGCTATTTCTCTTGCTTTTTGAGAACTAATTCGGAACTTTCATACTTGAGTGTGTTGGTTCAATAAACTTATCTTTTTCAATGTTTTTTGTTGTTAAGAGTGGCGTCTAAATCTTATAGTTATGGTTCTTGATTGTTTATAATCATTGGGTCAGAACTCCAAATCCCTTAACCTCTGTTAGAATGATCCTATACCAACATTGGTGTTGGGTTTCGTTTACATATAATCGGAGTTGGTATCATTTGGTATCAGAGCCTTGGCTCTAACTCAAGTTAGTTATACTTTTGTTATCATCTCCTTCGTGTATTCTTTATTGTTGGTTGGATAATCAATAAAAAAACAAAAAAAAGGGAGAAATTCGTGTTTCTTGTGTTGGGCCACTGATATCATTCAGTTTGCAGAAATACTCATCAGTTAACCAAAAAGAAAAAAAAAATTGTGTATTTCTTGGGTTTCCTTTCTGATATTTGTTTCTTCTACTGAATACCCTTTAGTTAACTTAAAAAAAAAAAACGGCTTCATTGCTCAATTGGTCATTTAATCAATTATATTTTATAATGGATTGTTGTTTAATTGCACTACTCATATCATTGAATTCCTTGTCATTCTGTTTGCTTAATTGCCCATCTTCTTGATCGTGTCACTTCTCTAAAGAGGTAGATCTAGGATTGATATATTCAAGTTTTGTTTGTTCAGAATTTAGTTTGCCTGGAACATTGAAAGAGCTCTTAAAGTTTTGCAATTCATTGTGTGAAACACGAGAGTTGAGGACTACTATAGTTGAGTGGAGAGCAAACATGCAAGGGAGTGAGTTTTGTTAGGTATATTCTTTATTTACTAACAATCTTGCATATTCAATGTCTAATATTAAAGAAGGCAGTTTCCTACATGAAGAGGAGGAAGTAGTTGTTCCCGATTTCAAATTGTTTATGAAATCTTTAGAGCAAAAGTTTGATAGGATTGACCAAATGTTTTGGGAAGTTCGAGATAGGATGGATAAATAGAAGGGGAATCAAGTGTCAATCCTAAGAGGCCAGCTGGTAAGGTCATGAAGGAGCAATTTGAACATGACTTTGGTGAAGATGGTGACGATTATTATGATAACAGTGATAATGCTAGTAGAAGCTTTAGAGGTGGATTTAGAGGAGGACGTGGAAAGAGAAATGGTAGGGGAGTAAAAGGCAATGGAAATGTTTATGATAGGTACAATGGAGGTTGAGACAACAGAAATAGAGTGGAGGAAGGACTAGACAAAAATCTTAGTAGTATAAAAATGAAAATACCTTTTTTCCAAGGGAAAGCTGACGCTAATGTTTATTTGGATTGGGAATGAAGGGTATAATTAATATATGAGTGCCATAACTTCTCTGAGGAGAAGAAAGTGAAGATAGCTGTGGTAGAGTTCACTGATTATGTCGTAGTATGGTGGGACCAGCAAGTTACCACTAGGAGAAGAAATTTTGAGAGAACCATAGAAAACATGTGATAAGAACGATAACGATGATGACTGGAAAGCTCCAATAGATACAAGAGGTCTAATAACATAAGCTTCAAATATGAACTATAGAGATGATGGCTGGAAGGCTCCAATGGATGCAAAAGGTCCATTTCACATTCCAGAAGACCCAATAACACGAGCTAGACCCAAAACAATTAAAGAAGCACTAAATGGGCTGATTAAGGATATTCAGGCCAACCAAGTTTGACAAAGAGTAGAGACCTAATTAATATGATTGGAGTACTTGATGTCCCGTAATAAGTAATAGCACTCACTCCTAAACAGTAGTTTATTCTCTGTTGTGGAATTTTTCCATTATTAGAAATTTCTCAAAATAAGAATTTGTCCTAAGTAGGAATTTATGCCTCTTTAGAATTGCTATCTTTGCCTATAAATAGGCATCCCTTGTAAGCTCTGAAGGATATACAACTTTGAGTGAAATAGAAAGTAAAGGTTTTCTCCCTCGGTTCTTTTGAGAACTCAAGAACTTATCAAGAGGTACTTCTTCTTGTGGCATTCCAGTCGACTTATCACTCTCAATTCCTTTCTGTTTTAGAGTGTGACATCCATATCCTTCTTAAATACCCTAGGTTCGTGTTCCTTTTTCATGTTGGGTCTAGGGTTTGTGTTATTTAACTCTGATTTAGCTGTCCTGGTTCATCTTTGATTCCTTATGTGCGTTGGGTCCCTTGGGGTTTTCCGCATCAGTTGGTATCAGAGCCTGTTTCTAAATCAGGTTGAACTCATTCACCCTTCAATTTTCTACCTTATGATTTATTTATTTCGATTGAGTTTGTGCATTACCATTCAAACACATAAATCTATTTGTTTGCAATCCTTCTCCCTTTGTTTATTCGTTAAAATCATAAACGTACCAATTCCAATTCCAATTGTGGCATGTAAGTATTTTACAGTTATTTCGTCTTAATCAAAAAAAACAAAAAAAAAGAAAGAAGAAGTAAGGATTAACTAATCAAGTCTTGACTTTTGTGAGTTTAGTTCATTAAATTCGTTTCCCTTGATATCCTTTTTCCCTTTTAATTGCTTGTTCTCAAAATTGTTCAATTCTATGCCATTTGTCATATTTTGTTCAGAATCAATACTCTTGATTTATGTTGTTTCTGTCTCTTATACACATCTAGATCTGTATAAGAGACAGGGAGAGGATGGAGGAGCACGCTAATACAACAGTAGAGATGCAAAGGAGGCAGAGGGAATATGAGGCTCCCAGAGCAAGTAGGCAATTAAGACGTGCCCATGAAGATGATGTAGACAATGATGAGTTTCATGATCAAACTACTGTGGGTGGAAATCTTAACGATAGAAGCTGTCTCTTATACACATCTCTCCCATGTATCAATAGGCCGCTCGCGATTCCTTCTCCTAGTCAAAAATAGTTGATCCCACCAAATAATATCATAATCAGTAAATTCAACTGCAGCAAATTTTACCTTTTTCTCCTCAGAATAGTTGTGGCAGTCAAAAACCAATTCAACCTTCTTCTCCCATTCTAGGTATACATCAGGATCATGTTTACCTTGGAAGGGAGTAATTGTCAATTTAATAGTGCCCAAATTATGGTCATAGGTGCCTTGTCTCCCAAATCCCCTTCGCTCCCTTCTATCGTTAAGATTTCCAACCTGTCTCTTATACACATCTAGATGTGTATAAGAGACAGATCATGAAGGACACATCACCAACTCCTGTCCCTTATACACATCTAGATGTGTATAAGAGACAGATGCAACAACAATTTGAGCGCATGAATACCAGATTTGATGATGTGCGGGAGAGGATGGAGGAGCAAGCTAATACAATAGTAGAGTTGCAAAGGAGGCATAGGGAATATGAGGCTCCCAGAGCAAGAAGGCAATTAAGACGTGCCCATGAAGATGATGTAGACAATGATGAATTTCATGATCAAACTACTGTGGTTGGAAATCTTAACGATAGAAGGGATCGAAGGGAATTTGGGAGACAAGGCACCTATGACCATAATTTGGGCACTATTAAATTGACAATTCCTCCCTTCCAAGGTAAAAATGATCCTGATGTATACCTAGAATGGGAGAAGAAGGTTGAATTGGTTTTTGACTGCCACAACTATTCTGAGGAGAAAAAGGTAAAATTTGCTGCAGTTGAATTTACTGATTATGCTATTATTTGGTGGGATCAACTATTTTTGACTAGGAGAAGGAATCGCGAGCGGCCTATTGATACATGGGAGGACATGAAGGCTATTATGAGGAGGAGATTTGTCCCTAATCACTATTATAGGGAGTTGTAATGAAGGCTGCAAGGGCTCACTCAGGGCACCAAAAGTGTTGAGGACTACCACAAGGAGATGGAGATTACCATGATTAGGGCAAATGTAGAAGAAGATAGAGAGGCAACTATGGCTCGATTTCAGCTAGGGCTAAATAGGGACATAGCAAACGTGGTTGAATTGCAACATTATGTGGAATTAGAAGACATGGTGCACATGGCAATAAAAGTTGAAAGGCAACTTAAATGAAAGGGTTCCACACAGTTTGTTCAGAATTCGGTTTCTACCTCGTCTTGGAAGCCAAATCAGAGTAAAAAGGACGATATGGCCAGTTACAAGTCCAAAGCCGAGCTATCCAAGCAAAAGAATGTGGGTTCTAGCAAGGAGGCAGATAATTTTGAACTCCAAGCAAGTAGAAATAGAGATGTTAAATGTTTTAAGTGTTTGGGCAGGGGTCATATTGCATCTCAATGTCCAAATAAGCGTGCAATGATCTTGCAAATTAATGGAGATGTGAAAACTGAAAGTGAATCAGATGATGATTCTTTGCCATCATCAAAGGCTGAAAGTGATGGAGAGGAGTATCCAGTTAATGGTGTTTTTTATTGCTTGTTCTCAAAATTGTTCAATTCTATGCCATTTGTCATATTTTGTTCAGAATCAATACTCTTGATTTATGTTGTTTAGTTCTTTATAGAGCTGAAAAGGGATATCTGAGTGGTAAAAGGCAAGAGAGAAAGTTCATATAAAGGAAAAGCCATCAGGAGTGTAAACATGAGGGAGTGTGACATCATCTTTTGAGTGAAACATGTGAGGGAGCGTTCTGTGAGGTACCTTAATTATTTTGTGTAAAACTAATACTATGACGTCCAAAGACAAAGGTGTAGCTCAGGAGGGAGCTGGTGATGTGTCCTTCATGATCAAAGCTATGCAACAACAATTTGAGCGCATGAATACCAGATTTGATGATGTGCGGGAGAGGATGGAGGAGCAAGCTAATACAATAGTAGAGTTGCAAAGGAGGCATAGGGAATATGAGGCTCCCAGAGCAAGAAGGCAATTAAGACGTGCCCATGAAGATGATGTAGACAATGATGAATTTCATGATCAAACTACTGTGGTTGGAAATCTTAACGATAGAAGGGATCGAAGGGAATTTGGGAGACAAGGCACCTATGACCATAATTTGGGCACTATTAAATTGACAATTCCTCCTTCCAAGGTAAAAATGATCCTGATGTATACCTAGAATGGGAGAAGAAGGTTGAATTGGTTTTTGACTGCCACAACTATTCTGAGGAGAAAAAGGTAAAATTTGCTGCAGTTGAATTTACTGATTATGCTATTATTTGTGGGATCAACTATTTTGACTAGGAGAAGGAATCGCGAGCGGCCTATTGATACATGGAGGACATGAAGGCTATTATGAGGAGGAGATTTGTCCCTAATCACTATTATAGGGAGTTGTAATGAAGGCTGCAAGGGCTCACTCAGGGCACCAAAAGTGTTGAGGACTACCACAAGGAGATGGAGATTACCATGATTAGGGCAAATGTAGAAGAAGATAGAGAGGCAACTATGGCTCGATTTCAGCTAGGGCTAAATAGGGACATAGCAAACGTGGTTGAATTGCAACATTATGTGGAATTAGAAGACATGGTGCACATGGCAATATAAAGTTGAAAGGCAACTTAAATGAAAGGGTTCCACACAGTTTGTTCAGAATTCGGTTTCTACCTCGTCTTGGAAGCCAAATCAGAGTAAAAAGGCGATATGGCCAGTTACAAGTCCAAAGCCGAGCTATCCAAGCAAAAGAATGTGGGTTCTGCAAGGAGGCAGATAATTTTGAACTCCAAGCAAGTAGAAATAGAGATGTTAAATGTTTTAAGTGTTTGGGCAGGGGTCATATTGCATCTCAATGTCCAAATAAGCGTGCAATGATCTTGCAAATTAATGGAGATGTGAAAACTGAAAGTGAATCAGATGATGATTCTTTGCCATCATCAAAGGCTGAAAGTGATGGAGAGGAGTATCCAGTTAATGGTGTAGCTCTTGTCACAAGGCGAGCATTAAATGTGCAAGTAAAGAAGAATGAGGTGCAACGAGATAACATCTTTCAGACAAGGTGTCTGATCAAGGATAAAGTATGTAGTATGATTATTGATGGTGGGAGTTGCACTAATGTTGCTAGTAAAACTATGGTTGAGAAACTGAATTTACATATTATGAAGCATCCTAGGCCATATAAACTTCAGTGGTTGAATAAGAATGGTGAAGTCAAGGTGAATGAGCAAGTTCTTATATCATTTTCTATCGGAAGGTACCACGATGAAGTTTTATGTGATGTTGTACCTATGCATGCGGGATATATTATACTAGGAAGACCATGGCAATTTGACAGACGAGTTATGCATGACGGCTTCAAGAATCGATACTCTTTTGTAATGAATGAAAAACCTGTCACTCTTGTACCCTTATCACCTCAATAAGCTTATGAGGATCAACTAAGGATTAAAAATGAGAGTGAACCGAAAAAAGAGATTGATAAAAGAGAAAAGAGAGGAAAAAATGTGGGGACACAAGAAAAAGAGAAGAAAAGAAGTTTCTACGCAAAAGAAAGCGATATCAAAAGAGCATTCTATACCAATCAGTTTGTGATCCTATTTTTGTACAAGGAGGCTTTTTTTAACACTAACAAATTTGACCCATCTTTGCCTAGTGTTGTTGTTGCTCTATTGCAAGAATTTGAAGATGTATTCCCTGACGATATTACAAGTGGATTGCCACCTAATAGAGGAATTGAGCATCAAATTGATTTCATCCAAGTGCATCCATCCCTAACAGGCCAGTTTATAAGAGTAATCTTGAGGAGACAAAGGAGCTTCAAAGGCAAGTTGA
>CM038478.1:0-52228 GCA_021464305.1 Kandelia obovata | reverse complement strand
GGAGCTTATTTCCAAAGGACATGTGTGGGAAAGCATGAGTCCATGTGTTGTTCCTATCCTACTTGTACCCAAAAAGGATGAGACTTGGAGGATGTGCATTGATTGTCGAGCAATCAACAAAATCACTGTAAAGTATCGTCACCCCATACCTAGATTAGATGACATGTTGGATGAATTGCATGGTTCATGTGTCTTTTCTAAGATTGATTTGAAAAGTGGATATCATTAAATTAGGATGAGAGAGGGAGATGAGTGGAAAACAGCTTTCAAAACTAAGTACGGTTTGTATGAATGGCTTGTTATGTCATTTGGTCTTAGTAATGCACCAAGTACTTTTATGCGACTAATGAATCATATTTTGCATCCATTCATTGGTAAATTTGTAGTTGTGTATTTTGATGATATTCTGGTCTATAGTAAAACCCTAGAAGCTGTCTCTTATACACATCTAGATGTGTATAAGAGACAGGGTATGGGGTGACGATACTTTACAGTGATTTTGTTGATTGCTCGACAATCAATGCACATCCTCCAAGCTGTCTCTTATACACATCTAGATGTGTATAAGAGACAGGTGCTAAAGGTGTTAAGGTTGATGAGGAAAAAGTTAAGGCAATTCGTGATTGGCTTATAAACACTTTCATGGTTTAGCTAGTTTCTATAGACGCTTTGTTAAAGACTTTAGCACCATTGCTGCACCACTCACAGAGCTTATAAAAAAGAACAGAAGTTTTAGGTGGGGTGCTGACCAAGACAAGGCATTTAATTGCATCAAGGAAAAATTAAGTTCTACACCCTTACTTGCTTTACCTAACTTTGCAAATGCTTTTGAGATTGAGTGTGATGCTTCAGGTATTGGCATTGGAGCTGTTTTGATGCTGGAAAAGCACCCAATTGCTTATTTTAGTGAAACGTGAAGTGGAGCTAGCCTTAATTATCCTACCTATGAAAAGGAGTTGTATGCATTGGTGCGAGTTTTGGAGACATGGCAACATGACCTTTGGCCCAAGGAGTTTGTCATCCATACTGACCATGAATCCTGTCTCTTATACACATCTAGATGTGTATAAGAGACAGCTTCAAAGATTCATGGTCAGTATGGATGACAAACTCCTTGGGCCAAAGGTAATGTTGCCATGTCGCCAAAACTCGCACCGATGCATACAACTCCTTATCATAGGTAGGATAATTAAGGCTAGCTCCTGTCTCTTATACACATCTAGATGTGTATAAGAGACAGCATCCATACTGACCATGAATCTTTGAAGCACTTGAAGGGACAAGGAAAGCTAAACAAAAGACATGCCAGGTAGATTGAATTCATTGAGACCTTCCCCTACATCATCAAATATAAACAAGGTAAGGAAAATGTAGTAGCTGATGCATTATCTCGCAGGTATGGCCTTATCTCTACACTTACTGCAAACTTATTAGGATTTGAACATATTAAGGATTTGTATGTGAATAATCCTGACTTTGCTAATGTGTATGGAGCATGTGAGATGTTAGGTTTTGAGAAAATTTTATAGGCATAAGGGTTTCTTATTTAGGGAAAATCATTTATGCATGCCTATGAGTTCTTTGAGGGAGTTGGTTGTAAGACAAGCTCATGAGGGAGGTCTAATTGGTCATTTCGGTGTTAGGAAAACCCTAGATGTTCTCAATGAACATTTGTTTTGGCCATGCATGAAACGAGATGTTGAGAAGATATGTGAGAAATGCATAACATGCAAACACGCGAAATCTAGAGTTTTGCCCCATGGCTTGTATACCCCCTTGCCCATACCTAGCCATCCTTGGGTTGATTTATCTATAGACTTTGTACTAGGATTGCCACGAACAAAAAGGGGTAGAGATTCTGTATTTGTTGTTGTTGATAGATTTTCAAAAATGGCACACTTCATCCCATGCCATAAAACTGATGACGCAAACAATGTGGCTGACTTATTCTTTAAAGAAGTAGTACATTTGCATGGCATGCCACGAAGCATTGTTTCAGATCAAGATACAAAGTTCTTAAGCTACTTCTCGAAGACTTTGTGGGGTAAGTTAGGTACTAAGTTATTGTTTTCAATAACTTGTCATCCACAAAATGATGGGCAAACTGAGGTGGTTAATCGAACTCTTTCTACTCTTTTGCGTGCTATTATTTGAACGAATTTGAAAACATGGGAAGATTGGTTACCACATGTCGAGTTTTCGTATAATAGGAGTGTTCATTCTGCCATTGACTCCTTTGGATTTAGTACCTATACCTGTCAATGAGTGTGCCAGCTTAGATGGTGAACGCAAGGCTGACATGGTTAAAAAATTGCATGAAAAGGTGTGGCAACAAATTGAAAAACGAACTGAGCAATACACATCCCATGTCAACAAGGGACAAAAGAGAGTGATATTTGAACCTGGTGATTGGGTTTGGGTGCATATGTGCAAGGAACGGTTTCCAGCTCAAAGGCGTTCAAAACTACAACCTAGAGGAGATGGTCCCTTTTAAGTTGTAGCACGAATTAATGACAATGCTTATAAGTTGGACCTTCCTGGTGAGTATAATGTGAGTGCAACATTTAACATTTTTTATTTTTCCCATTTTAATATAGGTGATGATTCGAGGTCGAATCCTTTTGAGGAGAGGGGGAATGATGAGAACCATAACGATGATGATTGGAAAGCTCCAATGGATACAAGAGGTCCAATAACACAAGCTAATGATGTGAACTGTAAAGATTATGACTGGAAGGCTCCAATGGATGCAAAAGGTCCATTTCACATTCCAGAAGTCCCAATAACACGAGCTAGAGCCAAAACAATTAAAAAAGCACTAAATAGGCTGATTAAGGACATTCATGCCAACCAAGCTTCAAATGGTGCGAATTCAAGTTTGACAAAGAGTAAAGGCCTAATTAATATGATTGGAGTACTTGATTGCCCGGAATAAGTAATAGCACTCAATCCTAAACAGGAGTGTATTCTCTGTTATGGACTTTTTACATTATTAGAAATTTCTCAAAATAAGGATTTGTCCTAAGTAGGAATTTGTGCCTCTTTAGGATTGCTATCTTTGCCTATAAATAGGCACCCTTTGTAAGATCTGAAGGATATACAACTTTGAGTGAAATAGACAGTAAGGGTTTTCTCCCTCGGTTCTTTTGAGAACTAAAGAACATATCAAGAGGTACTTCTTCTTGTGGCGTTCCAATCGACTTATCACTCCCAATTCCTTTCTGTTTTGGAGTGTGGCATCCATATCCTTCTTAAATACCCTAAGTTCATGTTCCTTCAAATATTGGGTCTAGGGTTTGTGTTATTTAACTCTGGTTTAGCTTTCCTGGTTCATCTTTGATTCCTTGTGTGCGTTGGGTTCCTTGGGGTTTTCCGCATCAAGGGAGGTCTTTAGCCTATTTATAAGGGTAAGGTCAACCCTCCACTCAAGAGCTAGCTTTTGTGGTGGAGTTAGGGTTCAATCCCTTATCAGGTGGTATTAAAGCCTAACCTTAAAGGGTTGGTGGGTGCATGTACAAGGATTCCCTGCCACCATGCCGATCGCCGATTGAGGCAGCACGGGGATGTGCAATTTAAAGGGGTCGGGAATGATGTGTCCCACATCAGTTTTGAGGGAGGTCTTCGGGCTGTTTATAAGGGTTGGGTCAACCCTCCACTCAAGAGCTAGCTTTTTTGGTGGAGTTAGGGTTCAATCCCTTATCAATCTGCGTACAGAAGTCCCTTCTACTTGGGGACTGTTGGAGAGAATAACATGGATAGGTTACCTAATTGTTGGATAGCTCCCATGTTGGTTTGCGAGTCTTCCTTGGATTTCTTCCTGTTGAGTTTTGCCATCATGGCTTTCGTTGCCCTATGGTTGGGGCAATCCTTCACCCAATGAGGTCCATCACAAATGAAGCAAAGCCTTAGGGGATTACCTGTGTTATGTTTGCCCAAAGAATTCTGGCCACCCTCCTTACGGCTTGCATCCTGTTTTTGCATGTTTTTCTCTCCCCCACACTTGTTGGAGTTCAGCTTTTTACTCTTGGGGTAGGAAGCGTAAAGTCTGTACATCACGTATGTCCAGCTCTACTCTCGCCCAACCCTTCAAACTGTCCTTGAACTGGAAGAGTAGTTCCCTATCAGACATATCAATTTCAAGTATGATGGTAGTAATTCCTTGATGTAATTGGAAATACTACCTGTTTGACTTAGGCGACGTAACTTCTGTTTAGCTTTGCTATCTGCATTGTGAGGCATAAAGTGTTTGCGCAATTCAGCCTTGAATTATTCTTAGGTGTTGAGAACGCACAAGCCTTTCTCCCTTTTGGAATGCTTCCTTCTCCACCATAGTTGGGCAACATCCCTCAAGAAGATTGGGGAGTTGCATACCTTAGGAAGGTTGTCGACAACCCCCATGGGCTCAAAGTATTGATCGAGACCGAAGAGAAAGTTTTCCACAGCAGTGGCGTTGCAGGTGTCATTGTACATAGGTGACTTAGGGACCTTTAAACCATGGACGACAGTGGCACTCTAGTGGTGGAAGTAGTCATACCACTCAAGTCTGTGCTACTTCAATGGCATGACTCCATCTCCGTACGAAGGTCGTGAATATCTCCTTCCACAAACTTGCATAGGTTTGATAGCTTTTGATTAACAGAGCATATTTGTTCTTTGAAGGTGCGGCCAAGATTTTCAATCATAGACCTAGCAGCCATTTTAATTTCGGCATTTTCATGGATCGGCAGAGCTCACGTTAGTGATACTCCTTTCGAAGACAACAACGTGAGACTCCATCAATTCCTTGTCTGAAACTTTGGATTTGCTGCGCTTAGTAGGGTGATGAAAACCATAGAGATGATGGCTGGAAAGCTCCAATGGATGAAAGAGGTCCAATAACACAAGCTAGAGCTTCAGTGGATGCAAGAGGTCCATTTCACATTCTAGAAGGCCCAATAATACGAACTAGAGCCCAAACAATTCAAGAAGTACTAAATGGGTTGATTGAGCACATTCAAGCCAACCAAACTTCAAATGGTGCAAATTTAAGTTTGACAAAGAGTAGAGGCCTAATTAATATGATTAGAGTATGTGATGACTCATAATAAGTAATAACACTCACTCCTAAATAGGAGTTTATTTTCTGTTATGAAATTTTTTCATTGTTAGAAATTTCTCCAAATAAGGATTTGTCCTAAGTAGAAATTTGTACCTCTCTAGGATTGGTATCTTTTCCTATAAATAGGCATCCTTTGTAAGCTCTCAAAGATATACAACTTTAAGTGAAATAGAAAGTAAGGGTTTTCTCCCTCGATTTTTTTGAGAACTAAAGAAGTTATCAAGAGGTACTTCTTCTTGTAGCGTTCCACTTCTGGAGTGTGCCATCTATATCCTTCTTAAATACCATAGGTTCGTGTTCTTTCGAATGTTGGGTCTAGGGTTTGTGTTATTTAACTTTGGTTTACCTTTCCTGGTTATTCTTTGATTCTTTATGTGCGTTGGGTCCCCAAGCCACGTCTTTTTGGGGCTTTCCGCATCAAATAACCTGCTTGTTATTCCTTCTCCTTGTCAAAACAAGTTGATCTGACAAAATAATAGCATAATCAATAAATACAACTGCAGCAAGTTATAGCTTTTTCTCCTCAGAATAGTTGTAGCAGTCAAAAACCAATTCAACCTTCTTCTCCCATTCTAGGTATACATTAAGATCATTCTTACATTGGAATAGAGGAATTATCATTTTAATAGTGCCCAAATTATGATTATAGGTGCCTTGCCTCCCAAATTCTCTTTGATCCCTTCTATTGTTAAGAGTTCTAACCAAAGTAGTTTGCTCTTCAAATTCATCCTCGTCTACATCATCTTCATGGTCATAGGCACGTCTTAACTGCCTTTTTACTTTAAGAGCCTCATATTCCCCATCCCTCCTTCGCAACTCTGCTATTGTATTAGCTTGCTCCTCCATCCTCTCCCTCATATCATCAAATCTGGTATTCATGCGCTCAAATTGTTGTTGCATAGCTTTGATCATGAAGGACATGTCACCAGCTCCCTCTTGAGTTGCACTTTTGTCTTTGGACATCATAGTGTTACTTTTACACAAAATAATTAAGATACCTCACAGAACACTCCTTCACATGTTTCACTCAAAAGATAGTGTCACACTCCCTTGTGTTTACACTCTTGATGGTTTTTTCTTTATACGAACTTTCAACCTTACTTGCTTTAGCTAACTTTGCTAATGCTTTCAAGATTGAGTGTGATGCTTCAGGTATTGGCATTGGAGCTGTTTTGATGTAGGAAAAGCGGCCAATTGCTTACTTTAGAGAAAAGTTAAGTGGAGCAAGTCTTAATTATCCTACCTATAATAAGGAGTTGTATGCATTGGTGTGAGCTTTGGAGACATGGCAACATTAGCTTTGGCGCAAGGAGTTTGTCATCCATACTGACCATGAATCTTTGAAGCACTTGAAGGGACAAGGAAAGTTGAACAAAAGACATGCTAGGTGGATTGAATTCATTAAGACCTTACCCTACATCATCAAATATAAACAAGGTAAGGAAAATGTAGTAGCTGATGCATTATCTTGCAAGTATGCCCTTATCTCTACACTTACTGGAAACTTATTAGAATTTGAACATATTAAGGATTTATATGTGAATGATCTTGACTTTACTAACATGTATGGAGCATGTGAGACGTCAGTCTTTGAGAAGTTTATAAGCATAAGGGTTTCTTATTTAGGAAAAATCGTTTATGCATACCTATGAGTTTTTTGAGGGAGTTAGTTGTAAGAGAAGCTCATGAAAGTGGTCTAATAGGTCATTTCAGTGTTAAGAAAACCATAGATGTCCTCAATGAACATTTGTTTTCACCACGCATGAAACGAGATGTTGAGAGGATATGTTAGAAATGCATAACATGCAAATAGGCGAAATCTAGAGTTTTGCCCCATGTCTTGTATACCCCCTTGCCCATACCTAGCCATCCTTGGGTTGATTTATCTCTAGACTTTGTACTAGGATTACCACAAAAAAAAGGGGTAGAGATTTTGTATTTGTTGTTGTTGATAGATTTTCAAAAATGGCACACTTCATCTCATGCCATAAAACTGATGACGCAAACAATATGGCTGACTTATTTTTTAGAGAAGTAGTACATTTGCATGGCATGCCACCGAACATTATTTTAGATCGGGATTCAAAGTTCTTAAGTTACTTTTGGAAGACTTTGTGGGGTAAGTTAGGTACAAAGCTATTGTGTTCAACTACTTATCGTCCACAAACTGATGGGCAAACTGAGGTGGTTAATCAAACTCTTTCTACTTTTTTGCGTGCTATTATTCGAATGAATTTGAAAATATGGGAAGATTGTTTTTCATATGTCGAGTTTGCATATAAGTAGTGTTCATTCTGCTACTAGTTATTCTCCATTGAGATGATGGTTGGAAGGGTTCAATGGATGCAAGAGGTCCATTTCACATTTCAGAAGGTCCAATAACACGAGCTAGAACCAAAACAATTAAAGAAGCACTAAATGTGCTGATTCAGGACATTCAGTTCAACCAAGTTTCAAATAGTGCAAATTCATGATTGATAAAGGGTAGAGGCCTAATTAATATGATTGGAGTACTTAATGACCCATAATAAGTAATAGCACTCACTCCTAAATAGAAGTTTATTTTCTGTTGTGAAATTTTTCCATTGTTAGAAATTTCTCCAAATAAGGATTTGTCCTAAGTCGGAATTTGTGCCTCTTTAAAATTGCTATCTTTGCCTATAAATAGGCACCCCTTGTAAGCTCTGAAAAATTGACAACTTTGAGTGAAATAAAAAGTAAGGGTTTTCTCCCTCGGTTCTTTTGAGGACTAGAGAACTTATCAAGAGGTACTTCTTCTTGTGGCATTCCAATTGACTCATCACTCCCAATTCCTTTATGTTCTGGAGTTTGGCGTCCATATCCTTCTCAAATACCCTAGGTTCGTGTTCCTTCAAATGTTGGGTCTATGGTTTGTGTTATTTAACTCTAATTTTGCTTTTCTAGTTGTTCTTTGTTTTATGCGTTGGGTCCCTAAGCCACGTCTTTTTGGGGTTTTCCATATCACAGGGACACGTTGTTCCTCTCACCCACTAACTTGTTGCTCAAACTGTTGTTCCGCAGCAACAACTCCTTCCTCGTTGGCCATGCTCCTAGCTCAAACAACAACAAGGTTGTAAGTCAGTTTCAACCGTTGCTCTGATACCAGCTGTCATGGAGTTAGGCTTTGCTTGTGCTAACCCGCACAACACTTAGTCACCTTGTGCGTAGAGGTGAACTAAGTAAGTCTTAAAGAGTTTGAAAGAACTCAAGAGAGAGCAAGCGAGAGGCTCGGAAATGAAGGAAGGATAGTAGGCACAAGTGTTTAGCAATGTAGAGAACTTTGCTATTGAGAGGTGATTTTAAAAATGAGATGTGTGGGGTATTTATAGTTGTTTCCCCTCCTCAATATGTGGCTACAATTGTTTGTTCTAGAGAATTCTATGGAATACTCTAGACTAGGATAATTCTAAAATATCTAGATATTTACAATGGAGCATTCTAAATAGGGATACCTAAGTATACTTCTAGAATTCTCCTTATCATGGGCTGGGGTACCAAGTGGGCTAACATTTAACAAGCAGGCTGACAGCACACTTGGGCAGCCCATGACACTTAGCTAGTGATCCGGGTTGTTTCCTTCTGTAATATTATCAAGCATGCTTTTTATAATTTGAATAGTATTTATAATTCTACCTTTTTTCTTTATAATTGACTTTCATGGTTTTCATGTGATGATTATAGGTACTCTTTTCTTTATCATATGTGGTATTCGCCAATACTTTATTACACTCCCGAGCAACTTAAAGGACACAGTGTTATTTTCCACGTAGAATAAAGATAAAAGTCATTTCATAAAGAGCTAAACGGAAGAAGCAAGGCTGAGACTACTAGATTTTTCGTTTACCAATTCATTGGATTAGTTAATTTCCTCTTCTTACTTTTTTCTTTTTATTTTATTTTTTTGTCCAAGCTTTGTGCTTAGACACTGTTATTGTTTAGTAAAGCAGAAAAATGCCAACTTTACTGGTCAGAACTGCAAGCATGGAGAATTTCTTCTTTTTGTATTTTATTTCAATTTGATCATATTAATTAAATTTCTAAATAATTGTAGTAACTAAACTCGTAGTACTCATTGAAATTTTTAATGAAGCAATGTTAAAATTGGGCAAAACTGCGAAAACTTCTCATATCATGAATATATTAGGGAGTAGGTCACCTATCAATTGCTTCAATCTTGCTTTCATTCGTTTTAACGCCTTCAATTGAAACAAAAAATCCCAAGAATACAACACTTGGAGTAAAGAAATGACACTTCTTTAGATTGCTAAATAGTTGCTGCATACACAATTCTTCATAGATGGGCTTTCAAAGATGTTGCAAGCGTGCCTTTTCATTTTGGTTTTAAGCAAGAATATCATCAATGTATAGAACACGAAATTCTCTAATCAATGGTTTTAGATCATGGTTCATTAGCTGCATGAATGTAACTAAAAGCCACTTATGGAGACCTCTCTTGGTTTTACAGGTTATTTTTCACTTATCACCTTCCTCCATTCTAATCTGACAATAACTACTTTTATATCAGGGATCTATCTTCAAAAAGATAGTAGCACTATGCAATTCATCAAGAATATCATCAAGTCATA
Organism: Kandelia obovata; assembly: GCA_021464305.1. Classification (NCBI taxonomy): domain Eukaryota; kingdom Viridiplantae; phylum Streptophyta; class Magnoliopsida; order Malpighiales; family Rhizophoraceae; genus Kandelia; species Kandelia obovata. Next base: position 42,523 of record CM038478.1, on the reverse strand, counting down.
AAATCAGAAAAGGATATTTTATTGTGATTTTGTTGATAGCATGACTATCCATGCACATTTTTCACAAAACATCCTTCTTAGGCACTAAAATGGCTGGTCAGAATATAGGCTCCAGCTCTCACACATGTTACCTTTAGAGATCAACTCGTCTACCTGTCATTGCAACTCCTTAATCTCCTCTAGGTTGCATCTATATGCTGGTTTGTTTGGTAAAGGCAAGCCTAGAAGAACCTCCCTTAGTGAATGGCTTGTAGGATGGCTTCTTGGAGGTGCCATGTTCCTTCTTGACCTTGTAGGCAAGCTTGCAAATGTCAACAAATCTCCAGTAAGTCTGTAAGTCTACTGAGCCAACAATATATTTTTTCAATGCTCCCAAATAATGAGCAATTGTTTGTTCTTAGGACTCTAAAACATCACACTTTGCCATGAGTTGCTCAAACTAACGAGTATACACTTTAACATTCAAATCATTTTGTTTTAAAGAATGGAGCTTAGAGAACAAAAAATGCTTCTTAATGTCTCTTTTCATCTTATCCAACGTAAGGGTCTTGCTCTTCCTTTACAAACTCACTAAGCTTTAAGGCTTTCCCACCATAGGCCTACATACTCTCTCAATTTCAACTTTCTCCTCTAAATACTCTTGATAGTCAAACACTATCAATCGTATGGAGCTAATCAAGGAAATCATCAGGGGAAAGTTTACCTTCAAATTCTAGTATCTCAACATTAATAACTGAGTATTTCTTTTCAAGAGAAGCTCTAAGGCTTCTCCTTTCTTGAGTCTCATCTTCCCTTGTCTGATTGTGAAAAGGATTTCCCTCTTCATCACTTGAAGCTAAATCAAAAGGCATCGTTCCTTGATCATTCAAAAACTAATGCATTTGACATTTGAGTTCCACAATTTCTCACTCCATTTGCAGAGAACAAGTGATGAGAACCATAGAGATGATGGCTGGAAGGCTCCAATGGGTGCAAGAGATCCAATAACACAAGCTAATGATGAGAACTGTTGAGATGATAGCTGGAAGGCTCCAATGGATGCAAGAGGTCCAATAACACAAGTTAGAGCCTCAGTGGATGCAATAACACGAGCTAGAGCCAAAACAATTAAAGAAGCACTAAATGGGCTGATTAAGGATATTAAGGCCAACCAAGTTTCGAATGGTGCAAACTGAAGTTTGACAAAAAGTAGAGGTCTAATTAATATGATTGGAGTACTTGATGGCCCGAAATAAGTAATAGCACTCACTCCTAAATAGGAGTGTATTCTCTGTTGTGGAATTTTTTCATTGTTAGAAATTTCTCAAAATCAGGATTTGTCCTAAGTAGGAATTTGTGCCTCTTTAGGATTGCTATCTTTACATATAAATAAGCACCCATTGTAAGCCCTGAAAGATATACAACTTTGAGTGAAATAGAAAGTAAAGGTTTTCTCCCTCGGTTCTTTTAAGGACTAAAAAACTTATCAAGAGGTACTTCTTGTGGCATTCCAATCGACTCATCGCTTTCAATTCCTTTCTATTGTGGAGTGTGGCATCCATATCCCTCTTAAATACCCTGGGTTTGTGTTCCTTCAAATGTTGGGTCTAGGGTTTGTGTTATTTAACTCTAGTTTAGCTTTCCTGGTTCATCTTTGATTGCTTGTGTGCATTGGGTCCCTAAGCCACGTCTTTTTAGGGTTTTCTGCATCAACAAGTTTCTTCAAAAGTAATTCCTTATTCAGTCACATCAAATGAGTGTTCTTTTTTGTTTGTTTTTTTTTCTTTTAAGAAGCGGACAAAACTCTTTAGACTAGCAAGTATTTTAGGGAGCAAAAAAGTGTGTTTTGAGCAGGAAATTTGGATAAATGGAACCCGGTTTCCAGCAAAGGTGCCAAATGATGTTAAGTTGCAAAAAATGAGTATGAATAAGATTAAGAAAAAACGAGATGGGATGAGCTCACCACCAAATTTGGATACATATTGTTACCAAATGTGGATACAGATACATAAAATAGGCTCACTACATTTAGAATCCACTATGTGTTACAAAAAAAAAAAAACCCCTTAAAAAATGCAATGGGCTTGCAAGACAAACTTTGAATAATTGAGTCTTATAGCTTCTTCATTAGTAAGACTTCAATGGATTTGGAAAATGTATGAAATAATAACGTTCATATAATAATGAAATCAGTGATTAATGTATACATAAGTTAATTCATCATTCCTTTATGTGAATGACTCCTTAGAATGAAAGGATAAGCTTTATTAGATAAAAATGATGTGTTGGTCTCATCTTTTAGGAACCTGATGCGGAAAACCCCAAAAGAGACGTGGCTTAGGGACCCAACGCACACAAGGAATCAAAGATGAACTAGGAAAGCTAAACCAGAGTTGAATAACACAAACCCTGTCTCTTATACACATCTAGATGTGTATAAGAGACAGGACCCAACGCACACAAGGAATCAAAGATGAACTAGGAAAGCTAAACCAGAGTTGAATAACACAAACCCTAGACCCAACATTCGAAGGAACACAAACCTAGGGTATTTAAGAAGGATATGGATGCCACACTCCACAATAAAAAGGAATTGAAAGTGATGAGTCAATTAGAACGCCATAAGAAGTACCTCTTGATAAGTTTTTTAGTCCTCAAAAGAACCAAGGGAGAAAACCCTTATTTTCTATTTCACTCAAAGTTGTATATCTTTCAGGGCTTTCCAGTCAGCATCGTTATGGTTCTGATCATTTGTTCCCAGCTCTTATTATAGAGATTTGTATAACAAGTTAAAAAGCCTTACGCAAGGTTCCAAGAATGTGGAAGAGTACCATAACAAGATGGGAATTGGTATGGTTAGGGCAAATGTAATGGAGGATAAGGAGGCAACCATGGCTAGGTTCCTCCAAGGATTGAATAGAAGTATAGCCGATGTGGTAGAGCTGTAACACTATGTAGAGCTTGGGTTCATCTTCTAGATATGCCGCCATTAGAGGATGCTAATGATGTTCATGAAGGGATAGAGTATCCAGAGTATAGTGGAAGGCTTTTAGTAGCAAGGAGAGCCCTTAGTGTGCAGGTTAAGGAGGAGGATGATGTTGAGATGCAGCAGGAAAATATTTTCCATGCTTGATGTTTAGTTCAAGATAGACTCTGTTGCATGATCATCAATAGAGGTTGTTGCACTAATGTAGCAAGTATAGAGTTGGTGGAAAAATTGAACTTGCCTACAAACAAACATCCTAGGCCATATAATTTGCAATGGTTGAATGATAGTGGAGTGGTGAAATTGACGAAACAAGTTGTGGTTCCATTTTCCATTGGTGGATATAAGGACGAGTTGTTTTGTGATGTTGTACCTATGCAGGCTGGGCATTTGTTATTGGGCCTTCCTTGGCAATTTGATAGAAAAGCTTTGCATGATGGTTACGAGAACTGTTATTCTTTCACCATGAATGGAAAACCATTCACACTTGTTCCATTGACCCTAAAACAGGTGTATGAAGACCAAGTAAGACTTTATGAAAGTGAGCAAAAGAGGAGGAGCAAAAAAAAAGAGAGTCAAGAGAAAAGAAAGTGAATGAGAGAAAAACAAGGTGAAAGCATTAAAGAGTGCTAAGTACAAGAGTGGTTAGGTTCACAAGAGTGAAGATGAAAGAAAATAAGTGAGCGTCTTTGCAAAAGGAGCAGATGTTAGGGTTGCCTTGCAAGCTAGGCAACAAATGATCTTGATCCTTTACAAGGATTCTTATTTCTCTAACACTAACCTAGATTCATCTTTGCCTGGTGCTATTTCATCATTGTTGCAGGATTATAATGATGTATTCCTTGAGGAGATCCCAAATGGTTTACCACCAAGGAGAGGGATTGAACATCACATTGATCTTATTCTTGGAGCTCTCATTCCTAATAAGCTAGGGTATAGAAGTAATCCTGAATAGACAAAGGAGCTCCAGAGGCAAGTTGATAAGTTGATGAATAAGGGGCATGTAAGGGAGAGCATGAGTCCATGTGCAAAATGGAGGATGCCACACACATTGGAGACTTATTTTGTAGAGAGATTGTTCACCTACATGGAGTGCTGAAGAGTATTGTGTCAGACTGTGGTACAAATTTTGTGAGTCATTTTTGGAAGACATTGTAAGGTAACCTTGGGACAAAGTTGTTGTTTTCTACAACCTGCCATGCACAAACTGATGGACAAACTGAGGTAGTAAATTGAACTCTTGGTACATTGTTACGCGCTATTATTGGTAAGAACTCTAGAACCTGGGAAGAATGTTTACCTTTTGTGGAGTTTGCCTATAATTGTGTTGTTCATAATGCTATAGGTTATTCTCCTTTCGAGCTTGTTTCTGGTATTAATCCACTATCTCCTTTGGATTTTGTACCATTGCCTATACAAAACAGGGTTAATTTAGATGGGAAAAAGAAGGCTGAAGTGGTTGAACAACTTCATGAGAACGCTAGGCTTGACATTGAGAGAAAAACCAAACAATATGAAACACAAGCCAACAAAGGTCCTAGGCATCACTTTTGAACCTAGTGATTGGGTTTGGGTACATTTGCGGAAGGAGAGATTTCCTATGCAAAGGAAATCAAAGTTGTAACCAAGGGGAGATGGTCCTTTTCAAGTAGTGGTAAAAGTCAACGATCATGCATATAAACTTGACTTGCCATGTGAGTATAATGTGAGTACAACATTTTAATGTTTTTGACCTTTCTCCTTTTCTTTTTGATGATGTAGGTGCTGATTAGAGGACAAATCACTTTGAGGAGAGCGGGAATGATGAAAGCCATATTGTACTAGCTCAAATCAATAAAGGAGTTGATGCTTTGGAAAACCTTGGAGGACCAATGAAATTGGCACATCTCAACTCCCTTCTTGCTTTAGGAGCCTCGTATTCCCCATTCCTCCCTTGCAACTCTACTATTGAATTAGCTTGCTCCTTCATCCTCTCCCTCATATCATCAAATCTGGTATTCATGCGCTCAAATTGTTATTGCATAGTTTTAATCATCAAGGACCTTTGTCTTTGGACGTCATAGTATTACTTTTACATAAAATAATTAAGATACCTCACAGAACACTCCCTTACGTGTTTCACCCAAAAGATGGTGTCACACTCCCTTGTGTTTACACTCTTAATGGCTTTTTCTTTATATGAACTTTCACTTTTACCTTTTACCACTCACATTTCCACTTTCAGCTCTACAAAGAACTAATTTAACAATTTGGAGAACAAGGAATTAAAAATGAAAATAGGATATCAAGGTAAATGAATTTAATCAACTAAACTCACAAAAGTTAGGATATGCATAGATGTTCTCTTTCTATTGTTCTTCTTCCTTCTTCTTTTTTTTTTCTTTTTTTTTTCATTGATCCTTCTTTTTCTTTTTTCTTTTGATTAACATGAATCCACAGTAGAATACTTATATGCCGCAATTGGAATTGGAATTGGAATTGGCACGTTTATGAGCTTAACAAACAAATAAAGGGAAAAGGATTGCAAACAAACAAATTTGTGCATTTGAATGGTCATTGGAATAATAGAAAAACTGAATAGAAATAAATAAATCACAAGGTAGAAAATTGAAGAGTGAGTGAATTCAACCTGATTTAGAAATAAGCTCTGATACCAACTGATGTGGAAAACCCCAAAAAGAAGTCACTTAGGGACCCAACGCACACAAGGAATCAAAGAATAACCAGGAAAACTAAACCAAAGTTAAATAATACAAATCATAGACCCAACATTCGAAGGGACACGAACCTAGGGTATTTAAGAAGGATATGGATGTCACACTCTAGAAAAGAAAGGAATTAGGAGTGATGAGTCAATTGGAATGACACAAGAAGAAGTACTTTTTGATAAGCTCTTTAGTCCTTAAAAGAAGCGAGGGACAAAACCCTTACTTTCCATTTCAGTCAAAGTTGTTTGATTTATAGGCGAAGATAGTAATCCTAAAGAGGCACAAATTCCTACTTAGAACAAATCCTTATTTGGAGAAATTTTTAACAATGGACAAATTCCAAAACAGACAATAAACTCATATTTAGGAGTGAATGCTATTATTTAGTATGAGTCATCAAGTACTCCAATTATATTAATTAGACCTATACTCTTTGTCAAACTTGAATTCGCACCATTTGAAACTTGGTTGGCTTGAATGTCCTCAATCAGCCCATTTAGTGTTTCTTTAATCTTTTTGGCTCTAATTCGTGTTATTAGGTCTTCTGGAATGTTCAATAGACCTCTTGTATCCACTAAAACTTTTGTTTGTGTTATTGGACCTCTTGCATCTATTGGAACCTTCCAGCCATCATCTCTACGGTTCTCATCATCTTTGGCCAAAACATCTTTAGTTGCTTAGTGGTTAATCCTTGAAAGAAAAAATGAATTATTTATATCATATTCACATTTTTGAATATAAAGCACTACAGAAAGTAATTTTTTTTCTAATTAGAGAGTAATTAACTCTAGCTCCTTGCCAATTGACTAAGGTATAATGAACTAAGTATTCACTACACTTAATTCTTTGTTTGATTATTCCTCCATAGCCTTCATCTGAAGCATTTGTTTCTACAATTTCAAATGCAGATGAATGAGGATTTTCAAAAAATGGAATTTCCTTTACTCTGCTCTCTATGAGTTGAATAGCCTTAGTTTGATCTGGTCCCCAGTATGGAGAATATTTTTTCAAATGATCAAACAATGGCTGGGCATGATAAGCCAAATATTTATAAAAATCTGAAATATAATTTAGACTTCCTAAAAATCATTGCAATTGCAATTGTTTGGCCTACACCTAAGTCAGTTAGTGATGTGCATAGCTTTCATGGTCTAGCTAGTTTTTATAGATGCTTTGTTAAGGACTTTAGTACCATTACTGCACCACTCACCGAGCTTATAAAAAAGAACATGAGTTTTAGGTGGGGTACAGACCAAGACAAGGCTTTTAATTATATCAAGTAAAAATTAAGTTTTGCACCCTTACTCATTTTTCTTAACACTGCAAACACTTTTGAGATTGAGTATAATGCTTCAGGTATTGGCATTGGAGCTGTTTTGATGTAGGAAAAGTGCCCAATTGCTTAAGGGTGAGTGCTATTACTTATTACAGGTCATCAAGTACTCCAATCATATTAATTAGGCCTCTACTATTTGTCAAATTTGAATTCGCACCATTTGAGACTTGGTTGGCCTGAATCTCCTCAATCAGCCCATTTAGTGCTTCTTTAATTGTTTTGGCTCCAGTTCGTATTATTGGGCCTTCTGGAATGTGAAATGGACCACTTGCATCCACCGAAACTCTAGCTTGTGTTATTAGACCTTTTGCATCCATTAGAGCCTTCCAGCCATCATCTCTACGGGTCTTATTATTCCCCCTCTCCTCAAAAGGATTCGACCTCGAATCATCACCTACATTAAAATTGGAAAGATAAAAAATGTTAAATGTTGCACTCACATTATACTCACCAGGAAGGTCTCACTTATAAGCATTGTCATTAATTTGTGTTACAACTTGAGAGGGACCATCTCCCCTAGATTGTAGTTTTGAATGTCTTTGAGTTGGAAATCGTTCCTTGCACATATGCACCCAAACCCAATCACCAGGTTCAAACACCACTCTCTTTCGTCCCTTATTGACATGGGATACGTATTGCTCAGTTCGTTTTTCAATTTGTTGCCGCACCTTTTCATGCAATTTTTTAACCATGTCAGCCTTGCGTTCACCATCTAAGCTGGCATACTCATTGATAAAAGAGTCAATGGATTAAAACCGTATACAATTTCAAATGGAGAATAACTAGTAGCAGAATGAACACTCCTATTATATGCAAACTCAACATGTGGTAAACAATCTTCCCATGTTTTCAAATTCGTTCAAATAATAGCACGCAAAAGAGTAAAAAGAGTTCGATTAACCACCTCAGTTTGCCCATCAGTTTGTGGATGACAAGTGGTTGAAAACAATAGCTTAGTACCTAAGTTACCCCACAAAGTCTTCCAGAAGTAGCTTGAGAACTTTGTATCTCAATCTGAAACAATACTTCGTGGCATGTCATGCAAACGTACTACTTCTCTAAAGAATAAGTCAGCCACATTGTTTGCGTCATCAATTTTATGGCATGGGATGAAGTGTGCCATTTTTGAAAATCTATCAACAACAACAAATATAGAATCTCTACCCCTTTTTTGTTCGTGACAATCCTAGTACAAAGTCCATAGATAAATCAACCCAAGGATGGCTACGTATGGGCAAGGGGGTATACAAGCCATGGGGCAAAACTCTAGATTTTGCTTGTTTGCATGTTATGCATTTCTCACATATCCTCTCAACATCTCATTTCATGCGTGGCCAAAAGAAATGTTTATTGAGGACATTTAGGGTTTTCCTAACACCGAAATGACCCATTAGACCTTCCTCATGAGTTTCTCTTACAACCAACTCCCTCAAAGAACTCATAGACATGCATAATTAATATAATTGGGTACTTGATGGCTCATAATAAGTAATAGCACTTACTCCTAAATAAGAGTTTAGTTTCTGTTGTGGAATTTATCCGTTGTTAGAAATTTCTCCAAATAAGGATTTGTTCTAAGTAGGAATTTGTGCCTCTTTAGGATTGCTATATTTGCCTATAAATAGACACCCCTTGTAAGTTCTAAAAAACAGACAACTTTGAGTGAAATAGAAAGTAAGAGTTTTCTTAAGTATTTGTTAGTTATATTATTTTAATTGATTTTTTATAGCCTTTATAAATTATACCATGAATTGGATAATCACTTTTCGTGAGCTCAATTGCAGTACCTCACTTTTTTTTTTTCTTATCAACAACTTGAAATTATTTTTATTGATAATTAAAGGACAAGATATGCTACTTTCTTTCTTTTTCTTTTTCTTTTTTATCATGGTATGTATAATTAACTCTTAAACTAACTAAAGTTTCAATGTAGGTCTTTACTTCTACAAACAATCGAAGGTATTTCATATGTTTTTAAGATTGTATGGTTTTGCATTTTTCTATTTTCTTTCTTTTTATAGAGTAAATTTGACTTTAAGGAATTTAATTTAGAAATTTAAATTCATAATAAAAAAGTTTACTTGTAAAGAAAGAAAAGAAATCTAAACTTATGTTTTTTTAAATAAAAAAATTATAATCTAATTTTTTTTTCTCATTTTTTTCCTTAAAGAAAAAAAATCATAAATTTATTTTTTAAAACAAAAAATTAATTACAATTTAAGTTTATTATTATTTTTATTTAAGTAAAATATTAGGCAAATGTAAACTTATGTATTGTATGAGTCTAATATTAATTTTTATATATATATTATCAAAATTGAGAAAAAGTCAATAATTATGAGTAATTATTTGAAAAACAATGTTTATGTAGTAATGTTTGTTTAATTTTAAAATTATTTTAGTACTTTCACAATTAATTATATTTTATATTAACTTAATAATTAATTTATAATTTTTTTTACTATTTTAATAGATTTGAAATTTTAACATATATTTAGTTCTCTCATTTACATTATAAAATCAAATATACTTTGATTTACATAATTAGTTTTTTTATATTTTCCTTTCATTAAATTACTTAATTTCATATATTAATTTCTTTTACTTTAATTTTTTTTTTGTAAAGTTGATGTCTATAATTGATTATAGTAATATTAATAACTGAAATTTTAATTATGAACTTATTTATGATTCTTATACAACAATAAAATTTACTTTGTCTTTTATTCTAGCAATTTCACACAAGCCTAAATTTAAAAGTTCTTAAATTAATTAAGACACTAATAATGACTAATAACTAAATTGATTTTAATTTACTTAATTATTTTTTAAATTTTAATTTTAATTAAAATTAATTATTAAAAAAATATAATTCAAATTATTTTAATATTTTTTATTAAATATCTAAAGTTAATATAACTAGCCAGTATAAATTTAGTTTAACTTTATTAATTAGGCCTTCTAAATCAGCAGTTAGTTTATCTATAACTCTAACACAGAATAATACACATATATATATTAACATTGCAAATTCAAGCAAGTCAGGTGCGACAACTTTATTTAAATAGTAAATTTCCTGGAGTAGGATGAAGACTTTTTCTTTGAACGGAAATATGGCAACCAATCGAATGCAAACATATGGTAAACTGGGCGAACGTAGCCCGAAAACAATGGCCAAAGGCCCAGAGCTCTTTTTTGACCGGCATGCGGTTCCCTAATGAAGCGGGAAAGTGAAGAAGGATGATTAGAGATGCGAGGCATCGATCTCCAGTACCTCTCGCATGTTAAGCGAGCGCTCTAATATCCTGAGTTACATTACCATAGTCTCGATCAAAATAAATTTTTATTCCACCCTTTCAGAGTTCTCGAATTGTTCAATCTTACGTGCACCGAAAAGCTATTTGCCATTATTAAATGGCTAGAAGGGAGTATCTACTTTAAACCCAGTTAATTGGAACATTGAAAAGAAGCAAATGCAACAAGATGACAGATTCATGGACTTAGAATGGTAATTCACATCACCAATCCTTGACTTCCGAAGCAAATAATTAGAAAACAATGAAATTCCGAGAGAATTTAAAACTTCAAATCATATCAGAGAGCGTTGGGAGCTTGAACTCGCCTTTCCTACATAAGGGAATAGTAAAATTGCCAACAATTGGAAGGTCAATGGTAAGACCCAACTCCAATTCATAATCTATGTCCCAGTCTGCACCAATGTCCCTCGCCAAGTTTACCAATATACTGTGTGGCACCTTTACTGGTACATCCAACATTGTCATGTCATTAGCCTTCAACGAGCCAGGATCCGGGATTGTCCCTGATGCAATCACTCTGTGATCCAAATACTCAAATCAAATCGTGATTCATAGCAGCAACATGATATTAATCAAGTTGTAGAACTATGTCATCTACATACATTAAAAGCTTCCATGACTTTGACACGATAAAAAATTCTATGAATCCAAACAAGATTTGTCTGTGCTAGACAGGTTGAGCTAAGAGTCTCTTAGAACTATATAAACACAATTGTAGTTTTTGTTCTTTTTTTCTTTTCCCCTGTAATTTATATGTATCATTTTTCACACATTTTTAAATTGTTAATTGCAGCAAGAAACTAAAATTTCCGGTTCATTGATCTATTTAATTTGTGTCTGAAACTCCTTGTAATCATATGAAATCTATAATTAACGATAACATACATCTGACTTGCAAATTATTTAACTGTGTGATGAAACGGGCTCAAGGATTAGCCAAGTACAAAAGTAAAATGACCAAGGACATGAATGTAAACAACACATAGAAGGCCGCAAGAAGTAGAAGGAGGAGGAGGAGAAGAAGAAATGGATTAATAACCTGCCAGCACTCTTAAGAGTATACGAGATCTGGCAGATGGGGAGCGCATGTCCGTAAGGGTTTTTGACGGAGACCTTGGCCCCATACTCTATATTGTCTCGGTGCACACTTTTCAGATCCACGTCTGTCAGGCTGGCCTCTGGCTTCTCTATGTTGGCCACCTTCTCCGCCACAAATTCCTTCGCCTTGTCCAGCAAGCCCGCCATCCTAACTTCTCTGGGAGAATAAATAAAAGGGTGAACTCTGAGTTGTTGTTTGCCGATGATCTTTCTGGCAAGTGCGTGTTGGATGTATAATATAAGAGAGAATCTTGAAATGATTCACAGGCGCTAAAATGATGACACGTGGGATGGCCCGCGTGGAGTTCGTGGTCTCCCCGCGTAGGAAGACCTGTATTTCGGCTGGTGCGTGCTTTTCCTCGGAAAGGGGATTGGATTAAAATATAATTACATGTCACGTAAGGAGGATGTCTGAAACAATAGCTGGTTTAGCTTTCCATATTTCAATCAAAGTCTATGACCTGCCTTTTCTCCTAATACAATCAGTATTAAACATTTTACCTTATACAACGAGTATGAAGCATGCATAGTAGATCCAATTCCCCCCCCCCCCTTTCCAATCCAATTTTCAACCATTTTTTCTTTTTTCCTTTTTCCTTTTGTGCATCCAATTATACAACGGATGATTTAGTTTGTAATTAAATAATGAGGTACTGGAGAGAAATAATGAGGTTGGAATCTACGTCTCATCCTAGTCATTTTGATCCAGAGAGAAATTTTTGAAATCATCACCGTCTTCTGGAATTTTAGAGAGAGAAGAATAGGGAGGGGGGATTCGGCAGATGCGCTTGGGATTCCGAGTAGGCCCAAGTCCACTGTGAGATTTGCGGACCACAATAATTTCCGATTTTATGAAACATGGCTTTGTGGGCCTCCCCAAAGGCCCGGAATTTACTTTGTTCTTTATTTCTGTTTGGTACACTTGCATATTTAGGAACAGAGTACAGAAGACCACAAAGCATGCACGAAGATTACAGATACTATAAAACAACATAGAGTAGGTGTATGCTCAAGCACATAGATTGCAGATACTATAACACACAACATAGAGTAAGTGTATACTCCAGTACATAGTATTAAAAGAAATTTCAATTTGGTTAATTACCCAAAGTTTACATTTGAAAACGAATAAATGTGTACAGGGAGCAGGCATATTTGCCCAAAAGTAAATTGCAGAGTAGCCAATGAACATAATGCTTCTGCTTGATTCCCATTGATATAAGTTGATCTTGTCTGAACGATAGTGAAATTGAATTAGAAGCTGGCAAGGAAAGAAATCTGCTTGAGTGGAGGAGTTAGTGTTTCCGTTAGTCTCTCACAGGGATGGTTATGGATTCCCTCGTAAGTTCCACGGTGCTCGTATCCTTCGATAGTCTTTGCAATTGTGTCTTCACGTTGCATGTGTGGCAAGTGCACCGATAGTAACTCCTTGTCCAATTTCATAGACACAAATAAACAAATTAGTCCAAACTACCATTAATTAATTAAAAGGTGCAGTTATCTCCTTGAAGGTTAAGTTACTGTTCTTTGTTTATATATATATATATATATATATATATATATATATATATATATATGTATGTGTGTATGTATGCATTAAAGACCTATGATTTGTCGGTAAGAATTTCAACTAAAATTTGCATTAGAACATTAGAATCATTTCACAAGAGATTTTTTCCTTCTTATTAGTAATTGATTGAATATTTTTAAAATAAAAATTAGACATATTATTTGGTTTATTTGATAATTATAAAAAAATATCTTTTATGCATAGATATATTACCAAGAAGTATTTATTGTATTAAAGAAATATTTTTTATTAAATAATTATTAAATCATTATATATATATATATATATATATATATATATGGTGGTTTAATTTTTTATTGAAAGAAAATAAATACACAGGATAATGTTGTTTCTTACTAAAAAAATTATAGATAATATACAAACTTCTCAAATACTTAATGTTAATGGTGTAAATTATAGTTAGACGTATTTCATTTTATCTTGTAAAAGAATTCGTTGTAATATAGTTGTATTATTATAGAGGCAAAGTTTTTCTTAAAGATAATGACATTCAATGTACAACTTAAAAGTAATTTATTTACTTTTAATATAGCCCTATTTTTAGTTTAACATTAATAAGCAAAATTGTTCTTATAATTAGAATGTTGACAAAATTGACTTTTTTCATTGTGAAAGGTTTAAGCAAGTTCTAAATGGGTTAATGCATGCTTTTGTTTTCTTAATTGTGTGATAATATGATGTCTCAAGATCCATAATATTGTTCATGTATATACAATTCATGTCTTACATGTTATATCATGGTATGGTTTAAGAACTCTTATTTTGCATTGAAATTTATGGATTATTTAACATTTAGATTTTTATTATTATGATTTAATCAAGAAGTATGTTAGCATCAAAAGAATTCATGTTCTATTGTTCTTATACAATAAATTGTTATGTAAAACATACATTAAGATGTTTTTAGGGAAGACATTTAGAATTTCTAAATGTTAGTATGTTAACATTTATATGTTTTTTTTTTTTTATAAGGTTGGCTACACTTTGTAGAATTGCTAAATTTCTTAAGAAAGAAAGTTGCTTATGTAAAACATGCATTAAGGGATGTGTCACTAGTTTACAAAACGAATCTTTAAAAGGCCATATTGAAAGGGTGTCATGACGTGATCATATGCAACCACTTAACTAATGTTTTTGAAAACATATAACTTTATAGACGTTTCTAGGGAAGATAAAAGAAAAAAGGGTGATGTGCATGCATAACTTTATTTACACATATATGTACACAAGTGAATAATGATTTGCATCACTTTATATTTGGTTATTTTGATCTTGATCACAATAAAACTTGATGAGAACCATAAAAATGATGGTTGGAATGCTCCAATGGATGCAAGAGGTCCAATAACACAAGCTAATAATGAGAACCATAGAGATGATGCTGAAAATCTCCAATGGATGCAAGAGGTCTAATAACACAAGTTAAAGTTTCAGTGGATGCAAGAGGTCCATTTCACATTCCAGAAAACTCAATAACATGAGTTAAAGCCAAAACAATTAAAGAAGCACTAAATGGGCTGATTAAGGATATTCAAGCCAACCAAGTTTTAAATGGTGTGAATTCAAGTGTGACAAAGAGTAGAGGTCTAATTAATATGATTAGAGTACTTGATGACTCATAATAAATAATAGCACTCACTCCTAAATAGGAGTTTATTTTCTGTTGTGGAATTTTTCCATTGTTAGAAATTTCTCCAAATAAAGATTTGTCCTAAGTAGGAATTTATACCTCTTTAGGATTGTTATCTTTGCCTATAAATAGGCACCCCTTGTAAGTTCTGAAAGATATACAAGTTTGGGTGAAATAGAAAGTAAGGGTTTTCTTTCTCGGTTCTTTTGAGAACTAAAGAACTTATCAAAAGGTACTTCTTGTTGTGGCGTTCCAATTGACTCATTACTCCCAATTTCTTTCTATTTTATAGCGTGACATCCATATCCTTCTTAAATACCCTAAGTTCGTGTTCCTTCGACTGTTGGGTCTAGGGTTTGTATTATTTAACTCTGGTTTAGCTTTTGTGAAGTTTTCACAAAACATAATGATTCTTTACAACATTTAGAAACTTATGCTCTAACATTTTTTGCTAAACCATTACACTTTCACAATCCTAATTTCTCTAACTTAGAGCCCTTATCATTTGATATTTTTCATTTTTAATCTTTTTCTTTTCTTTTCGATAGATGATTACAATGAATAAAACTTAGTTTTTTACAAAAGAGTTTCTTAAACTCCCTTATAAACCAAATACACAAACAAGTTTTTAGATATTGATTTTTTTTCAATAAAGAGAGTCAATTCCAAATATAGAACATTTATCTTTTGAGGCACTGGTTAACTACAACTTTTAGATCAGTCAATTGGCCCAAATTCTTTGTGACTTTTTAACGCCTACATATTTTTCTCTTCAATCTCATTAGTCAACCATAGGCATGATTTAGTTAACCAAACTGAATTTTTTATAACTTTTTGCACTTTACAAATTGAACTCATCTTTGGTATTTGATTGACTTTAGGCACTAATTTGGTTAATTTACCTAAAGTTTCTATTTCTCTTTTGCTTCACTTTATGTTATCCAATCAATGATATAGGTTAACCAATCCCAAATGTTTTTTAACTTTGAATCTTTATAATTGTTACCATGTTTCTTTGAGATCTTTTTTAATACTTTTCTAAAAATAAAGATTTGATAAATGACAAGATCTTTGCAAGATTGTTAACAGAATTCATACTTTAAATTCAAAGATCTTACTGAAATAGCATGAATCAAAAGATTATATATATAGCTCAACATGTTGTTGATTAATTAATCAATGATATAGAATACTAATTCAAACATAATGACATCTATCAAGTATAAGGACCATATAAAAAAACAAAGGGTATCACACATGATTAATAACAATCTCAATAATCTATCCTTGCTAATGTAATATCTTCCTTAAATATAAACTCTTCCCCTTGTCAATGCAAAAAAAAAAAAGAAAAAAGAGAAAACAAAGCAATCCTATTGATAAGCATGATAACATTGATCAATCAATAAGGAAATCAAAGCAAGTATTAGAGCAAATTTTAGAACATAAGCATGATGATCAATCAAGTAGAGTTGAATGACATAAAAAGAAGGGGAAATTGACCCTTAGCATCCTAAACTTTGTTTTTATTATAAAACACATACCAAGTTATCAACAATTACAAAAAAAAATTTCATACTTTCACTGTGGTATAAAAAAACACACTTTGTTAGATGACCATGAATAAAAATTTGATTTAATACAAAATTTCCAATATAATAGTTTAAAGGGACAAAAATGTCCTTATATAAACACATTTTATTTCTCTCTTCTTTCATGTAACATAAGTTCAAAATTTTTAGGAAACAAAAAGATAATAGTATAAACCAACTTTAACAAATGTTATTGCTCCAAAAATATTCATGAATTTAATCCTTATATAATGCTATGCTATGCTAATTAAACCGAGAAAACTTTCTAGAAAAGACCATGAAAATAATTACAAAAACATATATGTTTGCTAAAAGGTATAGCAAATTAACTAAGTAAAAACCAAGAGATTCAAAACTTTAGAGATCTAGGTGGATAGGAATTATCAGGTTGATCCTTTATAACCCATCAAGAGTAGTACATAATTTCTCACATCATTGCCCCCAAGCATCAATCCCACAAGTTATAACTAATTAGAGTTTAATAACCCAAAGAAAATAAGTACCAAAAAAAAGGGCAACAACTTGAAAATTGTGGTTGAAATTGCCCTATTTGAATTCAATGAAAGAAAAAAAAAATGGAAACTCAAAAATTAAAATGCACTGAGAGGAGCCTTAAGACATTTCTTGTTCTTTTCCTTATTCTTCTCTCCAGTTAACTTAAAATTTAAGACCTAGTTGACCCATAATGTTAACTTCACCTAACAATATTGGGGATTGAAGATAAAAACATAGAGAAAATATAACAATTCAGAAAAAGAGAATCAATAGAGAGAGCTTACAAAATGCTTCTTGGAGAGGAGATGGATGGTCATGAACTTTCTTGTCCAAATAATCATAACGTTGTCTATCATCATTTTTAGCTTCAAATAGCAAAAACCACCACCATGGTTTTTCTTAGAGGCAGCAAGTTACAGTGTAGTGGGGCTAAGGTTTCTTATCTTTTTACTTATATATAAAAACATTATTATCATTTCATGAATTCTATCTATTTTGACTCACTTTCATTAGTTATAATATGTTTTTTTAATAATTGTTGATAACTTGGTATGTGTTTTATAATAAAGGAAAACTTTAGGATACCAAAGGTAAATCTTTCCAAAAGAAGTATCAAAGAATAAAACATAAGATTGAGAAACAATCATCCAAAAGAAAATAAAAGACATTTAATATCCATGTGAAAAGGATCAATAAAGTCTTTAATCATCTTTCTTCCCCTTCGGCATAAAAAAAACAAATAATTCATGGAGTTGACATTTAAGGAACTTATGTTTTGTAACAAGTGAAGAATGGATGCCAAGGTTACATTTGTTTCCTTCCTGAAGTCTTAACGCTCAACTTTAATCACATTAATGACATCTTGAAGACCATTTAGATTATCTCTAAGCTCTTAAATTTCCTTAGTTAATGAAGACAAATTTGTAGTAGAAGGAGGTAAAGGAGATGCTAATGTACTTGTAGTGCTTGGTGTTTTACTTTATGGCTTTGTGTCTAGCTTTGGTTCCCTCAAAAGAATAGGCCATTTTTCCTTGATCTGCTCTCATTTGGTTAAGGGTAGTAGTACTAATGTACTTACAATCAAAAAGATGTGAAGGGGCCTAATTAGCAGTAGGAAATCCTAACCTTAAGAGAAAATAACTTAAGTGCATACCATAAGGAAATTTTCAAATTGTCTCCTTTGGAGCCTTCTCAAGCATTCTTATTATATGCTTTGGCAAATTAAAATTTTCATTCTTTAAAATATAAGTTAGTATGCACATATTCAGAAATGTCAAATAATCATAGTTTCTACATCTTAAATTAATGTTGTAAACCACAATCCTTTACTCTATCCTAGACTTGATAGTCAAGGAAGAAGCTTTGAAGGGTTCTTTATATAACATTTTCTTCACCAAAGTTAATCTAACCTTTTAATACTGTCTTCATTTGGTCTTAAGGACTATACTTCCTGAAGTTCCAAGAGTTATTCTAATCAATACTACCACCCTTCAATGACAAATTCAAATAATTAGTAATCACTAAAGGAATAATTTTTACTTTCTTACCATACACATAGGAAATGATCACAGTACATATCTTATTTATCTCAATATTAGCAAAAAAGTACTTCAACATTTCAATATAGTATTCACATTTGAAAGTAATAAACTTCATCCATTTCTAGAAAGCAAAATTGTCCAAAACTCCATTCTTCTCATACTTAGCAACTAAATCCAAATTTAGCGATCTAGTAGTATACACAGTCCTTTCAAAAAAGTACTTCAACATTTCAATATAGTATTCACATTTGAAAGTAATAAACTTCATCCATTTCTAGAAAGCAAAATTGTCCAAAACTCCATTCTTCTCATACTTAGCAACTAAATCCAAATTTAGCGATCTAGTAGTAGACACAGTCCTTTCTTATACTTGTAAAAATCATTTTTCAGTTTTAAAGGTTCGTAAAGTAAAGCTATGGTACCTCAATGAATGAAAAATCTAAAAAGATGATGAAGGACCCATTGTAGCTAAAGAAACTGATGGTTTAGATTCTGTTAAGGTTAAAGAGTATGAGGAGGAGGAGTTGTTATGGGTGGTCTTATCAAAGATAAAGGCAAGGTAGAGATCTTCAATGACGATGGAGGAATCAGTTGAACACTTACTTATTGGCACCTCCCTATACCTCTTTTATCAATGGCTCTATTCTTACCCTTTGTCAATTTGGATCCAGATTTTAGTGCCATAGTTGATGGGTTTATGAGATTAATGATTTCTAAGTATTAATTCACATAAAGATATGGAGATTTGAAGATTGGAGGTTTAAATCCTAAAAAAAGAAAGAAAGAAAATTTCTAAAGGATTGTCATGTTTACATAAAAAGGGAAATGGAAAGGGGCCTTTTAAAACACCATTAGTCGACTAAGGTAAGTCATGGGTCAATCATTCACATTGGTTAACCTATACATTTGATCCAATCAATCAATCCCTTTTGGATAAAAATGCTAACTTTCATTTTTCAAACTCAAATCACCTAAATTAGCATGCAATACATATATCAAACATGTAATTGCATATTATCATGCCTTAAAACATATCAAATCACAACAATCATATAATTAAGAGATCAATCCAACTTAATTGTACTCAATCTCTTTCATGGTCACAAACTTATCCTTACTTAGGTTTGGTAAAAATATTAGCCAATTGATCATTAGTGTTCTCAAACTCTAGGGACACATCTCCTTTGAACATATGATCCTTAATGAATGGTGTTTGAGGTCAATGTGTTTGGTTTAGGCATGGTGAATAAGGTTGTTGGCCATATTGATAGTACTTATGTTATCATACTTGAAAGACATATAGGAGTAGTGCAATCTAAAGTCCTTTGAGGTTTATTTCATCCAAAACAATTGACTACAACAAGCACTAATTGTTATATGCTAAGAGTATATTAACTTTGCTTTTTACTGTACTATGGGATTAAGGATTGGCCAAGGAACTAACATACACTCATGGTACTCTTCCTTTTAATTTTATCTCCCATAAAATCCAAATTTGAGTAACCCATTAAGTCAAAGGTTGATCCCTTGAGATCTTAAATTCCCAAACTCATAGTTCCCTTTACATACTTAAACACTCTTTTAAGGGCTACTAGGTGTAACTCTCTTAGGGTATATTGAAATCTCACACATATACAAACAACAAACATCAAATATGATCTACTAGTAGTAAGATAGAGACATTATCAATTATACTTTTATACTACTTTCCATCCACAAACTCACCATTTACATTACCAACTAACTTTGTTAAAGTTTTCATTAAAGTACAAAAGGGATTTCAATCATCCATGCTGAAAGTTTTCAATATTTCCTTTGCATAATTGGATGGGTTGATCAAGATTTTATCTTTTCTTTACTTGATTTGAAGTCCAGGGAAGAAATTCAATTCTTTCATTGTGCTCATCTTGAATTTTGTCTTCATATCATTAGTAAGCTCCTTACATAATAACTCACTAATAGCACAAATATGCTATTATCAACATATATTTAAGTGATTAACATGTCTTTTTGACTTGTGAAAAAGAGTAGTATCGATTTTGCATTTCAAGAAATCCTTATCAACCAAGAAAGAGCTTAATCTTTGATACCAAGTTCATGGTGATTACTTTAACCCATACAAAACTTTTGAAAGCTTGTTAACATAATTTGAGAACTCATTACTTTCAAATTTAGAGAGGTGATCAACATAGAATTCCTCTATGATATTGCCATTCATCAATGCGCTTATTTCATCTATTTTGGTTTAACTTGAAATTCTTAAGAGATACAACTATAAGTAACATTCTAATGGTCTATAACCTAACAACTAGGGTAAAAGTTTTATCATAGTCTTGCCCATTTTTTAATTATAGCCTTTGGCCACTAACCTTACCTTATTCCTCACAATTTAACCACTTTCATCAAGTTTGTTTCTAAAAACCCATTTTGTTCTACTAATAAAATGATTACTAGGTCTTCATGCCAAAGTCCAAACCTTGTTTATCTCAAACTAGTTAAGCTTATCATCCATTACATGCATCAAAGATTGATCAACTAATGGACTATCTACATTTGTTCGTTCTACTTATGAAACAAGTGCAATAATGTTAATATTCCTAGATGCAAATTGAGTTCTTAAAGGGTTAAAAGGGTTGCCCATAATTTAATACTTTAAAGCCTTTGCAACATGCTTCTACTATCTTGGAACCCATTAAATAGAAATATTAAGGATGTAATCCTTTGACAGGTTGGACTCATTCACCTGAAATTATTGATGTGTGTTGAATATACCAAAATTACTCTAAGTCGCTCAATTAACAAGTTTGTAATTAAGGCGAGTAGAGGTTGAATTCACAAAGATTGAGTTTTAATTAATTAGTTAACTAATGATCTTTGTTCTATTGAGTTCACTAAAATAAGAAAGAAAATGGGGAATTTGTTTTTAATTAAACTAAGAAAAATCAAAATAGAAAAATAATTGCAAATAAAATTGACAAATGAACACACCTTTGACAATAAGGATTTTAACACCATTGAATTCACATATTGAACATTGACATTAAAGATCATCAATTCTTTAATTAAATATTTAGTTTAAAATAATGACAAGTTCTATTATTATAAATCTTTCCTTTATTCATTGTTAATTGAGACAAACTCTTCAATCAACTCTTATCAATTAAAATACCTAGGATAAGCTTTACAGATATAATTTGTTAATAATATTAAGATAAGAAAGATAATTGAATCTAAAAACCAAATTCACAAGTTGAATTCTCTAATTTTAGACCAAGTTCTCTATAGAAATTAGACAATGACATAACCGTAATTATCAATTTCTATTTTAAACTTGCATTAAATCATAAAGTATAATTATCTAGTATGCACCATAATAATCAAATAATATAATAATAAATAATTATAATAAAAGAACATGAGAATTCAAAGTAATGAATTATATTAGAAATAAAAACCAATAAGTCTCAAATTGCTTCATCTAATGACTTTAATCCTTATAACCAAAAAGAGGTTTGCATATGCATATGTTTTTGGTGCATTAACAAGTTTATTTATAACTTTAAGGGACAATAAAAATAACCCAAATAAAGATGGACACTTCCTCTTTATAACCAATTTAGCTTATTTTGAGAATAAATCTTAATTGAATTATGATAACTTTAGCCAACTTATAAGTTGGATTGAAGACACTTGTTTGTGGCCTAATTTTTATTGGATTTCTACAAATAAACCCATTCTAGAAAGCTTAAGATGCCTATTTTAATTTCATAAAGACCCCAAATCAATCCAATAATGTTTAGAATGTGAAATTTTCAAAATACCTTAAGTGGAGAATGAAACTCTTAGGATTTCCTATTGTGTGTTTAAAGTAGTCATTAT
Source organism: Kandelia obovata (assembly GCA_021464305.1). Classification (NCBI taxonomy): domain Eukaryota; kingdom Viridiplantae; phylum Streptophyta; class Magnoliopsida; order Malpighiales; family Rhizophoraceae; genus Kandelia; species Kandelia obovata. Next base: position 20,371 of record CM038478.1, on the reverse strand, counting down.
CTAGATAGCTTCATGCTACCCATTAGACATACCTACATACAAATCATATAGATTTAGGTACATAGACTTTTCTCTTGTCCTTGTGGATTAGCCTTAGTGCCTTTATGATACAAACTCCGTTTATATGTAAATGGAACTCAACACCAATATTGGTATAGGATCATTCTAATAAAGGTTAAGGGATTTGAAGTTCTAACCCAATGATTATAAACAACCAAGAATCAAAACTATAAGATTCAGATGTCACTCTTAACAACAACAACATTGAAGAAGATAAATCTAGTGAACCAACACATACAAATATGAAAGTTCAAAATTAGTTGATTTAGAAAACCCAAAAAAAAAAGACGTAGCTTAGGGACCCAACACACACAATGAATCAAAGATGAACCAGGAAAGCTAAACCAAAGTTAAATAACACAAACCCGAGACCCAACATTCGAAGGAACATGAACCTAGGGTATTTAAGAAGGATATGGACGCCACACTCCAGAACAGAAAGGAATTGAGAGTGATAAGTTGATTGGAACGCCACAAGAAGAAGTACCTCTTGATAAGTTCTTTAGTTCTCAAACGAACCGAGGGAGAAAACCCTTACTTTCTATTTATAAGCAAAGATAGCAATTGTAAAGAGGCACAAATTCCTACTTAAGACAAATTCTTATTTTGAGAAATTTCTAACAATGGAAAAATTCCACAACAAAGAATAAACTCCTGTTTAGGAGTGAGTGCTATTACTTACTACAGGCATCAAGTATTCCAATCATATTAATTAGGAATTTACTCTTTGTCAAACTTGAATTCGCACCATTTGAAGGTTGGTTGGCCTGAATATCCTTAATTAGCCCATTTAGTGCTTCTTTAATTGTTTTGGCTCTAGCTCGTGTTATTGGGCCTTTTGGAATGTGAAATAGACATTTTGCATCCATTGGAGCCTTCTAGCCATCATCTCTACGGTTCACATCATTAGCTTGTGTTATTGGACCTCTTGAATCCATTGGAGCTTTCCAGTCATCATCGTTATGGTTCTCATCATTAGTTCTCAAAGAACCAGAGAAAATAGCTCTTAAACTGAAGAAAATGGGTCTGCCTCCTCCAGCCACCCTTTTACCCTTTTTATATGCTAACCCTTAGAAGCCCTAGCTAATAATAAGCTGGGCTTAATAAGGAAACTTGTCCAACCCACTAAATAATAAAAACTCATGGAAATAACCCATTTAAATGCCCAATCCTGGGCTCCTAAATCCAACTTCCCTCCTAAGGGCATGGTTCTCAGATTGCACCATAAATGACACATTCGCAACCCCTGGTGAAGCCTACATCATCCTTAACTCGTACTTGGCAACTTCCTGATAATAAATGTTGCACAACAAGTTGTTGAGAACTTTCTTTATTTTCTTTGACCTTGCCCTTGTCATTGGTCCTCCAAGGTTTTGCAAAGTATCAACTCCTTTGTTGATTTGAGTTCGTACAATATGACTTCCATCATTCCTGCTCTCCCCAAAATGATTTGTCCTCAAATCAGCACTTACGTCGTCAAAGAGAAATCAAAAACATTAAATGTTGCACTTACATTATACTCATATGGCAAGTCAAGTTTATATGCATTATCATTGACTCTTGCCACCACTTGAAAAGGACCATCTCCCTTTAGTTGCAACTTTGATTTCCTTTGCATAGGAAATGTATCCTTCCACAAAGGTAGCCAAACCCAACCACCAGGTTCAAAAGTGATATGCCTACGACCTTTGTTGGCTTATGTTTCATATTGTTTGGTTTTTCTCTCCATGTTAATCCTAGCTTTCTCATGAAGTTGCCTAACCACTTCTGCCTTTTTTTTTCCCATCTAAATTAACCCTATCATGTATAGGCAATGACACTAAATCCAAAGGCGATAATGGATTATGATGCGAAAAACCTAAAAAAGATGTGGCTTAGGGGCCCAACACACAAGGAATCAAAGAACAATCAGGAAAGGTAAACCAGAGTTAAATAATACAAACCCTAGACCTAACATTTGAAGGAACACAAACGTAGGGTATTTAAGAAGGATATAGATGCCACACTCCAGAAAAGAAAGGAATTAAGAGTGATGAGTTGATTGGAATACCACAAGAAGAAGTACCTATTAATAAGTTTTTTAGTTCTCAAAAGAATCGAGGGAGAAAACCCTTACTTTCTATTTCACTCAAAGTTGTCTATCTTCCAGAGCTTACAAGGGGTGCCTATTTATAGGTAAAGATAGAAATCCTAAACAGGCGTAAATTCCTACTTAGGACAAATCTTTATTTGGAGAAATTTCTAACAATGGAAAAATTCTACAACAGAAAATCAACTCCTATTTAAGAGTGAGTGCTATTACTTATTATAAGTCATCAAATACTCCAATCATATTAATTAGGCAGAAGTCAAAATTGAATTCGCACCATTTGAAGCTCGGTTGGCCTGAATGTCCTCAATCTACCCATTTAGTGCTTCTTTAATGGTTTTGGCTCTAACTCATGTTATTGGGTCTTTTGGAATGTGAAATGGACCTCTTGCATCCACTAAAGCTCAAACTTGTGTTATTGGACCTCTTGCATCCATTGGAGCCTTCCAACCATTATCACTACAGTTCTCATCATTAGCTTGTGTCATTAGACCTCTTGCATCCATTGGAGCCTTCTACCCATCATCTTGATGGTTCTCATCATTCCCCCTCTCCTCAAAAGGATTTGACCTCGAATCATCACCTACATCAAAATAAGAAAGATCAGAAACATTAAATGTTGCATTCACATTATACTCACTAGGAAGGTCCAACTTATAAGCATTGTCATTAATTTGCACTACAACTTGAAAGGGACCAACTCATCTAGGTTGTAGTTTTGAACGCCTCTTAGCTGGAAACCGTTCCTTGCGCATATGCACCCAAACCCAATCACTAGGTTCAAACACCACTCTCCTTCGTCCCTTGTTGACATGGGATGCGTATTGCTCAGTTTGTTTTTCAATTTGTTGCCGCATCTTTTCATGCAATTTTTTTATCATGTCAGCCTTGGGTTCACCATTTAAGCTGGCATACTCATAGACAAGTATAGGTACCAAATCCAAAGGAGTCAACAGATTAAAACCATATACAATTTCAAATGGAGGATAACTAGTAGCAAAATGAACACTCCTATTATATGTAAACTCAACATGTGGTAAACAATCCTCCTGTGTTTTCAAATTCATTCAAATAATAGCACACAAAAGAGTAGAAAGAATTCGATTAACCACATCAATTTGCCCATCAATTTTTGGATGACAAGTAGTTACAAACAATAGCTTAGTGTCTAACTTACCCCACATACTACTTCTCTAAAGAATAAGTCAGCCACATTGTTTGCATTATTAGTTTTACGACATGGGATGACGTGTGTCATTTTTGAAAATTTATCAACAACAACAAATACAGAATCTCTATCCCTTTTTGTTTGTGGCAATCCTTGTACAAAGTCCATAGATAAATCAGCCTAAGGATGGCTAGGTATGGGCAAAGGGGTATACAAGCCATAGGGTAAAACTCTAGATTTTGTCTGTTTGCATGCGATCACATATCCTCTCAACATCTCGTTTCATGCATGGCCAAAAGAAATATTCATTGAGGACATCTAGCGTTTTCCTAACACCGAAATGACTTATTAGATTACCCTCATGAGCTTCTCTTACAACCAACTCCAAAAAAAAACTCATAGGCATGCATAAACGATTTTCCCTAAATAAGAAACCTTATGCCTATAAAACTTCTTAAAGGCTGGTGTCTCACATACTCCATACACGTTAGCAAAGTCAGGATCATTCACATATAAAATTCTTAATATGTTCAAATCCTAAAAAGTTTGCAGTACGTGTAAAGATAAGGACATACTTGCGAGACAATGCATCAACTACTAGATTTTCCTTACCTTGTTTATATTTGATGATGTAGGGAAAGGTCTAAATGAATTCAATCCACCTGACATGTTTTTTGTTCAACTTTCCTTGTCCCTTTAAGTGCTTGAAAGATTCATAGTCAGTATGGATAACAAACTCCTTGAGCCAAAGATAATGTTGCCATGTCTCTAAAGCTTGTACCAATGCATACAACTCTTTATCATAGGTAGGATAATTAAGGCTTTCTCCACTGAAATTTTCACTAAAGTAAGCAATTGGACACTTTTCCTACATCAAAACAGCTCCAATGCCAATACCTGAAGCATTACAATCAATCTTGAAAGCATTTACAAAGTTAGGTAAAGCAAGTAAGGGTGCAAAACTTAATGTTTCCTTGATGCAATTAAAAGCCTTGTCTTGGTCAGTACCCCATCGAAAACTCTTGTTCTTTTTGATAAGCTTCGTGAGTGGTGCAACAATGGTGCTAAAGTTCTTAACAAAGTGTCTATAAAAACTAGCTAGACCATGAAAGCTACGCAATCCACTAACTGACTTAGGTGCAAGCCAATCAAGAATTGCCTTAACTTTTTCCTCATCAACCTTAACACCTTTAGCACTGACAATATAGTCAAGAAATGTGATTTGATTAGTACAAAAGGAACATTTATGTAAGTTAGCAGACAACTTCTCAGAATGTAAAACACTTAGAATGGAATGTAAATCATGCAAATGCTCTTCTAAGGTTTTACTATAGACCAAAATATTATCAAAATACACAACTACAAATTTACCAATGAATGGATGCAAAACATGATTCATTAGTCGCATAAAAATACTTGGTGCATTGGTGAGGCCAAATGACATAACAAGCCATTCATACAAACCGTACTTAGTTTTGAAAGTTGTTTTCCACTCATCTCCCTCTCTCATCCTAATTTGATGATATCCACTTTTTAAATCAATCTTAGAAAAGACACATGAACCATGCAATTCATCCAACATGTCATCTAATCTAGGTATGGGGTGACGCTACTTTAGAGTGATTTTGTTGATTGCTCGACAATCAACGCACATCCTCTAAGTCCTGTCTCTTATACACATCTAGATGTGTATAAAGAGACAGAGGTATGGGGTGACGATACTTTAGAGTGATTTTGTTGGTTGCTCGACAATCAACGCACATCCTCTAAGTCCTGTCTCTTATACACATCTAGATGTGTATAAGAGACAGGCTAAAGGTGTTAAGGTTGATGAGGAAAAAGTTAAGGCAATTCTTGATTGGCTTGCACCTAAGTCAGTTCTGTCTCTTATACACATCTAGATGTGTATAAAGAGACAGAGGTATGGGGTGACGATACTTTAGAGTGATTTTGTTGATTGCTCGACAATCAACGCACATCCTCTAAGTCCTGTCCTTTTTGGGTACAAGTAGGATAAGAACAACACATAGACTTATGCTTTTCCTCACATATCCTTTAAAAATAAGCTCCTCAACCTGCCTTTGAAGCTCCTTTGTCTCCTCAAGATTACTCTTAAATGCTGGCCAGTTGGGGATGAATACACATGGTATGAAATCATTTTGATACTTAATTCCTCTATTAGGCGGCAATCCACTTAGAACATCGTTAGGGAATATATCTTCAAATTCCTACAATAGAGCAACAACAACACTAGACAAATATGGGTCAAACTTGTTAGTGATAAAATAACCTCCTTGTACAATAGTAGGATCATAAACTAATTGGTATAAAATGCTCTTTTGACATTACTTTCTTTTGCATATAAACTCTCTCTTTTCTTCTCCTTTTCTTGTTTCCCCGCATTTGCTCCTCTCTTTTCTCTTTTATCAATCTCTTTTTTCTGTTCACTCTCATTTTTAATCCTTAATTGTTCCTGATAAGCTTGTTGAGTTGATAACGGTACAAGAGTGACCGATTTTTCATTCATTACAAAGGAATATCGGTTCTTGAAGCCGTCATTTATAACTTGCCTGTGAAATTGCCAAGGTCTTCCTAATCGAATATGACCTGCATACATAGGTATAACATCACATAAAACTTCATCGTAGTACCTTCCGATAAAAAATGATATAAAAACTTGCTTATTCACCTTGACTTCACCATTCTTATTCAACCACTGAAGTTTATATGGCCTAGGATGCTTCATAGTAGGTAAATTCAGCTTCTCAACCATAGCTTTGCTAGCAACATTAGTGCAACTCCCACCATCAATAATCATACTACATACCTTATCCTTGATCAAACACCTTGTTATCTCGTTGCACCTCATTTTTTTCCTTTACTTGCACATTCAATGCACGTCTTGTAACAAGAGTTACACCATTGTCTGGATACTCCTCTCCATCACTTTCACCGTTGGATGATGGCATAGAATCATCATTTGATTCACTTTCAGTTTTCACATCTCCATTACTTCGCAAGATCACTGCACGCTTATTTGGACATTGAGATGCAATGTGACCCCTGCCCAAACACTTAAAACATTTAATATCTCCATTTTTACTTGGTTGGGGGTCAAAATTACCTGCCTCCTTGCTAAAACCCATATTCTTTTGCTCGGATAGCTCCGCTTTGGACTTGTAATTGGCCCTATCGTCCCTTTTACTCTGATTTGGCTTCCAAGATGAAGTAGAAACTGAATTTTGAACAAACTGTGCACAATCCTTTCGTTTAATTTGCCTTTCAACTTTCATTGCCATATGCACCATGTCTTCTAATTCCACATAATGTTGCAACTCACCACATTTGCTATATCCCTATTTAGCCCTTGCAAAAATTAAGCCATAGTTGCCTTTCTATCTTCTTCTACATCTGTCTCTTATACACATCTAGATGTGTATAAGAGACAGCATATGCACCATGTCTTCTAATTCCACATAATGTTGCAACTCACCACATTTGCTATATCCCTATTTAGCCCTTGCAAAAATTAAGCCATAGTTGCCTTTCTATCTTCTTCTACATCTGTCTCTTATACACATCTAGATGTGTATAAGAGACAGAGCGTGCAATGATCTTGCGAAGTAATGGAGATGTGAAAACTGAAAGTGAATCAAATGATGATTCTATGCCATCATCCAACGGTGAAAGTGTTGGAGAGGAGTATCCAGACAATGGTGTAACTCTTGTTACAAGACGCTGTCTCTTATACACATCTAGATGTGTATAAGAGACAGGTTTAATTTGCCTTTCAACTTTCATTGTCATATGCACCATGTCTTCTAATTCCACATAATGTTGCAACTCACCACATTTGCTATATCCCTATTTAGCCCTTGCAAAAATTAAGCCATAGTTGCCTTTCTATCTTCTTCTACATTCGCCCTAATCATTGTAATCTCCATCTCCTTGTGGTAGCCCTCCACGCTTTTGGTGGCCCGAACAAAATATGATAAATGGCACAGAATTGAACAATTTGGGGAACAAACAATTCAAAATGAAAAAGGATATCAAGGCAAACGAATTTAATGAACTAAACTCACAAAAATCAGGACATGAGTTGTTAAACCTTCCTTCTTCTTTTTTTCTTTTTCTTTCTTTTATTTTTTTTCATTGATCCTTTTTCTTTTATTAACACGAAACAACAGTAAAATACTTATATGCCGCAATTGGAATTAAAATTGGCACGTTTATGAGCTTAACAAACAAACGAATGAAGAAGGATTGCAAAGAAACATATTTATGTATTTGAATGGTAATGCACAAACTCAATCGAAATAAATAAATCACAAGATAGAAAATTGAACAGTCAGTGGATTTAACCTGATTTAGAAATAGGTTCTCATACCAACTGATCCGAAAAACGCCAAAAAGATGTGGCTTAGGGACCCAACGCACACAAAGAATCAAAGATCAACCAAGAAAACTAAACCAGAGTTAAATAACACAAACCCTAGACCCAACACTCGAAGGAACATTAATGTAGGGTATTTAAGAAGGATATAGATGCCACACTCCAGAAAAGAAAGGAATTGATAGTCATGGGTCGATTGGAACACCGCAAGAAGAAGTACCTCTTGATTAATTATTTAGTTTTCAAAAGAACCAAGGGAGAAAGCCCTTACTTTTTATTTCACTCAAAGTTGTCTATCTTTGAGAGCTTACAAGGGGTGCCTCCTTATAGGCAAAGATAAAAATCCTAAACAGACACAAATTCCTACTTAAGACAAATTCTTATTTGGAGAAATTTTTAACAATGGAAAAATTTCACAACAGAAAATAAACTCCTATTTGGGAGTGCTATTACTTATTATAAGGCATTAAGTACTCCAATCATATTAATTAAGTTTCTACTCTTTGTCAAACTTGAATTCGCACCATTTGAAGTTTGGTTGGCCTGAATATTCTCAATTAGCCCATTTAGTGCTTCTTTAATTGTTTTAGCTCTAACTCGTATTATTTGGCTTTCTGGTATGTGAAATAGACCTTTTGCATCCATTGGAGCCTTCCTGCCATCATCTCTATGGTTCTCATCAGATTAAAACTATAAACAAGCTCAAAAGGAGAATAACCTATAACACTATGAACAACACGATTATAGGCAAACTCCACAAAAGGCAAACATTCTTCCCAAGTTCTAGTGATGCGGAAAACCCCAAGGGACCTAACGCACACAAGGAATCAAAGATGAACCAGGAAAGCTAAATCAGAATTAAATAACACAAACCCTAGACCCAACATGTGAAGGAACACGAACCTAAGGTATTTAAGAAGGATATGGACGCCACACTCCAGAATAGAAAGGAATTGGGAGTGATAAGTCGATTGGAACGCCACAAGAAGAAGTACCTCTTGATAAGTTCTTGAGTTCTCAAAAGAATCGAGGGAGAAAACCCTCAAAGTTGTATATCCTCCAGAGCTTACAAGGGGTGCTTATTTATAGGCAAAGATAGCAATCCTAAGGAGGCACAAATTCCTACTTAGGACAAATCCTTATTTTGAGAAATTTCTAACAATGTAAAAATTCTACAACAGAGAATACACTCCTGTTCAAGAGTGAGTGTTATTGCTTATTAAGGGCTATCAAGTACTCCTATGATATTAATTAGGCCTCTACTCTTAGTCAAACGTGAATTCGCACCATTTAAAGACTGGTTGGCCTAAATGTCCTTAATGAGCCCATTTAGTGCTTCTTTAATTGTTTTGGCTCTAGCTCATGTTATTGGGCTTTCTAGAATGTGAAATGGACCTTTTGCATCCATTGGAGCCTTCCAGCCATCATCTCTATGGTTCACATCATTAGCTTGTGTTATTGGACCTCTTGTATCCCTGTCTCTTATACACATCTAGATGTGTATAAGAGACAGCATTGGAGCCTTCCAGCCATCATCTTTATGGTTCACATCATTAGCTTGTGTTATTGGACCTCTTGTATCCATTTGAGCTTTCCAGTCATCATCGTTATGGTTCTCATCATTCCCCCTCTCCTCAAAAGGATTCGACCTCGAATCATCACCTACATTAAAATGGGAAAGATCAGAAATGTTAAATGTTGCACTCGCATTATACTCACCAGAAAGGTCCAACTTATAAGTATTATCATTAATTCGTGCTACAACTTGAAAGGAACCATTTTCGCTAGGTTGTAGTTTTGAATGCCTTTGAGCTGGAAACTGTTCCTTGCGCATATGCACCCAAACTCAATCACCAGGTTCAAACACCACTCTCTTTCGTCCCTTGTTGACATGGGATGCGTATTGCTCAGTTCATTTTTCAATTTGTTGCCGCACCTTTTCATGCAATTTTTTAACCATGTCAGCCTTGCGTTCACCATCTAAACTGGCATACTCATTGACAGGTATAGGTACCAAATCCAAAGGAGTCAATCTGTCTCTTATACACATCAGATGTGTATAAGAGACAGTGTCTGGATACTCCTCTCCATCACTTTCACCGTTGGATGATGGCATAGAATCATCATTTGATTCACTTTCAGTTTTCACATCTCCATTACTTCGCAAGATCATTGCACGCTTATTTGGACATTGAGATGCAATGTGACCCCTGCATAAACACCTGTCTCTTATACACATCTAGATGTGTATAAGAGACACCTTCCAGCCATCATCTTTATGGTTCACATCATTAGCTTGTGTTATTGGACCTCTTGTATCCCTGTCTCTTATACACATCTAGATGTGTATAAGAGACACCTTCCAGCCATCATCTTTATGGTTCACATCATTAGCTTGTGTTATTGGACCTCTTGTATCCATTTGAGCCTGTCTCTTATACACATCTAGATGTGTATAAGAGACACCTTCCAGCCATCATCTTTATGGTTCACATCATTAGCTTGTGTTATTGGACCTCTTGTATCCATTTGAGCTTTCCAATCATCATCGTTATGGTTCTCATCATTCCCCATCTCCTCAAAAGGATTCAACCTCAAATCATCACCTACATTAAAATGGGAAAGATCAGAAATGTTAAATGTTGCACTCGCATTATACTCACCAGAAAGGTCCAACTTATAAGTATTATCATTAATTCGTGCTACAACTTGAAAGGAACCATTTTCGCTAGGTTGTAGTTTTGAATGCCTTTGAGCTGGAAACTGTTCCTTGCGCATATGCACCCAAACTCAATCACCAGGTTCAAACACCACTCTCTTTCGTCCCTTGTTGACATGGGATGGGTATTGCTCAGTTCATTTTTCAATTTGTTGCCGCACCTTATCATGCAATTTTTTAACCATGTCAGCCTTGCGTTCACCATCTAAACTGGCATACTCATTGACAGGTATAGGTACCAAATCCAAAGGAGTCAATGGATTAAAACCATATACAATTTCAAATAGAGAATAACTAGTAGCAAAATGAACACTCCTATTATACGCAAACTCGACATGTGGTAAACAATCTTCCCATGTTTTCAAATTCGTTCGAATAATAGCACGCAAAAGAGTAGAAAAAGAGTTCGATTAACCACCTCAATTTGCCCATCAGTTTGTGGATGACAAGTAGTTGAAAACAATAGCTTAGTTCCTAACTTACCCCATGAAGTCTTCCACAAGTAGCTTAAGAACTTTGTATCTCAATCTGAAACAATACTTCATGGCACGACATGCAAACGTACTACTTCTCCAAGGAATAAGTCAGCCATATTATTTGCGTCATCAGTTTTATGGCATAGGATGAAGTGTGCCATTTTTGAAAATCTATCAACAACAACAAATACAGAATCTCTACCCCTTTTTGTTCATGGCAATCCTAGTACAAAGTCCATAGATAAATCAACCCAAGGATGGCTAGGTATGGGCAAAGGGGTATACAAGCAATTGGGCAAAACTCTAGATTTCGCCTCTTTGCATGTTATGCATTTCTCACATATCCTCTCAACATCTCGTTTCATGCATGGCCAAAAGAAATGTTCATTAAGGACATCTAGGGTTTTCCTAACACCGAAATGACCCATTAGACCTCCCTCATGAGCTTCTTTTACAACCAACTCCCTCAAAGAACTCATAGGCATGCATAAACGATTTTCCCTAAATAAGAAACCCTTATGCCTATAAAACTTCTCAAAACCTAACGTCTCACATGCTCCATACACGTTAGCAAAGTCAAGATCATTCACATACAAATCCTTAATATGTTCAAATCCTAATAAGTTTGCAGTAAGTGTAGAGATAAGGGCATACCTGCTAGATAATGCATCAACTACCACATTTTCCTTACCTTGTTTATATTTGATGATGTAGGGGAAGGTCTCAATGAATTCAATCCACCTGGCATGTCTTTTGTTCAACATTCCTTGTCCCTTCAAGTGCTTCAAAGATTCATGGTTAGTATGGATGACAAACTCTTTGGGCCAAAGGTAATGTTGTCATGTCTCCAAAACTTGCACCAATGCATACAACTCCTTATCATAGGTAGGATAATTAAGACTTGCTCTACTTAACTTTTCACTAAAATAAGCTATTGGGCGCTTTTCCTGCATCAAAACAGCTCTAATGCCAATACCTAAAGCATCACACTCAATCTTAAAAGCGATTGCAAAGTTAGGTAAAGCAAGTACGGGTGCAGAACTTAATTTTTCCTTGATGCAATTAAATGTCTTGTCTTGGTCAGTACCCCACCTAAAACTTATGTTCTTTTTGATAAGCTCCGTGAGTGGTGCAACAATGGTGCTAAAGTCAAATTTGTTAGTGTTAAAATAAGCCTCCTTGTACAAAAATAGGATCACAAACTGATTGGTATAGAATGCGCTTTTGATATCGCTTTCATTTGCGTAGAAACTCTCTTTTCTTCTCTTTTTCTTGTGTCCCCACATTTTTTCCTCTCTTTACTCTTTTATCAATCTCTTTTTTTGGTTCACTCTCATTTTTAATCCTTAATTGATCCTCATAAGCTTGTTGAGGTGATAAGGGTACAAGAGTGACGGGTTTTTCATTCATTACGAAAGAGTATCAATTCTTAAAGCCGTCATGCAAAACTCGTCTGTCAAATTGCCATGGTCTTCCTAGTAGAATATGACCCGCATGCATAGGTACAACGTCACATAAAACTTCATCGTGGTACCTTCCGATAGAAAATGATATAAGAACTTGCTCATTCACTTTGACTTCACCATTCTCATTCAACCACTGAAGTTTATATGGCCTAGGATGCTTCATAGTATGTAAATTCAGTTTTTCAACCATAGTTTTACTAGCAACATTAGTGCAACTCCCACCATCAATAATCATACTACATACCTTATCCTTGATCAGACACCTTGTCTGAAAGATGTTATCTCGTTGAACCTCATTTTCTTCCTTTACTTGCACATTCAATGCTCGCCTTGTGAAAAGAGCTACACCATTAACTGGATACTCCTCTCCATCACTTTCAGCCTTTGATGATGGCAAAGAATCATCATCTGATTCACTTTCAGTTTCCACATCTCCATTACTTCGCAAGATCATTGAACGCTTATTTGGACATTGAGATGCAATGTGACCCCTGCATAAACACTTAAAACATTTAACATCTCTATTTCTACTGGCTTGGAGTTCGAAATTACCTACCTCCTTGCTAAAACCCACATTCTTTTGCTTGGATAGCTCGGCTTTGGACTTGTAATTGGCCATATCGTCCCTTTTACTCTAATTTGGCTTCCAAGACGAGGTAGAAACCAAATTCTGAATAAACTGTGTGGAACCCTTTCGTTTAAGTTGTCTTTCAACTTTCATTTCTATGTGCACCATGTCTTCTAATTCCACATAATGTTGCAATTCAACCATGTTTACTATGTCCCTATTTAGCCCTAGCAGAAATCGAGCCATAGTTGCCTCTCTATCTTCTTCTACATTTTCCCCAATCATGGTAATCTCCATCTCTTTCTGGTAGTCCTCCACACTTTTGGTGCCCTGAGTGAGCCCTTGTAGCCTTCAGTACAACTCTATGTAATAGTGATTAAAGACAAATCTCCTCCTCATAATAGCCTTCATCTCCTCTCATGTATCAATAGGCCGCTCGCGATTCCTTCTCCTAGTCAAAACAAGTTGATCCCACCAAATAATAGCATAATCAGTAATTTCAACTGCAACAAGTTTTACCTTTTTCTCCTCAGAATAGTTGTGGCAGTCAAAAACCAATTCAACCTTCTTCTCCCATTCTAGGTATACATCAGGATCATTTTTACCTTGGAATGGAGGAATTGTCAATTTAATAGTGCCCAAATTATGGTCATAGGTGCCTTGTCTCCCAAATTCTTTTCGATCTCTTCTATCGTTAAGAGTTCTAATCACAGTAGTTTGATCATGAAATTCATCATCGTCTACATCATCTTTATGCTCATGGGCATGTCTCAACTGCCTTCTTGCTCTAGGAGCCTCATATTCCCCATGCCTCCTTTGCAACTCTGCTATTGTATTAGCTTGCTCCTTCATCCTCTCCCGCATATCATCAAATCTGGTACACAAAATAATTAAGGTACCTCACAGAATGCTCCCTCACGTGTTTCACTCAAAAGATGATGTCACACTCCCTCGTGTTTACACTCCTGATGGCTTTTCCTTTATATGAACTTTCTCTCTTGCCTTTTGCCACTCAGATTTCCCCTTTCAGCTCTATAAAGAACTAAACAACATAAATCAAGAGTATTGATTCTGAACAAAATATGACAAATGGCATAGAATTAAACAATTTGGAGAACAAGCAATTAAAAGGTTTAACAATGGAAAAATTTCACAACAGAAAATAAACTCCTATTTGGGAGTGCTATTACTTATTATAAGGCATTAAGTACTCCAATCATATTAATTAAGTTTCTACTCTTTGTCAAACTTGAATTCGCACCATTTGAAGTTTGGTTGGCCTGAATATTCTCAATTAGCCCATTTAGTGCTTCTTTAATTGTTTTAGCTCTAACTCGTATTATTTGGCTTTCTGGTATGTGAAATAGACCTTTTGCATCCATTGGAGCCTTCCTGCCATCATCTCTATGGTTCTCATCAGATTAAAACTATAAACAAGCTCAAAAGGAGAATAACCTATAACACTATGAACAACACGATTATAGGCAAACTCCACAAAAGGCAAACATTCTTCCCAAGTTCTAGTGATGCGGAAAACCCCAAGGGACCTAACGCACACAAGGAATCAAAGATGAACCAGGAAAGCTAAATCAGAATTAAATAACACAAACCCTAGACCCAACATGTGAAGGAACACGAACCTAAGGTATTTAAGAAGGATATGGACGCCACACTCCAGAATAGAAAGGAATTGGGAGTGATAAGTCGATTGGAACGCCACAAGAAGAAGTACCTCTTGATAAGTTCTTGAGTTCTCAAAAGAATCGAGGGAGAAAACCCTCAAAGTTGTATATCCTCCAGAGCTTACAAGGGGTGCTTATTTATAGGCAAAGATAGCAATCCTAAGGAGGCACAAATTCCTACTTAGGACAAATCCTTATTTTGAGAAATTTCTAACAATGTAAAAATTCCACAACAGAGAATACACTCCTGTTCAAGAGTGAGTGTTATTGCTTATTAAGGGCTATCAAGTACTCCTATGATATTAATTAGGCCTCTACTCTTTGTCAAACTTGAATTCGCACCATTTAAAGCCTGGTTGGCCTAAATGTCCTTAATGAGCCCATTTAGTGCTTCTTTAATTGTTTTGGCTCTAGCTCATGTTATTGGGCTTTCTGGAATGTGAAATGGACCTTTTGCATCCATTGGAGCCTTCCAGCCATCATCTTTATGGTTCACATCATTAGCTTGTGTTATTGGACCTCTTGTATCCATTTGAGCTTTCCAATCATCATCGTTATGGTTCTCATCATTCCCCATCTCCTCAAAAGGATTCAACCTCAAATCATCACCTACATTAAAATGGGAAAGATCAGAAATGTTAAATGTTGCACTCGCATTATACTCACCAGAAAGGTCCAACTTATAAGTATTATCATTAATTCGTGCTACAACTTGAAAGGAACCATTTTCGCTAGGTTGTAGTTTTGAATGCCTTTGAGCTGGAAACTGTTCCTTGCGCATATGCACCCAAACTCAATCACCAGGTTCAAACACCACTCTCTTTCGTCCCTTGTTGACATGGGATGCGTATTGCTCAGTTCATTTTTCAATTTGTTGCCGCACCTTTTCATGCAATTTTTTAACCATGTCAGCCTTGCGTTCACCATCTAAACTGGCATACTCATTGACAGGTATAGGTACCAAATCCAAAGGAGTCAATGGATTAAAACCATATACAATTTCAAATAGAGAATAACTAGTAGCAAAATGAACACTCCTATTATACGCAAACTCGACATGTGGTAAACAATCTTCCCATGTTTTCAAATTCGTTCGAATAATAGCACGCAAAAGAGTAGAAAAAGAGTTCGATTAACCACCTCAATTTGCCCATCAGTTTGTGGATGACAAGTAGTTGAAAACAATAGCTTAGTTCCTAACTTACCCCATGAAGTCTTCCACAAGTAGCTTAAGAACTTTGTATCTCAATCTGAAACAATACTTCATGGCACGACATGCAAACGTACTACTTCTCCAAGGAATAAGTCAGCCATATTATTTGCGTCATCAGTTTTATGGCATAGGATGAAGTGTGCCATTTTTGAAAATCTATCAACAACAACAAATACAGAATCTCTACCCCTTTTTGTTCATGGCAATCCTAGTACAAAGTCCATAGATAAATCAACCCAAGGATGGCTAGGTATGGGCAAAGGGGTATACAAGCAATTGGGCAAAACTCTAGATTTCGCCTCTTTGCATGTTATGCATTTCTCACATATCCTCTCAACATCTCGTTTCATGCATGGCCAAAAGAAATGTTCATTAAGGACATCTAGGGTTTTCCTAACACCGAAATGACCCATTAGACCTCCCTCATGAGCTTCTTTTACAACCAACTCCCTCAAAGAACTCATAGGCATGCATAAACGATTTTCCCTAAATAAGAAACCCTTATGCCTATAAAACTTCTCAAAACCTAACGTCTCACATGCTCCATACACGTTAGCAAAGTCAAGATCATTCACATACAAATCCTTAATATGTTCAAATCCTAATAAGTTTGCAGTAAGTGTAGAGATAAGGGCATACCTGCTAGATAATGCATCAACTACCACATTTTCCTTACCTTGTTTATATTTGATGATGTAGGGGAAGGTCTCAATGAATTCAATCCACCTGGCATGTCTTTTGTTCAACATTCCTTGTCCCTTCAAGTGCTTCAAAGATTCATGGTTAGTATGGATGACAAACTCTTTGGGCCAAAGGTAATGTTGTCATGTCTCCAAAACTTGCACCAATGCATACAACTCCTTATCATAGGTAGGATAATTAAGACTTGCTCTACTTAACTTTTCACTAAAATAAGCTATTGGGCGCTTTTCCTGCATCAAAACAGCTCTAATGCCAATACCTAAAGCATCACACTCAATCTTAAAAGCGATTGCAAAGTTAGGTAAAGCAAGTACGGGTGCAGAACTTAATTTTTCCTTGATGCAATTAAATGCCTTGTCTTGGTCAGTACCCCACCTAAAACTTATGTTCTTTTTGATAAGCTCCGTGAGTGGTGCAACAATGGTGCTAAAGTCAAATTTGTTAGTGTTAAAATAAGCCTCCTTGTACAAAAATAGGATCACAAACTGATTGGTATAGAATGCGCTTTTGATATCGCTTTCATTTGCGTAGAAACTCTCTTTTCTTCTCTTTTTCTTGTGTCCCCACATTTTTTCCTCTCTTTACTCTTTTATCAATCTCTTTTTTTGGTTCACTCTCATTTTTAATCCTTAATTGATCCTCATAAGCTTGTTGAGGTGATAAGGGTACAAGAGTGACGGGTTTTTCATTCATTACGAAAGAGTATCAATTCTTAAAGCCGTCATGCAAAACTCGTCTGTCAAATTGCCATGGTCTTCCTAGTAGAATATGACCCGCATGCATAGGTACAACGTCACATAAAACTTCATCGTGGTACCTTCCGATAGAAAATGATATAAGAACTTGCTCATTCACTTTGACTTCACCATTCTCATTCAACCACTGAAGTTTATATGGCCTAGGATGCTTCATAGTATGTAAATTCAGTTTTTCAACCATAGTTTTACTAGCAACATTAGTGCAACTCCCACCATCAATAATCATACTACATACCTTATCCTTGATCAGACACCTTGTCTGAAAGATGTTATCTCGTTGAACCTCATTTTCTTCCTTTACTTGCACATTCAATGCTCGCCTTGTGAAAAGAGCTACACCATTAACTGGATACTCCTCTCCATCACTTTCAGCCTTTGATGATGGCAAAGAATCATCATCTGATTCACTTTCAGTTTCCACATCTCCATTACTTCGCAAGATCATTGAACGCTTATTTGGACATTGAGATGCAATGTGACCCCTGCATAAACACTTAAAACATTTAACATCTCTATTTCTACTGGCTTGGAGTTCGAAATTACCTACCTCCTTGCTAAAACCCACATTCTTTTGCTTGGATAGCTCGGCTTTGGACTTGTAATTGGCCATATCGTCCCTTTTACTCTAATTTGGCTTCCAAGACGAGGTAGAAACCAAATTCTGAATAAACTGTGTGGAACCCTTTCGTTTAAGTTGTCTTTCAACTTTCATTTCTATGTGCACCATGTCTTCTAATTCCACATAATGTTGCAATTCAACCATGTTTACTATGTCCCTATTTAGCCCTAGCAGAAATCGAGCCATAGTTGCCTCTCTATCTTCTTCTACATTTTCCCCAATCATGGTAATCTCCATCTCTTTCTGGTAGTCCTCCACACTTTTGGTGCCCTGAGTGAGCCCTTGTAGCCTTCAGTACAACTCTATGTAATAGTGATTAAAGACAAATCTCCTCCTCATAATAGCCTTCATCTCCTCTCATGTATCAATAGGCCGCTCGCGATTCCTTCTCCTAGTCAAAACAAGTTGATCCCACCAAATAATAGCATAATCAGTAAATTCAACTGCAGCAAGTTTTACCTTTTTCTCCTCGGAATAGTTGTGGCAGTCAAAAACCAATTCAACCTTCTTCTCCCATTCTAGGTATACATCAGGATCATTTTTACCTTGGAATGGAGGAATTGTCAATTTAATAGTGCCCAAATTATGGTCATAGGTGCCTTGTCTCCCAAATTCTTTTCGATTCCTTCTATCGTTAAGAGTTCTAAACATAGTAGTTTGCTCATGAAATTCATCATCGTCTACATCATTTTCATGCTCATGGGCACCACGTTAACTGCCTTCTTCTCTGGGAAGCCTCATATTCCCATGTCTCATTTGTAACTCGCTATTGTATTTAACTTGCTCCTCCATCCTCTCCCGCATATCATCAAATCTGGTATTCATGCGCTCAAATTGTTGTTGGCATAGCTTTGATCATGAAGAACACATCACCAGCTCCCTCCTGAGCTGCACCTTTGTCTTTGGACGTCATAGTATTAGTTTTACACAAAATAATTAAGGTACCTCACAGAACGCTCCTCACGTGTTTCACTCAAAAGATGATGTCACACTCCCTCGTGTTTACACTCCTGATGGCTTTTCCTTTATATGAACTTTCTCTCTTGCCTTTTACCACTCAGATTTCCCCTTTCAGTTCTATAATGAACTAAACAACATAAATCAAGAGTATTGATTCTGAACAAATATGACAAATGGCATAGAATTGAACAATTTGAGAATAAGAATTAAAAGGGAAAAAGGATATCAAACGCAAACGAATTTAAAGAACTAAACTCACAAAAGTCAAGACATGATTAGTTAATCCTTGCCTCTTCTTTCTTTTCTTTGTTTTTTTTTTTTTCGTTGATCTTTTTTTTTTTTTTGACTAACACAAAATAACTGTAAAATACTTACATGCCATAATTGGAATTGGAATTGGCACATTTTTGAGCTAACGAACAAACAAAGGGAGAAGGATTGCAAACAAATAGATTTGTGTGTTTGAATGGTAATACACAAACTGAATCGAAATAAATGAATCACAAGGTAAAATTGAAGGTGAATGAGTTCAACCTGATTGAGAACACACTCTGATACCAACTGATGCGGAAAATCCAAGGGAACCAATGCACACAAGAATCAAGGATGAACCAGGAAAGCTAATCAGAGTTAAATAACACAACCCTTGACCTAACATGTTAAGGAACACGAACCTAGGGTATTTAAGAAGGATATGGACGCCACACTCCAGAACAGAGAGGAATTGGGAGTGATAAGTCGATTGGAACGCCACAAAAAGAAGTACCTCTTGATAATTCTTTAGTTCTCAAAAGAACCGAGAGAGAAAATCCTCACTTTCTATTTCACTCAAAGTTGTATATCCTTCAGAGCTTACAAGGGGTGCTATTTATAGGCAAAGATAGCAATCCTAAAGAGGAACAAATTCCTACTTAGGACAAATCCTATTTTTGAGAAATTTCTAATAATGAAAAATTCCACAACAGAAAATACACTCTTGTTTAGGAGTGAGTGCTATTGCTTAATACGGGCTATCAAGTACTCCAATGATATTAATTAGGTCTCTACTCTTTGTCAAACTTGAATTCGCACATTTGAAGCCTGGTGGGCCTGAATGTCCTTAATCAGCCCATTTAGTGCTTATTTAATTGTTTTGGCTCTAGCTCGTGTTATTGGGCCTTCTGGAATATGAAATGGACCTTTTGCATCCATTGAGCCTTCCAGCCATCATCTCTACGGTTCACATCATTAGCTTGTGTTATTGGACCTCTTGTATCCATTGGAACTTTCCAGTCATCATCGTTATGGTTCTCATCACTTTTGCTCTCAAATTGATTCCAAGCGTAGCCCAAGGTACTTTATTGGGAGTGGACTAACACTATATTTTCAATACTTATTTGAATTCTAAATCTTTGCCTCATAACCTTTTACACCATGAATGACTATTTTGGCTAAATTAATTTCCAACCCTTTGTAGAATTGGAAGCATTTGAGAATCATTTTTCAATTTTCAACAGAC
>CM038477.1:10493682-10696182 GCA_021464305.1 Kandelia obovata | reverse complement strand
CAAACTACATTGTCTGCAAGGAGGCTGGTGAGAAAGAGAGATTTCCTTGCAACTCAAACACCCAAAAAAGTAACAGAGGAATAATGTTACAACACAGAAAACAAAACAGATGCCTTAAGTAACTCAGCAAACAAAAAAATAGAATAAATGCACAATAAACCCAGACCTTTGGCTCGATAAAATGGGTCCAAAAACAAAGGTAGAGTGAGAGAGACACACATGATCATCAACATTACTCAAACTGAGGAAGAGGGTGAATGATAAATGAGTTACATGCTTACATCACCAAAGGTCTTCTACAGTGCTAAAGTCTGATTCTTCAACTCATCCAGTACCTATAGGATAATAACAAAGCACATTTAGGCTAGTTCTGCCTAAAATAAGATAGCAATTTAGGATTTACTTCCAACGCATATACCTCCACATCAATCGCATTAGGGTCCCGGAAGTTCCCATTATTAGACTGGTAGTGGCTTGCGTTGCACAACAACCACATTCCTACTTTCAGCTGCTTCTTCATAGGTGCATGCAAAATACAAATAATTGATATATCAAAATACATACAACACAGTTCAAGGGTATACAGATCCTTTGATCCGTTGCTGATTTATTGCATGCAACTTCTAGGAGCTGAAATGCCTCTGCTATATCATTTTTCTCAACCTACATTGTGAGTCACAAAAGAAGCTATAATTAGAAATATATTATGGTGACACCATTTGAACTGAAGAACACATTTTCCCTGCTGCAAGCAACCTATTCGTACAGATACTTACAAAGCCAGAACAGAGCCACGTAGTAATGAACAAAATTATTCAATGCCCCAGTTGTGAGGCCTGCAAATCGTATTACTTACCTTGACAACAAGGTAGGATTATGACGTAAATCAATAGGGTCTTCAGAAGCCAGCAGTAAAGTCTAAGTATTAAAGAAAGCAGCAATCCGAGCCTTTCAAGTGGTAACTGTTTGTCGTTCCTTCACCTGCAAAGATAAGCAGCATTAAACTCATTTATTGGAAGAAATGGAGCACTTGTATACTAACATAACGTGTGCTGGAAGCTGCAACTCACTGTTTTTATATCATTCACTAGATCATCGAGCCATCTAGGAATCATATTCTCTTGAATTATCAAACAACAAGGATATTGGTATCATTACAAAATCTAGCACCAGATGACAAATTCAAGGCATTCCCACCATAGAGTTATGATTCGGGCATCAAAGAACAATCATTCTGACAGCAAAACATATTTAAAAAAAGAAGTTTTAATTAACCCATTCAATGAATCAACAAGTCCCTGTCCAACTTCTCCATTTAGCTGACAAGGAAGTCCCCTCTTTACATAAAAAATAAAACCATTGTTGTGGAGAAATCCAAGAATATACCAGGACATCAAATTATACATCTTCCTCAATTGTGCGTGAGCCAGAATAAGGCCTTCTGCCAGCATTTATGGCTCGTCTGTTTTCTTTATATGAAGGACATCTACATAGGTCAACAATCAATAAAGGGAAAGCCATTATAATCAGATCATATCAGTCTCCATCTCTTTTCTCTTAAAATTGAAATTTAAAAAAACAAAAAAAAGATTAACTATAATGGAAAAGAGAAATTATGAAGTTAACACGCTAAGGACCAATCACTACAGCATGTTATTCGGCATCTTTCAAGCATCCTGGATAGCAAGGCCAAATCTAGAAACCAGAATTCCAAAATCCAAGCCACTGGAATTTGTCTTGAAGGCCCAGAGTCTTAGCCACTATGTTCCGCCGGTGAAACGCCAGCTCACAATCGCAGCTCCCTCTGGATCTTCAACATCCAGTACCGTCCTTGTTGTTTCATCCACTAGGCTTAGAATTAGGGTTAGAGTCTTAGAGATGCCATTTGCGCAACCCAAAGACGTGAAAAAGATACTATCCCAAGAACCAAAAAATAAAAAACACAGAAGAAAAGGAAGTTAAAGAACCATAAATAAAACATGATCAAAAAGAAAACAAGGACTCAAAGCCTTGCAGAAAATCAAAAGGCTTATCAATGAAAATGCAACGGGACAAGCAGCAGGAATTAAAAAATCGCGGCGTGATTTTCCATTTTCCGATATTCTCTTGCACTCTTGAAAGAGAATTGGAAGACACAGTGAACCTCCAACCCCACGGGGCGATTACGTAACAACCCACTTGAAGAAAGAAACGCCGGCGCTTGGGCTGGTGACAAAGGCAAAAGGACGGAGAGAGGAGCGAAATTTGGGAGATTGGAGGGAACTGAAAGTTTCTAATTTCATCGAAGAACAGGGTTTAACTTATATAAAAGGACGTTATAAATTTTTTATTTAAACTAATTATTATTATTATTTTAAAAAAAAACAACAACAAAAAAAATCTGCACGGTAACAGTATTGTCCGCTTAAAAAAGGCGCGGGTAGTGATTGGATGAGTGTGACCGTTCGGTCTATTTAAAACGCAACATAATATTAATAAGGTCACTTAAAATAAAAAAGAAAAAAGTAGAATATGATAGTGGGGTTGAGCCCTCTGACAAAAGAACGCATCATTCTCCACCTCTTTTCTCTTGAAACGGAAATAAAAAATAAAAATATTTTACCCTTCTCTTTTCTTTTTAATTCACTTTTTAAAATTAATTGAAAGTAAAACAAATTTATATACTTAACTTTTTTTTAATTTCTTTTCTCTTTAAAATATTTTTAAAATAAAAATATTTCTAAAATTTGTTAACTTAATTTTTTTTAATTTGTATACTTAATAAATTTTTATTCATAAATTCGTTAATTTTATTTGAATTAATAAAGATGACAAACTAAAATATTCAATTAAAAATATAATAACTTCACTTAAGTTTTATAATATCATGTTTTAAATCAACATAATTATTAAAATTTTGTAATTTTTTAATTTCGTATCAAACAATTTATTAACATTCATTAGCTTTTAATTAAATATAATATACTTTAACTGCATTAAGTATTATTACATGTAAAATATTAATGTCAAAAGTATTTAATTTAATTTTAAAATTATTTAATGAATATTATAAAGTTATGTTACAAATATAAGTAAAATTTTAATTTTTCATGATTAACAGTAAAAAATTATTTTTTAAATAGGTAAAAAAAATTTAATATATTTTATATTATTTAAATTAATAAAATTATACGTATTATATATAGAACAAAAAATTTTAATAATAAAAAGTTAATTATTTTTATTAATTATTTATTCTATTATGCATAACGTGTTTTTTTTAATTTATAATTTGTTATTTTTTTATTTAATTGTTTATTATTAATAATTATTAATTATTTTTTAAAATATAATAAAATAAAAAAACATGTTTCAAAAATTTTACTTAATATTTTAACTAAAATAATATAACACTTATATCTCACAATAAATTTAAAATTCAAATAAATTAATAAAATATTAAAATATAACTTAGTAATTTGTGATTTTTCATAACAAAATCTTAAAAGTAAAATATAACATAAACAAATTTGATAAGATGAGCAATAATGTTAGGATAAAAATTAAAATAAAAAATAATTCTAAAATTAACAAAGTAGAATCTGATTTATAATTAAAATTTTAAAAAATAAAAAATTCAACAAGCGGGACCATTTTAAAAGAAAAGAAAAAAGGACATAAAGATGAAGTTTTATTTTATAAAAGAACAGATGGAATAGATGGAAAAAAGAGATGGGAGAGAGGAGCGGGTCGGCAGAGAGGAGGGAGAGAAGGAGGTCGTGTGAAGGGAGTGTGAGGGAAGAGAAAAAAAAAACGCTAATTAAATCTGAGATACAAACAGAATCGCAAAAAATTGATAAATAAAAAAAAAAAAAAAGAGATGAGTAGATTGGGAGAGAGAGATGAAGGAAGCAATTACTAGGAAGAGAGAGAGAGAGAGAGAAGCATCTGTAATTGAATCAAAAGCCTCAAATTTACCGACCAGACCCTTTAATTTTACCTTTTTTATTTGTTGTCCATTATATAAATGCAAGCTGGTTTGCTATGGTGCCTATATCTCCTTTCGCTACTTTCTGAAACAGTTTTATTTCTGTGGGCAGGGGACTTCCGTTGGGACTTCATCAGATATCCTTTCATATTTCTTTGATCTCTGCTATCATGCTACTTAATGTTTCAGAGTACAATTTTAATATTCGTTGTATTGTGTGGATACAGTTTGACAGTAAAGCTAAAAGTAATAATTTACTGCCTGCTGCACTCTTCTGTACTCTGCCACTGCCTTCTCCTTCTGAAGTTCTTACTTTCCTTACTGTATGATAGGGGGAAACATAACACGTTTCTTACGTTTTTGTAATTGGTCAACTGGAGCTACGTATTGCTTTGAAACTAACAAAACTAGCTTATGTAATGACAACCACGGCAGCACTTTTCATATTTATGAGATTTAACATGATAACCTTATGACTGTCCTTCTCAAGCAGTTCATAGCACTGGAAAGCATACGAGGCCCCTTTTGACTATTCTGCTGTATCAGTTGAAGACAAGGTAAAATTGGCATTTGACATTTATGAATGCTGGTCATTGACCCATTTAGAATATTGATCTGACCAGTTATCTGTTAAGAGGCAGAGCATACATCTGTAGTCATATTTTGGAACCAGGAAAATTTCTTCCTCTTCACTATATTTTCATTTCACTCTGAGACTTCTAAGTTTCCTTTACGAAGGAAAACTAATTGTAGGCCCAGGCATACCATTTCTTATGCTATAAATGTAAAACCATGTTCAGGTTAGTCCACCTTGTCGAATGACTCACATTCTTCACCATGTTTATGAAAATTTGCTCATTTAAATCTTTCTCTTAATGCTTTGTAGACAGGGAGGCTAAAGCTTTATCTTTTTTATTGGACCAGATGCTCGAAGTAGAGGTTTTTCATATTGAATTTGCAATTATCGGTCTTTGATTTGCTGGGTCATTGGCCGTGCATTTCTTTGTTCATAATACAACAGTATTTTTCTAACTAACTGATGTGATTTGCTAGTTTGGGGCTAACCAGCATCAAGGTGGGGTACCTTATCGACCAATTGATCACTGAAACACATTGGAACATTCTAAAGCAGCATATGATGTTTGTTTTGACGCCGAATAATTCTTCAAAGTGATGATCATGATGGCTTATGGGTTAAATTCTCTCGACATAAGAGTTATATTGCTTAATGATTCTTGCCCTAAGAAACTGTAATTAGAATATTGCATATCACAAATCTAGGCCAGTTGATTCTGGCTTGCGAGTAAGAAGTTTGCTTAAGGCTACTTCGAGGTCGTATCTAGATGTCTTAACAACTTTCTTCTATATTTCTTACTCTTTTTTAAGAATTTTCTTTCACAGATAATTAAAAACTTGCCCCATCCTTGGTCAGCTCACGTGGGACAAAATGTTTCTAATCTCTGCTATGATTTGACTTGGAAATATTGCAAGGACATTAAATTATTGGTCACTCTGAAAAACATGTAATTCAGTTTTTTTACTTTTTTACTTCAAGTGACGTGAGGTAAAGGTGTAGTATAATTTTCAGGTTGTTTGTCTCCAAATCTAGCTCTCAAGTCTCAACATTAGTGTGTTGTCTTTTTTCTTGTTAAGTGGAATCTGGGAAGTTTCTTGATCTGTTGTTATATCAATTTTTCTTGATTACCTTTGAATGCATTTTATATTGTCGGTGCTAAATCTAATAATTATTTTTTCCTTGATGGGGTGTGCTTTGGGTTTCCTCTTTGTTGTGAAATACATTATGGAACTTACATTGGTGTCTGCCACGCCGAAATTTGCTTCTTATATCTTTTACTAGTTGCCTTGCTTGGAAGACACGAACGGAATTTCGGTATCCTTATGTTTAATACAGGAGCCTTGCACTCTATGTTGGCTTTTATTTAATGGATTTTTAATGTTCATCATTTTAATTTGCAGATCCACATGCATCCTCCAACTGGAACACCGAATTATTAAGCATGGCAGCATCTTAAAGTTATGGCTGTCCACGTTTTAAGTTTCCATTGATGGGTAAAAATTTTGCATGACCACCAATCAGATCATAAAATGGAATTCACGATTTCTCGAAAATTCCAATTTATAACTGAGGTGAGACATCCTTCCCCCTCTCAACATGCCCGCTTGAGTTCAGGGAGATTCAAGAAGACTGTCAAATTAAAGGTGACAACCTTTGCTTTCGCATTGTTGCTTATAGTCAAGGCTTTTACATCTCTGCTTTCCCATTTTCCTGACCTAAACCCTAAACAAAACCATCCGACTAAGACTCATCAGTACCATTAAGTTCTAAATAGGCACTTTTTTAATATTCGGTTTTGTTTTGGCTTTTAATTAATATTAAAAAACTAATTAATTAAATCTAATCGAAATATTATTTATATGTATACTTTTTATTTTTATATGTGAATAATATTAAAAGATATTATTAATATAAATATTAATATAAAATCAATTTTAATTTAAGAATTTTTTATATTGAGATAAGAATTTTAAAATTTTTCTATTGAAAATAGTTAACCAAAAATTAATAAAATAAAATCATAAATTTTAGTTAATCAAATTTCAATTAAATGAAAATTTTTGTTTGATTTTGATTACCGATTTCAAAAAATTTAGTTCAATTTCAATTTTTATACTTTAATTTAATTGGGCCAACTGATTAAGGCTCCTAAGTCTCTGATTGTCATTTTAATTAAATTTTAATTATCAATTAATAGTCTATCAGCTTTAACAAGTTTCGTTTCCCTTTTTTGTTCTTTGATTTTATTTTATTTTTGTCATTTTTTCTTCTTCTTCTTTTTTTTTTTAATGTAACCTAAAGCTCCCTTTTGAATTTTTTATTACATATTAAATAAGATAGGATATTAGGCATATAATTTGGCGATGATTTAATATAATTTTTTAATTAATTTTAATTTTAATTTTTTCACTATTATATATTCTCAAATATAAAATATGAATTCATGCGAATTTTATGATATTAAATTTTAAAATTATTAATAAATTAATTAATCATATATATATATAAATAAAAGACTAATGGATGCCATTATAATTTTTTTCCTTCTATTAATGCGATTACAATTATTAATTATAACAAAAGTGAAATGAAGGAAAAAAAAAAGTAATACAATACAATATATTGTATTATAAAAAGAAAATTACGATCCCGTCCCGTGCTTCTGGTAATCTCACCCCCACCCCACTGTACAAGTCCATAAGTAGAATAGCGGGAGGTGCTGAGCAGTCAGACAGAGAGAGCAAATAGTTTTAAATTTTTTTTGAGGAGATAGAATAGTTAAAGAATCTGGAATGGCGTCGTCGTCGACTTCAAGCAGCGGACTGACGTTCAAGCTGCACCCACTCGTTATAGTGAACATATCCGATCACTATACTCGCGTCAAGTCTCAGATGTTGAACCCCCTTTGTCCTTCCGTCGTTGCATCCTCCGACGCCGTTTCCTCGTCACCGCCGTCTCCTTCTCCGCCCAGAGTATACGGATGCGTCATAGGAGTGCAGAGGGGTCGCACCGTCGAGATTTTCAACAGCTTCGAGCTTCTCTACGATCCCCTCACCCACTCCCTCGATCGTCCCTTTCTCGAGAAGAAGCAGGAGCTCTGTGCGTCTCTCTCTCTTTCTCCTTCTTTTGTTCGGTTTTTTATTGTTTGTATTCGTATTATTAAATTACACGCAATAATAGGATTAGCTAGGGGAATATGCTGGAGTTTTGGTAGAAAATATGCTAGGGTTTAAGTAAGGGAATATGCTAGGTTTCAATTCAGTTCTGTTCAATACAATTACAAACTAATTTTTAAGTAATGTAGGTTATGTTATCGTTGCTGAATACCCTGGATTCTGAATGTATATGGATTTGGGTTTGTATGGCAGATAAGAAGGTTTTCCCACACTTCTACATCTTGGGATGGTATTCGACCGGAAGTGATGCTCAGGAATCTGACATGCATTTTCATAAAGCTGTAAATTTTCCAAATCCACTTTTCAGCTTTTTCATCCATCTCCACGCACAGTGTGTGCGAGCATTTATGTTACCTTATTTCTTATTTTCTTCGATGGATGCAATATGAATTATGCCAATGAATGTACCACCTGCTACCCAATTCTTTCATATATTTTTTATTTGGCTGAGTATCGAAAGTCTTGATCACTGCCACATCATGACCATGTATTAAGCCTTTTACCTCCGATCCCTTCTTACGAAATGTGGGAGTTTCTTAGAAGTGTGTTCTATCAGCAATGCATTTGTGCCAATTGTATTTGCAACACTGTACTCCTATTTAAATGCATGCTTTCTCTTATGTCAATCCTGATCTGCATATTTTCCTGCATTGCTGGCATGTGTAATTGCATTCTTCATATGAAACTTGATGAACCAAATTTCATGGATAACTGCACTGCTTTTTACATTTTTTTCAGTAGTTATTTCATCTTGGTGTGTTATGTTGCAATGGATGCATTTTAACTTGTCAATCTAATGTCATGGCATCTTTTGCCACAGTTGATGGATATTAACGAAAGCCCTGTTTATGTTCTACTCAACCCTTCAATTAATCCTGCCCAGAAGGATCTGCCTGTGACTATTTATGAAAGCGGTAATTATTTACATATTTTTTTCTTGCCCTTGTCATGTTATAGTAACCATTGTTTACTTCTATATTGGTCACATAGTGATCGGTGACCAATTTTATCTTTCCATGAATTTGATGGTTTTTCCGTGTTCCACAAAAGTTTGAAATTTTAATCAGCACTTTCCATGTCATTCATATTTTTACCCTTTGTAGTGCTGGGCCTTACTTCAACTCTGTTCTGGATCCATCAGTACCATTGTTGTCATTGCTTTACTTTAAAGATGTGTACTCATTGGAAGAACTTACTTTGGCAATGTGTTCATGGTTCACTGTTAACTAACAAGGCTATCCTTATCTTGTTGGGACTCCAAAATTAACGTGCTGAAAGGCATCTACACTGTTTTTCTGCAGGCTGGCAATCATCTAATTATAGATTCCTTGCTATGTATTTTGTAGGAAGCATTTTTCTGGCCATTTCCTGTTTTACTAGGCCCTGGCGACCATCATTTGATGATCTTTTAAGGGAATATTTCTCTGTCTGTTTGCTTCCAGATCTTATTATGGTGATCTGGAGACTGATGAACTTCCTTTTGCTCAACTATTATTTTATATTTTAAAATCTTTCCATTGTTATACTTGTTGAGTGAGGACATTTATTGTGCATTTTTTTATTACCATTTCAGAGCTACATGTTATAGATGGGATTCCACAACTTATCTTTGTTCGCTCAAGTTACACAATTGAGGTATGTATTCATTCATCCTTAATCTGTCTTCTGTCTCAAGTAAAAAATTACTGAAGCGCTTTCTGTTGACTGTAAAGACAGTAGAAGCTGAGCGGATCTCTGTTGATCATGTTGCACATCTCAAGCCAGCTGATGGAGGTTCTGCAGCAACACAATGTGATTCCCATTTCCCCTTTGTTTTGATCTACTTTTCAACACAACTATTTATTTAGTGTTAATCATCACTATACTCTTTTTTTCCCCTTGTGTTGATTTACTTTTCAACATGACTATGTTATCTTGAGTTAATCAACAGTACTCTCTCTCCATCTCATCTCTCTGTGTTTGTTCGGGGGGGTTGATGGGGTTGTTTAGGAAAAGTCAAGTTAGTGCTGTATAAATAAATTTGTCTCTTTATTTGTGTTAATGTAGACTGTTTTTTCTGCAGTGGCTGCTCACCTTACCAGTATACATAGTGCAATCAAGATGTTGAATAGCAGAATTAGGGTGCTGCATCACTATCTTGTTGCAATGCAAAAAGGTATGTGACTCGCTTTTTTATGGAAACAAAGTGATCACAGATTTTGTTAAGTCATAACTCCCCTTTTAGCTAAGAAGCTTAGAGTCTTTAAGCAAATTATCAACATGGAAGAAATCTTTTTGGTGTGGCAAGGAGAGGGTTATGATGGCAACAACTTATATTAATGGCTCATTGGGCCTTTGATGGATGAGAAGAATGGATTAAAGGAGAATTGGGGAGGGGGGAAATATTGGATGTAAGATGGATTTGTTTTATTTTTGTAGTAGCTAATTGCATTTGAAACTTTTACTGCAGGTGAAATTCCTTTGGAGAACTCATTACTGAGGCAGGTATCAAGTCTCTTAAGGAGATTGCCAACCATTGAATCAGGAAAATTTCAAGATGATTTCTTGATGGTGAGTGCTAATGTTTAAAAAATAAAAAAACAGAGAGAGAGATGTTGAATTTGTTTCTTAAATTTGATCATCTGCAAAAGCAAGCATCTGAATCTATTTAATATCTATTATAGTACCCTTTAAAGTATGCCACTTCTGGCTCCAATCTTCCTTCTTAAAGAGTCATGCCTTGTGAGTATATTTTCCCTTTCAGCAAAGTTAAAAAAAAAAAAGAAAAAAAAAAACAGAGAGAGAATGCTGAGGCAGAATAGTATTAGTAGACTTGTATGTATATGGCCATCTTGACTGATCTTGCCATCATTGAGATCTCTCTTTCTCTCTCTCTCTCTATCTATCTCTCTCTCTGCTCCTTAGTCTGTCACTTTTTGGTTTATCCACTATTTGTGGAATACTCAAACTACTGATGTTTGGAATCATTTTTTGGGTGATGAAGCCAGATATTGAGTACTTGCCATGATGCATCAAGAGTTAATTTAGGCAACGGGATGATGTCTTCATTTGGTGTCAGATTGAGTGCAATAGTGTTTTATTTATTCCTTTGGAGTACATTTTTTATAGGAAGAGGTTTCCTCAGGAATATTGACCTGCATATGAAGACAGAATTCCTTACAATTAATGTTAATATCTATATGATAAATGCTGTTTGACAACATTGGATTGTTAAAGATCAATTCATTGCTGTAGCAATGATAGAGTCTGGTTGACTTTTGTGCCTTTCTGATTAGTGTGTTTGTTTTTGATCCAGATATAGCATAGTGATTTAGATGTCTTGTTTCCTGTGTATTGGTTTTTATTTTTTTTGTCTCACTTTAGTTTTTTCATTTGTCATAGGAATACAACGACACGTTATTGATCACTTATCTGGCCATGTTCACCAACTGTTCAAGGTAATGTAAATGGGTAATCTCAAGCAGAATTTTATCTGTCTTTGATTCTTTTGTTTTTATCAGGTTGCTAACTTTGGGTTGTTCCTTGCTGATATTAAGTAAATATTATCATAATATCAAAATAAAGGTATAATACATAGTGCAATTGGTAAAGTGCATCAGGCACTAAGCAAATCAGTCTTTCAGGACCTTAAGTTTGTTCAAATTATTTTATCTCTGGAATGAAAATAAGATCTCATGATTATTAACTGAAGGTAGCACTCTTCCTTATTTAGACTTGTTTAGTCAAGCTTTTGTGTGAGCAAGGGTCTTGTGTGTAGACGTGTTGAGGATTTGTTTCTGCTTCAAGTTGACCACTTGCTTATCACATCTATTTTCAACTCCTAGAATATCCCAGCATGTACTTCAAATTTTCAAATTTGTGTGTTTTGAGTATATTGCTATTAGACTCTATATTGGCAATATTAGTTTCGGCCTTTTTTACATCCATTGGTTTAGCATGACTACGTTATTTTTTTTTTCTTTCAGTACAATGAATGAGCTAGTCGACAAATTCAACACTGCCTATGACAGGCACAGCCGAAGAGGTGGACGAACAGCTTTTATTTGAAAGAGGCTTGGTCATTTTGGAGGTTTTGTTGACTTTGATTTATTTGAGGATTGAGTGTTCTGTGTTTGTTTTTAATGCGGATAGCACACAATAGCTTGCTAGGATTTTTACAGCTAGAAGATGAACAATTCCAAAGAAAAAGAAATTTACAATACTTGACTTTATTTTCCTTTTTATTTTGGAATTGTCGGCGCATTAGGCAATATGCATGTCGCTAAGACATTCTTGAAGCAGAATAATGTTGACTATGCTCAAGCATAGCATCATTAGCATGGCGGGAAACTTGCCACTCTAACAGAAGGTTAAGGGTAGGGATAAGGCAGCGGTCCCTTAAACAGTAGTTGGTACAATTTTTCACCAAAGAATTTAGGCAGTCCAGTGGGTTACATTTGCTCTAATTTTTTATTTTTTACCCCCATTTTGATCATTGCTCCCCAAAAGCATTCGGCTTATCTAATCATTGGTGTAGCCCACTACCACCTCTGATACTTCTATACTAGTTTAGTCTTCTAGGAAGACGTATGGAGAAAATGTCAGGAGTTTCGACTTTGGGTGATGGCTCTGTCGGCCTTTGGGCTTATTGATGGGAAGTTCATTTATTAACCTTAACGAGGTATGCACCATTGATACGCTAATTGTGAACCTGGCATAAAAGTGACCAAAAACTTTACTCTCCTGCACGATGCTTAAGACATGAAATTCCAATGACCAAGAATTGTCTGAAGCAAGCAATCGTGATATACAATGTAGAGAATAATTTCCCATCAGGTTGCAAGGCAATTAACAAATTCGAAATGATACAATGTAGGCGGACTCCTGTTTTGAAACTTTGAAATAAATTGTGCTGTCGCTGTCTGCCCGGAGCTCTTCCCCGTGAATAACGGAGCACATTCTCACGGGATTAAATAAATTTTAAAAAATTTTAAAAAAACTCAAGAGATCAAATAAAAAATTTTAAAATAAAAGAAATACAGTAAAAATAAGTATTTAGTAATATAAAAAATTTTACTATTGAGAAGTTATTTTACAAATAATATAAGTGAGATATTTATAGTTATTTTCTCTCCTTAATATATAACTACAATTGCTTATTCTAAAAATTCTATGAAATACTCTAGATAATAACTATTTTAAAATATCTAGATATTTATAATGAAATATTCTAGATAGACACATCTAAATATACTTCTAGATTTCTCCTTACCTTGAATTAGGGCATTGATTGGGCTAGTATTTAACAAGCGGGTTGGCAGCACACTTAGACAGCCTGTGACATTATCTCTTCATCCTTGTATTGTTGGATGGAATCTGCAAATTGTCAAAACAGGTTCTCTCATTCCCAACTAACCTCTTCATCCATCAAATCTTTCTATTTCGCCAAATACTCAGTGTAGTTAGAAACTCCCCTTCTCTGGACGACTCTATCAGCAAGGATACGATCTACCTCCTTGTCAAATTTGGTGACCACAGCAGTTGGTGCGCGCTTTGAGTCGCTTTGACTTAGATCCTCATTGTTCCCATGAAAGGGCTTTAAAAGACTTACATGGAAGATATTATGGATCTTGAGTTTTGATAGGAGTTGGACTTAATAGACAACCTTTCCTACATGCTTGATAATAGAAAATGACCCTTTATACCTCCTTACCAAGCCCTTATGTACTTTGTGTAGAGACTTGAATTGGTTGAGCAGTAACTTTACCAATACCAAGTCCCCCTCCACATATTTTTTTGGGCATCACTTTATGTCAGCTCATTTTTTCATCCACTTGACCGCTTTGTCTTGGCAAGCCAAAGTGATGTTTGTCTTTTCATGTCATTTCTTTGCAAACTTATGTGCAGAAAGATTGTTCCATGTATATGAAGAAGCAATTGCATTCAAAGTTACGAGTTGTCGTCCCATGACAACCTCGAAAGGGATTTTGTTTATTGCCTCACTCTTTTGCAGATTATAGAAGAATTGGGCAATGTCAAGTAACTTTGTCTGATCTTCTTGATGGGTACTAACGTAGTGCCTTAAATATTACTCCAGCAAGGCATGCACTCACTTTATTTGTCCATCACTCTATGGATGGAAGCTTGTAGAGAAGTTCAGATCAGTCTATAGTAGTTTGAATAACCAGCGCCAGATATTACCTGTAAAGCAAGAGTCCCTATTGTTGATTATACTTTTAGGAACACCTCATAACTTTACCACATTCTTGAAGAATAAGTGACTGACTTCATCTACCTTGCAGTCAATAGAGGCTGGAATGAAGGTATAATACTTACTGAATTGATTAACAATCACCATGATACTTCCAAACCCATCAAACTTGGGTAAAGCAACGATAAAGTCCATTGAGACACTTTCCCAAGGTCTTTCAACAATGGATAGTGGCTCTAATAGATCAGTTGAATGTTGTTGTTTTACTTTATATTGTTGGTAAACAAGGTAAGTTCGAACATAGGCCTCAACATTGACATACATTTGCGGCCAGTAGTAATGCTGTTGGACAAGTGCAAGGATTTGTCTCATATCTAGGTGATCAACCCATAAGGAATCATAGCATTCCTTGAGGATTTTCTTTCGTAAGTTTCCCCACTTTGACATGAAAACACAGTTCCCAACGATTGTCAAGACTCATTCGTCCAACCAGAATTAGCGAGTTTTCCCCTCAATAGCCAACTTTAGTAGGTTCTTGGCCAATGTGTCCTGCATTATGCCCTCCTTGATCCGCTCAAGGAAGTTGCTCTTTGGCTTACTAGTGGACATGACAGCTAGTCCTGCCTTTCGGCCCATTGCATTAGTAACAACATTGGCTTGTCTTGACTTATAACGCAACGTATAGTCAAATTCTGCTAGGAAGTCTTACCATCAAGCTTACTTCGGGCTAAGTTTCTTTTATGTTTGGAAATAACAACGTTGTCAGTCATGACCACAAACTTACTTCCAATGAGATAGTGCCTTCAAACAAAGAGACAGTGAATGATGACGGTCATCTCTTTGCCTTGGATGGTATACCATCTTTTCGTACTATTTAACTTGTAAATTTCATAGGTAATGAGGTGTCTATCTTACATCAAGAATTTCCCGATGAAAAAGTCAAATTCATCAGTATGGACTTTGAAAGGTTTTTCGTAGTCCGGTAGCACCATAACAAGTTTCTCGGAGATTGCTTACTTCAATCTCTCAATGAAAGCTTGACATTTAATCGACCAATGTCAAATGTTGTTCTTATTCAATAGGTTGGTTAAGGATGCATATATGACAGAATATCTCTTAATAAACCAACGGTAATAATTGACAAGTCCCAGGAAATATCGCAATTCTGGGATTTTAATTCGTAGCTCTCATGTTTGGATGACTTGCACTTTTGTTGGATCCATCATCTACCTACCATCCTTGATCTTGTGGTCAAGATAGTCTACCTCTTGCTTGGTAAATGAGCACTTCTCCCTTTTGACGTACAACTCATTTTCTCAAAGAACTTAGAAAATTTGTTTGAGATGATCAATGTACTCTTCAAAAGTGTTACTATATACAAAAATATCATCCAAGTAAACCATTATAAATTTGTCAAGAAAAAGATAAAGTACCTTATTCATGAGGGTGCAAAAGGTAGCAGGTGTGTTACTAAGACCAGAGGGCATGACTAGAAACTTAAAGGCTTCGTAGCACGTCACACAGGTTGTCTTCAGTTCGTCACCTTAAGCAATGCGAACTTGGTAGTATCCTGATCGCAAGTCCAGCTTTGTGAAGTACCTCACCTTTTCTAATTGGTCAAAGAGATCAACTATCAAGGGTATTAGGTATTTGTTCTTGATAGTAACCTTATTTAAGACTCGGTAATCGATGCACATGCATAACGAACAATCCTTCTTCTTTTAGAAGAGGACTGGAGCACCAAAAGGGGTTTTGATGGTTGAATGTAGCCCGATTCTATCAAGTCTTGGAGTTGCTTCCTCAATTCAGTGAGTTTCAGGGGTGTCATGCGATAAGGGGTCATGGTATAAGGTTTGACACCATGTTCCAGCTCAATGTGGTGATCCACATCTTGCCTAGGAGGCAACTTCTTCGGCAGTTCAAGAGGCACCACATCCTTGACCTTGGAAAGGACACCCTAGATGAACTTTGGCAATGCAAAACTAGGTGTTATCACGTCTTCTCTATCATTGAGTTCCTTTATAGTAGCAATACAACCATCACCCGACTTAAGACTCCGTTTGAATTGCAGGGCAGAAATCATTGATGGTCTTGATTTCTTCATACTCTTCAAAGGAATCACTCGAATCTTGCACGTATTAAGGATCACAAAAGAACTCGAGGCAAGAACGTGAAAAGCTACAGCTTTGCAGAAAAATGTAAGACCTAACACCACTTTGAAATTGTCCATAGGGACGATAGTAAAATCTAACTTATCAGTCTAATTTCTGATTCGGACAACTATTTTTTGCGCTACACCTTGGACAGATTTTAACTCGGAATTGACAATCTTAATGGTGTCATTCCCCTTTACAAGTTTGAGATTTAGACGTTCGACCTCATGTATATCCATGAAGTTGTGCATTGCTCCGGTGACTAGCATCGCACATGTGGCTTTGCCTTCGATGGCAACATCTGTGTACATAAGTCTTTTCTTCTTAAGGACTATTGGAGAGAAAAGATTGGACAAATTACACAATTGTTGTATAGCTCTCATGTCAATTTGGGACTTCTCTTTGTTAAGTTTTACCATCATGGCATTCATTATCCTTCGGTTAAAACAATCCTTCGTCTAGTGAGATCCATCACAAATGAAGTAGGGTCTTGGGAGATTACCTGTGTTACGTATGCCCAAAGAATTTTGACTATGCTTAGGATTGTCACTTGAGGATTTTTGATTTATACCCTCCTTGAGGCTTGCATCCAGTTTCTGCCCGTTTTTCTCTCTCCTACTTTTGTTGAAGTTTGGATTTTTACTCTTGGAGTAAGAAAAGTAGTCGATGAGCGTCTCAACAGTAGCAATGGTAGAATCCAAAATATGTACATCGCGTCTGTCCAGCTCTACTCTCGCCCAATCATTCAAACCATCCTTGAAGTGAAATATAAGTTTTCTATTGGACATATCAATTTCAAGAATGATGGTAGTAAATTCCTTCATGTAATCAGAAATACTACCTATTTGACTTATGCGATATAACTTATCTCTAACTTCGTTGTTCGTATTGTAAAACACGAAATGTTTATGCAATTTAGCTTTAAATTGCTCTCAAGTGTTTAGAACGCACAAGTCTTTCTCCTTTTGGAATGCTTTCGTTTCCACCATAGTTAGGCAGCATCCCTCAAAAAAATTGGGATGTTGCATACCTTAGCAAGGTCATCCATAACCCTTATGGTCTCGATGTATTGTTTGCGACCGAAGAGAAAGTTTTCCACAGTAATGGCATTGTGGGTGTCGTTGTACATAGCAGGTTTAAGGACTTTTAAACCATGGACAGTAATGACACTAGTGGTGACAACAGTCGTACCATTCAAATGTATGCTACTTCGGTGGCATGACTCCATCTTCCTACGAAGGTCATGAATCTCTCCTTCTACGAACTTGCATAGGTTAGACAGCTCTTGATTGACATAACATATCTGTTTTTGAAGGTACGACTAAGATCTTCAATCATAGACCTGACAGCCCTTGTAATTTCAATATTCTTATAGATTAATTTATTGACTTGATCGCTAAAATCGCCTACAGAAAAACTCATATTAGTGATACTCCTCTACAAGTCAACAACACGAGACTCTATCAATTGCTTGGCTGGAACTTTGAACTTGTTGCATTTGGTAGGGACATGTTCCTCTTGTCCACAAACTTGTTGCTCAAATTGTTGCTCCGTAACAACAACTTCTTTCTTACTAGTTATGCTCCTAGTTCAAACAATAACAAGGTTGTAACTTGGTTTCAACCGTTTGTCTAATACCACCTATCGCGAAATTAAGATTTAATTGTGCTAATTCATGCGACACTTAGTTACCTTATACATATAAATGAATTAAGTAAACATTAAAGTGTTTGAAAAAAATTTAAGAGAACAAATGAAAGAAAGATAGTAGATATAAGTATTTAGTAATGTGAAAAATTTTACAATTGAAAAGTGATTTTACAAATGAGAGTAGTGAATTTTTTATAGTTAATTTTTCTTCTTAATATATAATTATAATTATTTATTTAAAAAAATTTATAAAATACTTTAAATTAAAATTATTTTAAAATATCTAAATATTTATATCAACTAAATATACTTTTAGAAACTTCCTTCGCCAGCCACCACACTTGGCCAGCCAGATCCACATCTCTCATGCAACCATTGACTATAATACCAAAGCACATCTCATGCTTCCCCCTCCGTCTATGACCAGAACCCTTCCTTCCCCTCTGGTTTCAAGAAGCTCCCTGACCAGCACATTGTCCTCCTCAAACACCTTCAGTGTTACAATGGGCCCTAAGAATGCACGACCTTGACCATAGATCTTGAAAATTAGTTGTAAAAACAGCAAGTCACCACTTTCCAAAAGCGCTGCATTCGAGTCACAAGCATCAGCAGTTGCTACGGCTGCCATAACTAATTAAGTTACCCTGAGATCCCGGTGCCCCGTAGGTTACAAGGGTATACGAAAATAAACGCCAGACGCAGACAAATTAGTTCATTTGCACTGAAAGGTCACACGAGTTTCGTGGAACCCTCATCTCGCCTCTGGAGATGGCCCGTCACAGAAATAGTGCACAAAGGTGGACGCAACACAACTTTATCTACTCAATTATCCATAACAAAATCTACGAAACTGCGAATTAATTTGTAAACAGCAGTTGCACATGGGAGAGGAGGAGGAGAATATGAAATGAAAAAGGCCAACTCAAATATCAGAACAAACTCAATTATTTAACGTAAAAAAAAAGTCAGAAATTGAGGAGGTGCATGGCGGGGACGAATGCATAATATAATCTCAACGTACCTTTGGCATGGTAAACAATCAAACTTCACTAAAAAATCCTAACTCAAAAGCCAAACTTAGGTAGCATGCACGACACGAACCCGAAGCTTAAACTACATACTGCAGCAATCAACTCAACATGCACGAACCTGAAGCTCTTAAAGCTACATAGCTCAGTAAATCAATAGCTAATGAGCAGAGTTCCGTTCTGTAGTAACTAATTAAGTGGTTGATGGAAATGACTAACGCGATAGATAACAGCAGGTGTACGCGCGCGCGAGCGTGTGTTTTGAGGAAGAAGAAGGCATCAAACCCAAAGTTCAACTAGTTAACGATCGACCAAATTTGTCTCATGAACGAGAGAGGGTGTGTGTTCGTGCGTGCGATGCGTGCATAATAAGCGACTGAAAACAAGACAAAACAAAAGGGAAGCACAGATTTACAGGTGGAAGCGCAAGAATGACATAGGGGGAGACGGAAAGTGGATCGGATGTAGGCTTTGCAAATTTGACAACGTGATCACCCATGAACGACTAGTACTTCTTGTAGTCCGGTTGGTTGTCTCTTGTGTTAATAATGTCATCTTCTAGGTCCTTTCCTCCAGTTAATTGTTACAACAACATTCCTCGGGCTTTCTTCTCTCCCAACCCAACCGCCCCCCCAAAAAGTCTTAATTTAAAATTGGACTAAACAGTTTAAGCCCAATTAGACATACATTGTAAATTCAGAAATTTGGGCCATCTTTTAGGTGGGCCCGGGGGGTTGGGAGGTGATTGGCAGTTGATACTTTGACTTGACGCAACAAACCATCATAATTCAGAACAGACTTAATGTGACGCTGCGCTGCAACCAAATGCCAGTTGACCGGCCGCTTCAAGCTATCATAGTAAATAAATACATCCAATTTGTTGGCTGGCATGTATAATTAAGACTTCAAGCATATAACAAAAGATATTCATGGTCTTCATCTTTGTTCATGATTCATCGGCCGTTTCACAAAGTAAACAATGACGAACCGTGCTTGATTAGATTATTTACCCAGTCCGAGTCCATTTTGTTGTTGTTGTCGTCGTTGTTAATTGTTGCTCTTGTTGTTGGTGTGGACGGTTTCATGACATGTCACTTCTCGGAACAGTACACCTTACTTTTGGCCGTCTATCAAGCAACTGAGTTTCAAAAGAGTATATGTACTGGTGTTGGTATTGCCGTATTGATCGGAGACTAGAGTAAATAAATTAATTGGTACGCTAATTAAGTAATTATATATATCTGGCATCATCAACAACATATTGACGACTGATTTTGATATAATTGAAGAAGAAACCTCACATCGCCACCCTATTACTGCTGTTGCACTGTCATTGTGAAAAGAGGGAATATATATATCTATCTATCTATCAAAAGATATAGTTATTGCTAGCTATTGCTTTCACTCATAATTTGGTCGGTCCCTAATTATGTCAAAACCAAAAGTCATAAAACAAGAATAGCTCATTAAATTTGGACCAAAGAAAAAAAAAACATCCATATAGATCATTATATGCTATCCCATTATTGTCTAAGTTAGAGGGGCGAGAGAAAAAGGAAAACCCGATGTTTGTTGTCATGTTACGCCGGCGAAGGAACGGATTAATATTGGCTAAGGCAGCAACGTGACACCACCCCCTATCCCACCACGATTTCTTTATTTGGTCTTTTTTTTCTCCCTATCTTTCCCGTTAAAGGCTTTACACCTTGAGTAATGTTACAGTTACTTCCAACTAGCAGAGCAAAGGTTAACAAAATGGAACTATTTGACCTAAACCCGACGCCGACGATGAATCTCAGCAGTAAACTATATGTACACTTGTGTATGTAAGTATATAGAGGTATACATAAGATTGATCAATATATGTAACGCGAGAGTGACTAAAACGCTCGATCGTCCTCGTGTCAGTTTGATGAAAATGCATGGCACGAGATTATTAATATTGAGGGTAATATGTATAGTATCTCAACAACCCCACCTCTCTCGCTAAAATAATGAAAATTACTCCTCTGTCGCACCATTTGCTTTAGGGCTTTGTTGTATTTGTAATGATTGATACGGAACAAGCATCACTTCCATAGTACGTACGAATTTCATATATTATAATGTTTTTCTAATTATTCTACTGAATTTCTTGGCTCATTAATTATGACCTTATTGGCTGGAATCAATAATGTGTACATGTTCGCCTCTCTACTCGATATTTTACTTGTAGTCATTTTGTTAGATAAATTATGACCGACTTGTATTATACATTTATGCTAATAGAGTTAAAGCTCGATTAATTCTACTGTCATGTTAAAATGAGAACTTAATTAATTATGATAATATTTCTTGAGTATTAAATATTTTTTAAAACAGAATCGCATGTGCCCTAGACCTAGAGGGTCCCATAAATCCCATTCTCAAAATCTTCTCAAAGGTAATGTAATTGCAATCAAGAAAATATAAGCGCCCGCACACATGTACATATACATATAATGAGCGACACCAAAAATTTAAAATTAAGAAAAAACAAAAGGAATATAAAAGGGACGGTCCAGAAATCTGTCTGGTTTCTTTACGAGGATTCCGCGTTTTTCTAGTGAAACATTAATTATAACATCATATTTTTATCTCAGTCATTCTTCGATGAATGATGTTAAAAATTAAAAAAAAAAATGTGTCAGATGATATTCATATTCCTATATTGATGGATACTCATATCTGTATTATATCAACCTATTATATGCATTTATGTATGAAATTATGCTGTGTATCACCCCACATAACTTTAGTGTTAAATGGCAAACACTTTTTTGTTAAGAATCTATTGGTTCTGTTTTTTTTTTTTTTTTTGGTAGCTGTCCCACTAAAAATAAACTAGCTACCTGGCTACTGTAAATCAACTATTATTATAGGCCAAGTGACTTAAAACGTTCTTTTTGCATGGTAACTGCATGTTATTTATGTTGGCAAATTATTGTATGTCAATGCATATCGTGACTGTAACGTCTGTGGAAACATATGTGTGCCTATCTTTACGAGGAGGGTTCAAAATGAGATGTGGCTGCCGCTGTTAAGGACCCATCTTGCGAGAATGAGAATATAAATTCATATTATAATTTGAAAAAATGTTACATAAACAAAAATATTCTGGCAAAGAAATAACATAGGCGACGGGCCTCATACGTGTTTAATAGTAATGATAGATGCACGCAATCAATGGCTCAAGAAATACTATTATGATAATAAATTGAAAATATTTATTAAAATATATGATTACAAGTAATAATTATGGATATTAAAAAATAGACACATTTAAAAAACATAAAATTAAAGAATAAAAAATACTAGTTACATAAATATATTTGAATTAAAAATTTATATTAACTAAATATCATTTTAAAAGAAGTAGAGAATACATAAATTTGTGTATAATTATAATTAATAAAAATATATTGATGCGCCTGTTTGTACGCCAAACTATTTTCCCAAATTACATAGATTTTACATCAATTATTCTTCATTTTCACTTTTATCATCATTAATTTATATCTTTTGAGTTGTAAAGTCCAAATACTTTGGCGGGGCAGGCACGAAACAGGTAGCTGCACCGCCCCGTGTCCTGCGCCCTTTGCGCGGCCCCAGTATCTTTCTTCAAAATATTCATTACTAATTAAGTATATATCTTGCTTGTTTAGGACTCTTAAGTAACCATTTGAGGTGAGTAATTTGATTAATTATCTGATAATTATTTGAAATATTAAAATTTAAATTAGTTAATATTTAAGTTAAATGTAAAAATTCTAAATATATTTAATAATACCTTTTTTATAAAAAAATAATTAATAACTCTAACTTCAACTTATAAATGGAATATCAACATATATGTATATATTTATTTATTTATTTATCATAATCATCATCATTATTATTAATTTAAAAAAATCAATTGACCATCTAAAACACACACATGTATTATAGATATTATATACAGAGAACCCCACTGTGGTGATTTGCACGTCTCTTCACATGTTAGGCTATCCATCGCTTAGGATTCCTTCATGAATTCGTTGTTATTCGTTCAAATTTGAAATTTCAAATGGTTCAGGTTTCTATGTTAGTCGTTTCTTTCACTATCAATTGGCGATGCAAGATTCATGCATGCTTTCAAAAAAAAAAAAAGAAGAAGAAGAAGTAATGCTCATTTGCTGTCCCTTTTGTTATTTAATCATATATTATTTCTAATCGACGTCACACCATCAATTTGACCTAAACAACTACCTTACTTTTCTTTGGTCATTTAATAAAAGGAGTCTCTTAATAAAAATAATAAATATATTTTTAGATCTTACTGTATAAAAGTCCGCCTTTTTTTTTTTGTTAAGTGTTGGGTTAGTATCCTATTTGTGTTCTTAGCTAAGTCTTCCGTTTCTCACTCAAAGGCAAAAAGATGCACACATCCAGACGCAACTTCCATCATAAAATATTGAGGGATGTTACCAGTGGAGGATGTACAAAATTACAAGAAGATAACATTAAGTCCACGCGCGTTAATTTAATGGAAATAAATAACTTGGATTGGGCGTAAATCTGTAGCATGGTGCGCATGGTGGTACATTATAGTATGCTTTATCTATTAATCTAATAGTTCAGAATTCACTTAGACGGACGGAAAAAAGATGTATAACAGATTTTAACTCTTTTTATTTAAGAAAAGGGGTATTGTTGGTGTTGTATTTTTGTTATTATGATTTGGTAATTAACAACCTAAATAACGATGAAGATGTTTGATTTGCAAAAGGTGAAAAGGCCATCCCCCTGCCTAAGCTCTCATGGTCTTGTAGAAACGGCACACAATCACTTTAATTTCACGGCTGCAGCCTGAAGGGATGAAAAGATTACCAAAATGGGGTGAATATATAAAAACAAGAGTTCAATTTGGATGGCAGTTGACCCAGTGGGTGAGATTATGCCTCCTTCAACTTATTATGGATCAACAAGATGGCAAAAGGAGAATTAAAGGCTTCGGACGGAATACCTGATAATTATACGTTGGTTTTTTTTTTTTTTGTTTTCTTTCAAAACCGATTATAGCTAGGAATATTGAGCCAACGGGAGGGAAGGATTGGAATGATTTTTTTGTTCGAAAACTAATGGCACCGCCAACTTTTTTTTTTTTAGAATAATTTTTTTAGCATTAGTAAGAGAGGGAGGATGAGACACCGACGAGAGTTCGAACTTCCCCCAGCATGAGAGGGGACACTGCCTCTTGTCCGGATGACAAGAGTCTGGGTTCTCTGGCATTACCAACTTTGGCTCTATTGGTTCGACATCGGCCACCTACAGCACACGAGTCGAGAGCTTAGCGTTCGGTGCTGTGAGCCCATGTTGGGTCGGTCAAACAGTTGACA
This sequence comes from Kandelia obovata, assembly GCA_021464305.1. Lineage (NCBI taxonomy): Eukaryota > Viridiplantae > Streptophyta > Magnoliopsida > Malpighiales > Rhizophoraceae > Kandelia > Kandelia obovata. The sequence continues at coordinate 10,672,045 of CM038477.1, read as the reverse complement.
GTCTTTGTAAATGTGGCCAGCGGAAACCCAGAACCCAAAAAGAAAAAGAGAAATATTGTTCACGTGGTTTTGGTTGATTGCCTGTTGCTCGATATATATATATATATATACACGTATATTAAAAAATATATATATAATATAAAAAGTGAAGATAAATGAAATGTTAGATTTAGATGTGAAAATTTTAAACCGTCAATTATTGATTTGAATCGTTGGTTGCATTTTAGTAACAATGAACCAGTTGCAATCATGATAAAGGTTAAAAACTTACTACGACCAACGATTCAAATTTTGTGGCTTAATTTATGCGTTCGATTTGCGTGCTACCATAATAAAATATTATAACATCTTGGAGGGAGAAGAAGAAGACATCGTGACATTGACAGGGTGGGTAGAGGGAAGACCGGAGGAAGCGTGCGACTACAGCCTCTGGCTCCGCAAATTCAACTAAAGAGACAAATAAAGTGGGAGAAGAATTTGGGAGGGAGAGAAAAAGAGAATCGAATCCAAATCCAATCGATAAATTTAAGTTTGACAAAACTTTTGAGGGAGCGGACCCGTAATTTAAGAAAGAGAAAAAGAGACAAAAAAAAAAAAAAAAAAGACAAACGAGACAAAAGCAACAAGTTGGCTGTGGCGGGGAGGCATCATCCTGCACTGCATCCCACTTCCTTACATTACCCACATTTTATTACTCTCCCCCACCCCCACCCCCACCCCCACCCCCACTCTTATTTTCTCCGTTGCCACAACTCCCAGTGATAAAATAAAATAAAACGAAATGATATCTCCGAGTAACTTTTTCCATCCGCTGAAGCAAACGTGCGCCATTTTTTCTCAAGTTGCACAGCTAAGCCTAGCCCTCAAACCTTGACTTCTCCTTTCTTCCTTTTCATATTCTTCTTCCTCTGCTGCTGTTCTGTAGCTTCTTCCTCTTCTTCTTTTAACATTTGTCTTTCTTATAGCACATAGCTCTCTCTTTTCGTCTCTCTTAGAACTTGTTGCTTTGCACTTTGTTTGTCTGTCTCTTTATTTTATGAATTACATTACTAAAACTGATGATGATGATCAGCATGTGAGTGGGCGGGGGCGCTAGATATGTTTGATGTCTGATGTCAGTCAGCGGGACTCAACATCGAATCTCAAAAAGTACTCAAATTTAAAGTCTCTGAGTGACAGAAAGACAGCCGACACTTCTTCTGCACATCGTATCCACACGCTGCACACAACCATCTTCTTTAACCCAACCTGCCCTTCATATGATTACCTTGATTTGTTTACATAGCACAGCTGACCAGGTAGTCGGCTATTTATTTCAACTTGTCCTTATTTTTGATAGGATTTCCCTCCTTCCTCTCCACCTTCTTCTCCTTCTCCTTCTGGCTTTCCTTTTCTATGTCTCGTTGTTAATTTCTCTCCTGCTTTGAGTTCTGAATATATGGTTGTTTACATTCTTGCAGTGATTAATTCCCACCATGTATGCAATTTGCTTCACAAGTCGCTTTTCGTTCACTAAACCATGCCACAATCAGCATCTAGTCCACAACAGATTTGAAGGTGATCATCATCACATATAGAAATAAAAGAAGAAGAAAAGCAAGAAGCAGCAGCCACTGCAGTCGCCGCCGCCGCGTCTATTAATTGATTTTAAATGAAGGACGCCCGCGGCCAAAACAGGGACAAAAGTGAAAGGTTCAGGATTTTTTTTTTCTTCTTTTTCTTCTGTGGATAGAGCTTTAGGCAACCCTGCGTCCTGCTCAGAAAACTACTGCTATAAATCTCCGCAGGCTTTAGTTTCAACCCACTTCGACAACAACAAAGGATCGAAAGACATTTATATCTGTTCATGAGAAAACGAAGGAAAAATGACACAGAAAATATGGAGGGGGGTGTGGGCATCTTGGCAGCAAATCATCCTTGGCTGTGTATTGCTCCTTCTCTCTCACCTCTTCCTTTCAATTTCCCCATCACACGCCAGAGAATTGTCTTCACAGCAAATCGGCAATGAAGTTGTGGGGTTGTTGCGCTTCAAGCAACTTTCTGTTCAGTTCGATCCCAACAATTACTTGGCCAACTGGACAGCCAATTCTCCTACCCCATGCTCATGGGCAGGCGTCTTCTGCTCTATTGGAGGCCACGTGACGGCCCTAGACCTCAGCAACAGAGGCCTCGTTGGCAGCCTACACCTCCCTTACCTCACAGCCTTGCCATCTCTCAGGCATCTCCGGTTACAAGGCAATTCTTTCTCAGTTGCTGATCTTTCTGCCTCCACTTCAACCTTTTGTGCACTTGAGACTCTTGACCTGTCCTCCAACAGCATCTCCGACCCTCTTCCCCCAAGTTCCTTCTTTTTCTCCTGTAATCGTCTGGCTCATGTCAACCTCTCTCACAATTCCATTCCCGGCGGCGCTCTCCACTTTAGTCCTTCTCTGTCTCAGCTTGACCTCTCTAGCAACCGTATTTCTAATTCTACCATCTTGACTTACTCTCTTTCAAGCTGTCAAGATTTGAAACTCCTCAACTTCTCCAATAATAAGCTTGCAGGAAAACTTGGTGCCACTCCCTTGTCTTGCAAGATTCTTTCCATTTTAGACCTTTCGCGCAATCTACTGTCCGGGGACATACCTCCTAGCTTCCTCGCGGACTCTCCACCAACTCTCGAATATTTGGATCTTTCTCAAAACAACTTTTCTGGCACTTTCTCCATTTTAGATTTCGGGCGATGTAGCAACCTCACTTATCTCAGTTTGTCAGAAAACAGGCTCTCTGGCACAGATTTCCCAGCTAGTCTAAGTGGCTGTAAGCTTCTGGAGACACTTGATCTCTCCCGCAATGAGCTGCAATTAAAGATTCCTGGTGCCTTATTGGGAGGCTTCAAGCATCTGAGGCAACTTTCTTTAGCTCACAATCGTTTTGTTGGCGATATTCCTGCTGAGTTGGGACAGGCCTGCGGTACTCTCCAGGAATTGGATTTATCTGGAAACAAGCTCGTTGGTGGCTTGCCTCTTACTTTTGCTTCGTGTTCTTCTTTGCAGATTCTAAACCTCGGGAACAATGTACTATCAGGAGATTTCCTCTCTACTGTTGTTAGTAAGCTCCAAAATCTGAAATCTTTGTACGTACCGTTCAACAACATAACTGGTCCTGTGCCGCATACTTTAACAAATTGTACTCAGCTCCGGGTTCTTGATCTAAGTTCTAATGGCTTTACTGGGAATGTTCCTTCTAACTTCTGCTCCTTCTCAAACTCCTCTCCTCTCCAAAAGTTACTTCTAGCCAACAATTACCTATCAGGACATGTCCCTGCGGAACTTGGAAGCTGCAAGAATCTGAGTAGCATTGATCTTAGTTTCAACAATTTGAATGGACCAATTCCTTCGCAGGTTTGGACCTTGCCAAATCTTTCTGACTTGGTTATGTGGGCAAACAACCTCACTGGTGAAATTCCAGAAGGCATTTGTGTCGATGGAGGAAACCTCGAGATTTTGATCCTTAACAACAATCTCATCACTGGAAACATTCCTCATTCCATTGGCAATTGCACCAATATGATTTGGGTGTCACTTTCCAGCAATTCAATCACGGGAGAAATTCCTTCAGGTATTGGAAATCTTGTGAACCTTGCCATCCTCCAAATGGGTAACAATTCACTCACCGGATGGATACCTCCAGAACTTGGCAAGTGTCAGAGCCTCATTTGGCTTGATTTGAACAGCAACACCCTTAGTGGCCCAATCCCTCCCGAGCTAGCCAACCAAGCTGGGCTAACTATTGCTGGAGTTGTATCTGGGAAGCAGTTTGCATTTGTCAGAAATGAGGGCGGGACATCTTGTAGAGGAGCTGGAGGACTAGTTGAATTTGAGGGGATCCGGCCAGAGAGGTTGGAAAATTTTCCTATGGTTCACTCTTGTCCAACTACTAGAATTTACTCTGGCTTGACAGTTTATACATTTGTTAGCAATGGCAGCATGATATACCTGGATCTTGCGTACAATTCCATGTCAGGAACGATCCCTGAGAATTTTGGGTCAATGAACTATTTGCAGGTCTTGAACTTGGGGCACAACAGGCTAACAGGAAATATTCCTGATAGTTTTGGAGGTTTAAAGGCAATTGGAGTGATGGATCTCTCTCACAACAACCTTCAAGGACTTATCCCAGGGTCTCTAGGCACTCTCTCATTTCTTAGTGACCTTGATGTGTCTAACAACAACCTAACTGGTCCCGTTCCTTCTGGGGGTCAGCTTACCACCTTCCCGGCATCCAGATATGAAAACAATTCAGGACTTTGTGGATTACCATTGTCCCCTTGTGGCTTTGGAGGCCAGCCGCCAGGTTTTCATAGGCAGCGAGATGAACAGACTGTCACGGCAAGGATGGTCCTTGGCATCACTTTCTCTGTCTTGTGCATCTTTGCTCTTGTGCTAGCTCTCTATCGTGTGAAGAAATACAAAGAGAAAGAGGAACAAAGGGAAAAGTACATTGAAAGCCTTCCAACTTCGGGTAGTAGCAGCTGGAAAGTTTCAGGTGTTCCTGAGCCTTTGAGCATCAACATTGCTACATTTGAGAAACCTCTGCGTAAACTGACATTTGCCCATCTGCTTGAAGCTACTAATGGATTCAGTGCTGAGAGCTTGATAGGTTCTGGCGGATTTGGGGAAGTCTACAAAGCCCAACTAAGAGACGGCTGCGTGGTTGCCATAAAGAAACTTATTCATGTTACAGGTCAGGGAGACAGAGAATTTATGGCAGAAATGGAAACCGTTGGGAAGATCAAGCACAGGAACCTTGTTCCTTTGCTGGGATATTGCAAAATTGGGGAGGAGAGGCTTCTTGTATATGAATACATGAAATGGGGAAGTCTAGAGGCTGTCCTTCATGACAGAACCAAAGGAGGGTGCTCAAGGCTTGACTGGGTGGCAAGAAAGAAGATTGGAATAGGCGCAGCAAGAGGTCTGGCATTCCTTCATCACAGCTGCATACCTCACATAATTCACAGGGACATGAAGTCCAGCAATGTTCTTCTAGATGAAAATTTGGAGGCCAGAGTTTCTGATTTTGGCATGGCAAGATTGGTGAATGCCCTTGACACACATCTAAGCGTAAGTACACTGGCAGGAACTCCGGGTTATGTGCCTCCTGAGTATTACCAGAGTTTTAGGTGCACGACAAAAGGTGATGTCTATAGCTATGGCGTGATATTGCTGGAGCTTCTAGCTGGAAAGAAGCCAATAGACACATCTGAGTTTGGTGAAGACAACAACCTTGTTGGATGGGCAAGGCAGCTTCATGGAGAGAACAGAAGCCATGAGATACTGGACCCTGAGTTGATTACACAGAAAGCATTTGAGGCTGAATTGTGCCAGTGCCTCAGAATTGCTTTTGAGTGCCTTGATGATAGGCCTTTCAAGAGGCCAACCATGATACAGGTGATGGCTATGTTCAAGGAGCTTCAGGTTGATTCGGAGAATGATAGTTTAGATGGTTTCTCAGTAAACGATACAGTGATTGAAGAATTCAGAGAAAAATAGTTTCACATGTTCAGTTGAGTTTTGAACTTGAGTCACTCGGCGGTGTAAATAATAGGACAGTGATTCAATGAACGACACGGAAAAAGAAATATGGGGAGAACCCATTGACGGATTTTCACATGCTCAGCCATGATGAATAACGTCATGTCTATTGTGTTGTGTTGAAAGCTTATAACTTCGCTTACTTTACCATTAGCCTTTTCTTTCTGTCACAGTTTTGCTAACTTATAGTTTCCATTTTTCGGCTGCCGATTCTTCTTGTTCATAACAAGCTGGGATGCTAAAGTCAGGGTATTGTAAAGTTGCAGTAAGCGCTGGTTGGAGAGTAAATGATGAAATTTCTTCACTCGCTTCGGTTTTAGTGAACTCTGATGTCCGTGGTGATCACTGTATTGATGGCATTGCTTACTGGATTGGTTTGTGATTGTGATTCAGAACCATCGAATTCAATTCTGCGAGTAACTTACATATTGTTCGTCTCTCTAGCGCCTAGCCTAACATGTGGCTTGTGTTTTCTGTAACATGGCAAGAGAATGGAGAGCACTAGTGCCCAAAAGTGGTTAATAATAATAATAATAATTATTATTATTATTATTTTAATAAAATAATGTAAGAATTATATAAATCTGAATCAAATTCACGGGCTGGTCGCTCGTGTAGTTGAGAAAAACTTACAAAAGGGCTGCGCCAGGTTTGGAAGCTCTACCAAAAGAAAGCACAGAAAAAGGGCTACGTCACGTGTTAGTACACATAGGGTGGGTCTGAAGTGTAACCCAAAGCCGAGTAGTAAGTATTGTTGTCATCGTTCCAGAGGTGGGTTTAGTTCGGGCCATCAAATTGTCCTATGATACGGATAGACTTACTCTCTCTTAGAAGAGGCCCAATATGCATTCATGCGTAATTGCACACTAATGCTACGAGGAGGGGTGGTGTGGCCTTGAGGGTCCCTTACTGGGGCACGGCGGGCAGCTGTCCTGACACTGAAATAGTTTGGTCTTGTAATTCAGTCTTTTCCTCCTCTTGACAAAGGAAAAAATGTTGGTTTTCCTCGCACAACAAGAATTTCCACTCTGAAATAGTCCAGGTCCAAGTCCAAGATGACCACCTGCCAGCCATTTTGCGGTCCCCTCCAATGAATTTTCTTTCTTATTGTGGCGAATCCATTGATTTAGTTGGTGGATATATCGTTCATGTCAGTACAGATGGAGCAAGTTTGATCATGAAAATTGTGATTCAATGGTCTGATTGTCTTTCATATATCAACCCTTTATTTATTAGCCTTCTGCTTCATTTGTTTGCTTGTTCTTATATTTTTATTGTTGCTAGTTTTGGTGTAAAGACATAAATCGCAGTGTTTTTTTTATGTGAAACTAAATTATAGTTGGTGGCTACGTTTTTGCCGCTCCTTGCATTGTAATACTTGTTGTGTTACAATTATAAATAATAATAATAATAAGAAAATTAAAGTAACGAGGAGTCGAGGGTTTAAAATCAAGAAGCGAAGGAGTGGCCAAAACGCAGCTCACCCGGTTAGTACTAAGTTGCAGGAGTCCACGTGTGGCTTTGGCTTTGACCCTGGCATTGGCATGTTTATGAATTGTAGTGTAAAGAAACATTTGGTGGGTCCTGGGAAGGGCAGGGTGAAGCCGGCATGGCATGGCGAGGCAGGAGAAAAAGCTGGGTCTAATCAAATAAAGGATGCCCTTGACCCCACGTTTTCTTCTACTGCGTACTATTATTCTCTGTACTCTGCTTTCTTGAAAGGGCATTACTACTTACTCGCAACAAGCGAAAAAAGGACAACGAGGACTTCATTTGCATTTTGCTGTCCTCTCTTTCTCATCACTGACTACTTTTGAGTACCATATCTCCACTTCACACCAACCTACTTCACACCAGCACAGCGATCCTTGTATGATATATTGGACCCTACATACATACATACATACATATATATATATATATATATATATACACGTATGTATACAGACACACACACGTATATTTATTTTGTGCTTTATATTTACATATGTGTGTATACATACACACACACACTTACGTGTGAAATCTGGTAAAGATTGCTCTTTTTCAACAATTATTAGTTAATTATGCATTATTATATTACCTTTTAAATTGGTTACCTTTCCACATACATATATACATACCGGCCGCAGCTACAGGGACGCCACATTTTGACGCATCCCTAACGCAGCAGTCTTCTCCTGGTCAGTTTTATTTATTTATTTATTTTTCTTCCGTGAATTAGGGGGGGCAAAGGTATGGGTTAAAAAAAAATCTATTTTTTCAATTCTTAAATAGGGCCCAATAAGGGTACCGTTTCCGATCCATCAATTTGTACGCATTTCATTCCATATTTCCGACCAATTGGCCGTTCAAAGATATCTTTTATTTTCCTTAATTTGACTAGATCAACGAACTGTTTTTTGAACTTTTAGTAAGCAATTATTGTACAAGATGGACAATCCGGACAAGGCCAGTTGCTCACTCAACCTCTCTACTTCACTAAGCTCCATCCCCTTCGAAATCCGATTCTTCCATGCCCCGCCCCCCTCCCTCTACATATATCCCACAAATAGGAATACAACATTGCAACAATGTACAAATATTCCCACGTCAACCCACCTTGCCCTCGCATGTTATTATTTTCCAAGTCCAAGGCGTGCACCGCTTAAACACGCTCATTTCTTTGGTAAATTTTTAAGGAAAACGCTCTCTAATTATTGGCTGTAGTAGCTATCTTAGTTCCTCCTTTCTAATTAATTAGTTAATAATCAGATGAGTGAGAAGAATTGGTGGATGACAGTTTTGCATCCTTTAGTTAATATGTATATTATATGTTCCGCCATTGTAGTAATGGGTCTCCTTACAGTGGTGTAACCAAGTACGTGGACATGCAACAGGATAAGAAGAAGTTGCTCTTAATTAGGATACGCAGGAATGCTGAGCACAGGTGCCCTAATCCAACCTCTATTCTATATACATAATCATTACACAGTTATATATATATATATCCATCATAATCAAATCAATGACGCCTTTTATTAACCAAGATTTCCAACATAAGTGAACGATCTGTTATTTGTATCCTATATGTACTCGAAAGTCCAACCCACATTGATCTGTTGAATGTTTGACTAATGGAGATCAAACTTGAATCCCGCGGTTACGTTACAAGTACAATCTCAACTAGCATGATGGCGAGAACAACAAAATTAATAAACATGAAGTTAAAAAAAATAATAATAATAATATATATATTATTTTATTTTATTTTTTCCACTTCGTCTTCCCTTTGTCCTTGTCATCAGTGAGTTGGTACCCTAATAATAATAATATACGGAGGTTTAGACGGTCTTCTGCCCATATTCTTGATTTGTATGCGTTGGTTTTGGTGGCCGCTGTCAGGTTCATCCACCTTCTCTGGAAGCGCCGTCCAATTTTATTTTAATTTAAAATATTATATATCATGACCTATTGGTCTTGCCTTCAATATATCTTTTTTTTTTTCGGTTTGTTTGTTTTTTTCTGTTGTTTCGTTTAATTAATTTAGACCATGGACATTATATGGATTTGCTCGATTGGCTATTAATGGTCCAAATTAATCTACAGCTGTATATATGTTACTTTTTTTTTTTTTTTCCTTTTTCTCACATCTCTTTGGATGTTAATTATATATGAATGTTGGCATCAGGCAACGTCTTTTATACATTGCAACGATAGCATGACATATATAGTAACCGCGTAATAGCTGAATAGGTATATGCGGTCCATTAATGTTGGGAGCACGGGCAAGTAGAGAGGTAGGTCCGATCGTTATCTTTAATTAGAAAGGGGCGAGTGAGAAGTCGAAGTGAAGGCTGCTCCTCTTCGGAAGGAGGATGCTCAAAAAATTAAGTCAAGTAAGTTAGTTATCAAACAAATTCATCTGATGATGAATCAACTAATTAATTCATTAATATGATGACTATGGGTTACATGTACCTGCGTGACATTAAATAAAGTGATATTTAGAAATGCAGTGGAAATTGGGGTTATGATAGAACGTATCTACGCGCGCACACACACGTGTATATATATCATTATTTGTACGTAAGAAGTGGCATTAAGTGCAATGCATGCACCTCCACTTCCACCTCCGCCTCCCGGGGACTCAAGGAGGGGACGGAGGGACAAAAAGAGTTTAGCTTAGCAGTTTTGAGTTGGTTTCATTTTTTATTTTTCTTTTTTCTTGTTATAATTTTCTCAACCAAAAAAAAAAAAAAGTTATCATTTTTTTCCCTTTTTTGAACTTTTGGGTACTGACCCAGCCGTAGATGGCATTGCGATGAATGGAGGAACCAAAGATTGGACAGACAGGTGTTCCTGGGGGTGAGCAGCCAGAGAGGAGAGGGAGAAAGGGGACAAACATACAGAAATTCCACTCCAAAACGAGGAATAAATCAGTTAGTTAAATAAAGACAATAGTGACAACAAACAAACAATAAAAATAAACAATAGTAGCAGAAAGAAAGAAAGAAAGAAAAAAAGAATCAACTATGAATCAAAGGAAAAGGGGGAAGGGAGAAAAAAAAAAGGTAAAAAAATAAAAAAAATATTAAATTAAAAAAAAAAAAGTGTTTTAAAAGTCCTTTCGCTTGTTGTTGAGACTGGGGAGCCTGTTTGCCCTCTGTTCAAAATGAGATCAGAGTGCTGTTATGTTGTTAGCTTTATTTTTGGCTTCTTGTTGGCAAATCTTCAAAGATTCCATCCATCTCATTTCTTTCGTTCTGGTCCCCTCCCCCTACCCTTCCCACCACACCACCATGCCCCATTCTACAATCATCTCCTCTGACTCTCCCTTTTTTTTTTCAAACCTTATTTTTCTTTAATGAATTTTAGAAAAGAGATATCAGCATAGATTTCATTTCATGTTACCTCCCTTTGTTGCTTTTTGAGATTTCCTCCTCATTCCAATTAAACATCATCATTTCATTTAGGACCAAAAAAAAAAACTTGATTGAGATACAGAGAGAGAGAGAGAGAGAGAGAGAGAGAGAGAGGCTTAAACTTTTTCTTTTTGGCTTCTTCCTTCCTTTAGACTGAAAAAGTAGCGTTCCTCCCGATTCCCGTTGAATTGAGGGGAAAAAAAAAGAGACAAAAAATAATCATATTTGTTGCATTGTGATTGAGGGCGGTCGGACCGGTTTTGGGTCTCTGAGTCGGACGGAGTCTTCTGGGTCAGGGTTGGTTCATGTTGCTGTTGAGCGTGCTGGCGGTGCTTCTGGGTCTCCTTCAAATCATCATCATATCATCATCTCAGCCTTTACTCCTCAATCAATCAATCAGGTAATCATTTTCATTCTCTCTCTCTCTCTGAGCTAGCACCTGTTGTTGGTTTTGTTTGCTTTAAACTCTTTTTTCTTTCTGCTCATCAATTTTGTAAGAATATGTTTTTAATCTATGCCCAACATTTATGGCTTCCCTGCCTTGCCAATTTAAGGTACCTACCACTCTTTGCTTTCCTCCATACAATTCATTCATCCTTTCTTTTTAACTTCTATCTAATAAATTTTCAACAAAAAATTTGCCCCTTTTTTTCTGGGTACATACATATGTATATACACCTTTTTGTTTTCCACAGTTCTTAAGTCTTTGGAATTTATGAAGGCAAAGCAAATTTCCTGTTGACACCTGACGGCGGCACTAGGTTATTGAATTGCATGTTTATCTGATTTCCTTGTCCGATCAGTTCATGTAAGCCTAACAATCTCCACACAGCTGACGGTTGGATCCAGGCTTTGATCCTTCGACTAAGGCATCTTGTTATGTGGCAACATTCAGTTCAAAAGCGTTGCCTTTTTCCTCCTTTCCTTTTCCAATCCTCGTTGCAAGTAAAAGTTTGTGACTTTGGAGGCTTTCCTTTTCCTCCTCCTCCTATCTTTTCCCTCTTGTTTTCCTGGTTGCTTGGCTGTCCTTTCGTACATGTGTGCCATGCCTGTCTTCTGGTGCTATGATTTTGGCCGTAACACTTTCAGGGATTCCACTGTAGCCAACACTTGGACTACAAGCTGTCCAGAAGCAGAGCCAAATCTTGTGAGCCATGGCCGGTATTGATGACAATGTTGCTATAATGGGGGATTGGGCGCCCCCTAGTCCAAGCCCAAGAGCATTTTTTTCAGCAATATTAGGCGATGATATCGGCTCAAGAACAATGTCAGAACATCCTCAGGACAATAGAAGTGAGGGGCTCTTTCTTGGATCGCAACAACAGATGACAGCAGGAAACACCAACAGAAAGGATTTGCCACTGTCTGGTGGAGCTCAGTTGAATCAATTAGATCCACTTTCCGAGCAAAATCCAAGCTCTCGTGGAGGGCTCGTGGAAAGAATGGCAGCCAGAGCAGGATTTAATGCTCCAAGGTTGAACACTGAAAGAATCAAGTCTACTGACCCGTCTTTGAAGCCCGAGATTCGGTCTCCTTGCTTGACCATCCCACCTGGTCTCAGCCCGACAACCTTGTTAGATTCTCCAGTTTTTGTTTCAGATTCTCTGGTAAGCCCAAAATCGTAAAATTCTTACTAATTGTCTGGTTTGCCTAGTTGTATGTCCAACTATATGATGGGAGCCTCGCTGCATTAAGTGGATTGACAAGATGTGAACAGTTCTGATTTTTGGCATTGATGCATGGTTAAATTAGGATTCCAAGGGAGTTCCTTCATTGACAAGTAAATCGAAGAGACAATAAAGTAACTTCAAGGATAAAAACAAAATTACATGAAATAGAGTAGTTTCCTGTTGTGCACTTCTGAATCACCGCATTGTGTGTTTTCCTGTTATCATTATTATTATTATTTTTTTTTTTTGGATAAAGCAAGATCTGACCTGCTCGGGAAAGATATTAAAAGTTAGACTATCTTGTATCTGCATTAATGTGTAATGGCTGAAACCTCATAATTGGAATTATGTGTAAGGACACTCGGGGTGTCTATCCAGTTGCAAGTATGATTTAGGAGACTTAAAACACAGCCACCAAAGGTCCTTTGGCTTGACATTCAATCAAATCAAAGCCTCAACTTGATTTCAGGATTCGCAAGAGAATGGTAGCCTCTCATTTAAAAATTGATGTTCACTATAATCTGGCTGATTTATAACAGTTCTTGTTGCCCTTGACCTAGAATTGTAGTGTACTGATGTTTCTAGGCTAAATGTCAAATAGCTTGACTAGCTATTGTTAGCTAACCTGCCTCTATGATTGCCATGACTAGAAGAGAATTATTCCTCCTTATTTTTGTCATATCGAATAATTTGAATAAAGCTTTCTCTCTTTCTGATAAGCATTTTAGATTCCACAAATAGGCACCTAAATGTCTAGTTTTGGCCAAGGTGGATGCTATACTCTATTGATATCATGAAAAAGGTTGAAGTCAATTCTTTGGCTCTACTGCATACTAAATGCTACCTCTGAATCCATTGATCCTCAGGCACAGCCATCACCAACAACTGGAAAATTCTCCTTTCTCTCTGCTGGTAACAGTAAGATGTCTATGTTGGTCTCAGAACCTCCTGATAAGGGTAAAGATAATTTCTTTGATGAGATCAACACATCTTCCTTTGCATTCAAACCTGTTGCAGAATCTGGATCTTCTTCTTTCCTTGGTGGAGCCAGCAAAGTAAGTACGCGTGGCAACTTACCTTTTTGGCAATATGGAGATAAAAAGGGGTAAAAGATGGATGAATAAACTTGCATGGAGGAAGCTTACACATTTTTTTTTTCTTCTCATGTTTGTTCTAAATATTAAAATTTGTCACCATTGACTAGGGATAATAAGCAAGACACTGTTGAGTGTTTAAATTATCAGGGTTCACATACATTTTGTTTTCTGAGCGATGTTGCCTTCTGCATCCAAATAACCCCAGGCAATGTTCCACAGCTATCCTTTTCCTGTATTCAGGTTTCAGTTCAATCTGAGAATTCCCTTCCATCTGATGTTGTGGAACAAGCAAAACTCCAGCCTCAGAATAGAATTCCACTGAACTTTCCTGCAGAACTTCTGAGGACAACAACTGAGAAGGTCAATGGACATAATTCTACTAAAATAGATCGAGTGGTTTTCAATACTGTGGGTGGCAGCATTGGACATTCTCCTCCTCTTGATGAACAACAAGATGAAGAAGGAGATCAAAGAGTCAGTGGAGATTCCATGACTGCTGCTGGGGGTGCTGGTATGCCATCTGATGATGGATATAATTGGAGAAAATATGGTCAGAAACAAGTAAAGGGCAGCGAGTATCCACGGAGCTATTACAAGTGCACACACCCAAATTGCCCAGTTAAGAAGAAAGTGGAACGCTCTCATGAAGGTCACATAACAGAGATCATATATAAGGGGGCCCACAACCATCACAAACCTCCACTCAGTCGGCGGTCAGCAACTGGATCATCAAGTCCACTCATGGAGATGCAGTTGGACATTCCCAACCAAGGTGGACCCCAGAGTGGTGGTGATAATGATCCTTTTTGGACAAATACACACAAGGGAACTGCTACTGGAACTGATTGGAGGCATGAAAATTTTGAGGTGACATTGTCAGCATCTGTGGGCCCAGAATTTGGAAATCCATCTTCCATGGTGCAGGCTCCAAATCACTTAGAATCTGGTGATGCAGTGGATGCCTCATCCACCTTTTCTAATGACGAAGATGAAGATGATAGGGGTACGCATGGCAGTGTCGGCTATGATGGTGAAGGGGATGAATCTGAGTCGAAAAGAAGGTTTCTATTCTATCTCTATTTCTTTCCAAATGATTGCTAGCATTGCATGTATATGACCACATTAATTTAGTCCTGTTATCTGATGTTCTAGGAAAATTGAATCTTATGCAATGGAAATGAGTGGAGCCGCCAGAACTATTCGGGAGCCCAGGGTTGTGGTCCAGACAACAAGTGAGGTTGATATTCTTGATGATGGATATCGTTGGCGCAAGTACGGGCAAAAAGTTGTAAAAGGAAACCCAAATCCTAGGTTACAATCATCATTGGGGGCAAAAACCTCTCTGCCTTTCTCTCTCACTCTCTGTATCTCTCTCTGTGATGACTTTGCATAACCCTTTTTGTTTTTCTCATGAATGGAACTTGACATTTGGTCTTCCATGATTGCTTGCAGGAGCTATTACAAGTGTACTAATGCAGGATGCAATGTGAGGAAGCATGTAGAGAGGGCATCTCATGACCTCAAGTCAGTTATCACTACTTACGAGGGCAAGCACAATCATGATGTTCCTGCTGCTCGTAACAGCAGCCATGTCAATTCTAGCACCTCTAATGCCATGCCTGCCCAAGGTGCTGCTGCTGTTCAGAGGCCAGAGCCATCACAAATTCACAATAACATGTCTAGGTTTGATAGGTCTACTCCATTTGGATCCTTCAGTCTACCTGGAAGGCAGCCGCCAGGCTCTGCCCCCAGCTTCTCCTTTGCAATGAATGAGGCTACAGGGTTGGCAAATATGGCGACAGCTGGGTTGGGGCTGGGCCAAGCCAAGATGCCGGTTTTGCCAATACAGCCTTATATGGCGCATCAGCGTCCTGTGAGTGAAATGGGATTTGTGTTGCCCAAGGATGAACCGAAGATGGAGCCCATGTCAGAAACCAGTCTTAACCTGGCTCAAAATCAATCCACGTATCACCAAATCATGAGCAGGCTGCCACTTGGACCTCACATGTAAATTCGTTTTCATTTCCCTTTTAAATTTACAAACTCTAACTTATTATATCTCCTATATATCTATATATATATATATATTTTTTTTTGGTTTCGGAAGAAAGTAGAATGTTTACAGCTCAATGCTTATATTTAATTGGTGATTTCATCATTGATGCATCTTCCTTGTGGGCGCCTTAAATTTTTTTCTCCTCTTCCTGAAACCTTTCTGAGTAGAGGCCATTTTCTTTTGCTTCAAAGCGTTTATCCTCGGAAGATATTCTGGCTTAAAGGATTGGGGTGAGTGGGGATGGGGGATGCGCTATTCTTTGGCGAAGTCCTATACGTGAGTCTTGACTGACTCAGGGTCACTGTCATCGGGTTACACGATCAATCTTTTACCTGCTTGCACGAGTGAAAGATTGCGATTGCTAGTACGACCATGACAGCTTTAGAGTTTGGGTTAATTTGATCGTTAATGAACGGTGACCCTGCTCTTATGTTGTAATTCTTGGACCGTTTCCAGACCAATCATCTGGCTTTAGGACAACGAAAAAGACCTCATTCATGGCACACGTTTATGACTTTTTTATTTTCAAAAATTTTCTTAACAGCCCATTTAAGATACAATGACTGAATTACATAAAAAGAGTAAACTTTTCTTTTTCATTCACCATATCTTAATTATATTGTATTGGCTTCTTCCATTATACATCTAACTCAGGTATCAACCTTGGTCCATGACAAATTAACAAAGTACACCACGTTTTGTGTTAGGTAAGTCGACCCATCAACCTTGCATTTATTTATTTTCGTTTGTTCATTTTTAATCCTACCTTTCCACTTTGGTTCTACTTCTAACATTACAACATGGGAATACGTACCAATTATAATTTTTTTTATAACAAAAAAAAAATACATCTACCTATGCACCTTTTGAAACCTCTTCATTAACTATCTGAGCACAACGTAGCTTATGGTGCAAATTGAGACAATCGGCCACCCTGATCCTTTTTTCAACCTGCCTCAGTGAAAACTACAATGTAATTTCAAGGTTGATAAGCACTGGTATCACCATGGCCTTTTCCCATCATATCATCAATAAGATCACTCTCTTTCCTAAGCTGACACCCCGACTTCCTATGTGCCATCTCCTCTCTGCATCAACAGAAAAAATAGCAATCTAATTAACAATGACTCGATGAAGCACTTCCAATTTCCAATGGCTTGCTTCTATGAGCTTATTTTAAACAGTTTTGTGTCTTTCAGAGCTGCAGTGAAGGGTATTCCGCACACAGGCAGCTATGAGAACTAAGTCCTATGTAACTTCAGGATAGTAGAGCCAATTCCATTAAATCTAGGACACAAAAGATGTTAGCTATCACCAAAACTTCAACAAATGGCACTACAATGATCAATTACTTTACTTGGCATATACAGGGGTAATTTAAATAATACTTAAGAATTGAAAACCCATCATGACATATTTCTATCCAAACCCAGAATAAAAATAAAATACTTTTATTCTGGCAGAAGTCCCATTCACTAAAGAAGATATTCTAAACTTCAGTCCAAAAGGCAAAACCAACTTCAGTCCAAAATGGTCCAGATTCTAAACTCTTCATGATGAAAACAACATTTTAAAAGTGGTAACCTCCCAATCAGAAAATTTCAATTCATATCAACCATCTTTCTATACTTCCCATTTTATGGATATCACCTCTTAGAGATTTAGGCCATACACTAGAAATCTTTGCCATCTAAAGAAAAACTGAAGCCAATCAAACTTATTAAGCACAAGTTCCATCACAAAAAAGAAAGAAAAGAAGAACTTCTCAAGCACAATAACACAAAAGAAAAGTTTTGCAACCATTCAAAATTTGAAGCCAGAAAGCAGGCAGCAAAAACAATTTAAGAAAGCAAATTATATCAGATGCTTGAGAGAGTGAAACTGATAAGGACCTGACACTTTTCAGGATAGCATCATAATGAAGGATACCGACAAGTCTTCGCTTTCTTTCTTTGTGGGCACCTCCAAGACGCTTCACCACAGGCAACTGCTTGATTCCTTTGGCTTCCATTAGCTCCTTGGCAATTGCTAAATCTGTGTCTGGATAACAGGTCAAAAGTCCGCGACTTTCCCCTCGATAACTTATTCCTCGTGTACAAACGAAGGAAACTAGACAGGTATTTACCTGTAAAGCACAACAGTAAAGCACTGTGCATGTCATTTTTAAGAGCATAACTAATTGCCCATAAGAAGATGGCAGTGAGACCTGCATCACAAAGCGTATGTTGTTTACATTCAAAGTAACTGAAGACACTGTGAATAACACAGTAATCCCATTGTATCGTGCCAACCAGCATAAGAATTAACATACATCTATTTTTGTTGAGTCATCCTTGGGAGCATCCCTAGACTTCTTGGAGAGCCGTCTAATATCACCATATGTTAGTATACCCTCCAGTAAACCTTCATCATCAACCACAAGCAAGCAATTTTCCTTGCTGTCATGCATATGTTCCATGGCTTCTTTCAGGGTTAAGGCCGCTGAAACCTTCGCATAACTTTTTGACATGGTCCTACTAACCTGGCAACAAGCAAGTGCGAAACAGAAGTAAATGAATATTATTTTGGCAATCTTTTTTTCAGAAAGGTATTGAGGTGTTTTACAATAGAGAGAGAGAGAGAGAGAGCACATTGATTAGCAGGAGAATGGAATTTTCTATAGATAAAATGAATAAGAAAGAAGAAGGGAGAGCACTAGAAATAAAACTGGAAAGATATCAAACCTTCAGATTTTCTAAAAGCAAGTCCACATTTATTGCATCCAGATTAGCAGCATTTTCTATGACTGAGAGTTCTAGATCATTTCTGGAATCAAATCTTCTCCAGATGGCTCTGTTTTCATTTTCAACATTTGAAAGAGGTGAATAATCTCTTCCCAAAACACGTGTATCAGATGTTTCGGTCTCTTTGGCTTGGTTGGTCACAGAAGGAACCCATATTGCCAATCCAACAGCCCCCTAGTTGCAATTACATGACAGAAAACAGAACTAAGTAACATCAAATGATGAAACACCTTCAACAATAATAATAGCAACAAAGTTGGCAACAGCTATGCCAAACACTAGTCAGAAAATCTTGTGACTAGATGAAACTTCTAAGGTTCCAAATAGTGCAAAAGGATGGAATAATATCCATCTACATCATATGTACCAGGCCTCTCAAATCAGAGAAGTAACCAAGAGACACAAGAATCAGCATCAAATTCACACTTATGCAGGATCAATTTAGTTAATTTTGAATACCTAATCATATTAACAGCGAGTTTCAAACAAGAAAATTATATTACTTTGACTTCACATCATTACAGTTGTGAGTTGCATCATCTAAAAAATAGCTAAAATAACATTGAGTTTTTACAAAGCTAATATACCAATATGATCTCACAGACACAATATTGGAAACTTCCAAAAAATTAGAAATGCAGGAAAATCTGCACTAAAGAAAAAACCAAAAAGGGGGGGGGAAGCATTATAGTATATTCAAGGTTCCGAATTGAATTGTTCAATGCATCAACATATCATTTAGATTTCCAAAATGAAAGAATCTGAGGGAGATTTAACTAAAAGAAAGCAGTTAAGACAGCAGACAAATTTTTGTCAGACTACTTATCCCAGCATCCCCCCTTGACCTATATAATCTCTCGAATGCATGCTACATAAAAGATGAGGCATATCCATGAAGGAATTACCATGAGAGGAAGAATTATTCTGTAGTCTTTTGTCAACTCAAATAGCAGGAGGACAGATGTCAAGGGAACCGAGCAAACAGAAGCTAATGTTGCAGCCATTCCAACCTATAGAAAATAGTTTGAGTACTTTTGTCAACTTAACACACGTCAGAATTGCTTCTACCAAAGTCATAAGCAAGTTACCAATGCATATGCCTGTGGATGGGCAACAGCTGCATTTCCTGGAATGGCTGAATTGATAACTTGTGCAGCTGATCCCCCAAACACAGCACCAACGGCAGCACCAATCATCAAACTTGGAGCATAAAGACCACCCACAAGCCCTGATCCCTTGCATAGAGCTGTGGCTACAACTTTGGCTGCTGCTAGTTGAGTCAACAAAAAAATTCCAGGAGCTGAAGCTGTCTTCCCAGTATGTAAGATTTCTTCAACATTTGTGAATCCCCAGTATAATATTCCAGGATACTTGAGAGCAATTATCCCAGCTCCTAAGCAACCTAGAGCAGGACAGACAACTGCAGGAAGGCTAAATTTTTCCTTGATGAACTCAAATGATTTGGTGAACCAAGTGACCAAACGAGTGAAGGCCACACTTACAACACCACATAGCATGCCCAATATGAGATATAAGGGTAATTCTGCAAAGCAGCACCGTATATAGGGAAAGCATTAGACGATATAAATCAGATGTCTACTTGTGTGCCAAAATTCTTGCTACATTGAATGAAAAGATTTTACTTTCTCCTTTCCTTCAGTTTAAAAGATCAAGGGAAAGGAGAGACAATAGGGGTGCCTGATGGTGCAAAATGGTTCGGAGTTCAATATTGCTTACATGTGAACAATTGTATCTCAAATAATCACACAAGCATAGGAAGATAGTCCATGATCCCATGGTAAAACTTAAGATTTAAAGACCTAGTGCTCAAAACTTAAATCAGCTATATTTCAATAACCCTGAGGTTATATAGTCACACACTTAGATGCATGCTCTAATGACCAGGTACAAAAACATGCATATATTATATGTCAAGACGAGCTACAGAAATAAATAGATAAAGGAACAAGAAGCTATACCTGCAGCAGATTTTAGATCATATGAGGGCACTGTGAAGGCTGATTCAGTTCCAAGCAAAACATTAGATACAGTTGATGAGATAACAGAGGCCAATATTATCATTGCAGTTGTAAACGGAGGTGAATTCTCAGCATGCTGAGGCCTTAACACAGTTTCGATAGCAAAGAAACAACCAGCAACAGCAGCATTGAACCCTGGAGGACAAAGAAAAAAGGGAAATGATGAGATAGGGAGATGAAATACTCCACCAAATAAGAATAAAGAGAGACACAAACACAAAGTGTGATTATGTCCAACTCAAATAACCAACTAATCAAGAAGAGAGATATGAACATTATCAAGGAAGAAAAGAACAAGCACATTGCAGGAGAATACAAATGCAACAGGGACATATGGATTACTGCTTGAGTAACAGTGGCATTCCATATTACTTGAAGAGAAGCACAAATACAAGCACCAATGGACAATTAATGGACATTATGACTTACTAGAGCACCTGCTTCAGTGCCATTACTCAGAACTGAAATTAAGAAATAGACATCATAAATAACCCCATCATGTATTGCTCATAGCAACAAATCTTTCGATGCAACCATAAAGAAGGAAAGGTAGGCTTTTCAAAAGCAAGAATTGTCTTCTAAATTGTGAAAGATGTCCACGGAGCACAGAAGAATGTCACCTGTTCTCCCATGTTCCTTAATATTTTACTCCTCTTTGGACGGGAGGATTGTGCCAAAACATCTGTTCTTCAAGGCTTGCATAGTTGGCTTCCCAGAAATCCCACAGCCCCAAAAGTTCCTTTAATCCAATCCAAATGATGAGAAACTAGCATTCTTAATAGGCGAACCAAGATTTACATAAATGTGCATATGCCTCTTTCTGTTGCAAAATCAAAGAGAAAAGAGCTCTCCAATTTTCATTTTCGACTTTCTGTTGACACAGGTTTTGGTGTTGTCTTTAACTGTGCAATTTACCCCAATACTGCCTTCTTCAAGTATTCACTTTCCAACATTTTTCCTTTTTACCTGTAGCCCAGACAGCTCCAAAATGCTATCTAATGTCTCTTGTAGCCCTTCATCAAGTGATTCTTTTCACTAGTTTAACTATTAAATGCATATTCAGTGAATTTATCAAATTTCTGCCTCCAATTTAACAGAATCAACACATGGCAGATGTGAATGTGTGTGACTCTAAATTAAGCACCATAGAAATGAACAAAGTCTTAGGGCTTCTTAATTTACACCATACTTGACGAAGAGATGTCACATGCTGGTTCATATAATCAAAAGTAGAAAGGGAGGGAAAAGGAGATGTATACAGAAAACTGTCTAATAATAGATGGCTTTTAAAATAGTCATTATAAGCTGAAAAAAATAATTAGAACCACAAATAGGGCATGTATAATGGAGAAACCTGAAGCAATCCCAGCAGCAGCACCGGCAGCAACAAGAGCAATTCTCCTTTCTCTGTTGCTTTCCATCATCAAAGAGAAGCCTGCAGCACATGATTTCCCAATATCAACCATAGGGCCCTCAGGACCCAAAGAACAGCCAGTACCAAGGGTCACGGCAGCCTGGATAGCCTTTATGATGGGGAAGATTCCAGCAACCAAATCAAGACCCTGTGTATGAGTGGTTTGTCTTATTTGGTTCAGTATCTCAACTAAGCCATGCATCATTCCAACGATAACTCCTCCAGTGACTGGTATCAAAAGAATTCGATGCCAAGTATCGGCCAGTCTCTGTAAACGGAGCCATGCGGCACCCTCATTTGGAGTCCCCGCCCAGGCCCATTCATGTGTAACATGAACCTAGATAAGAAATGTCAAATATCAAGGGAAGAACGACTGAATGAACAAACCTACAATGTCAAGAAAATTCTAAAACTTCTTAACGCATATTGAGATTTTTGTTTATAATAATTACAATGATGTTTACAATGATGTTCAAAAAAAAAAAAAAAAGAAAAGAAAAAAAGAAAAGGAAACGAGTATCTAATTCAGTAATGGTATGGATTCATGAAAAGAAACATGGGAAAAGTAATATTTTTGTGGTTCCCCTCGCCCCTCCTGCCTAGCAGTGATCAGAACAATTAAAAAGAATTAAGTGGCTTGAATGGAGCGGAAGGGGGGTTAAAATTGAGAGTCGACAGATCCACATTGGGTGGACATAAAAAAGAAAAACAATTAAAGGAGAAAATATAGATGGAAAGGAATTGAAAAGGAAAAGAAAAACAGAGAGGAGAAAGGGAAGGGGAAGGGAAGATAAGACAGGAGAGGGAGTAGAGTAGGGTACTACTAACCCCAAGAGTGAAAGCGGCAACACAGAGACCGGTAGCGAGGCCAAGAAGGCAACCGACAAGCAATAAGGCCCATTCAGGAGGAGCGGTATCCGCCAATACATTATCATGATCGCTATCGCTGTCGCTTTGGTTGTCATGATCTCGAGCTATATTATTGGTATGCCTATGATTATTATGATCTGATGGTGGTGTTGTAGAGGAGGAGTGATGTTTGAAGGAATTGAAAGAAGGAGAGAGGCGACGAGCGGAGAAGGAGAAGGAAAGGCGGCCTCCTCCACCTACTCCTGTTCCTCCTCCTCGAAACAGATCCCTAATTCCCAGACCTCTAGTTCCTGCTCCTCCTGGTCTACTACTAATGCCGCTGCTGCCGTTGGGTGTAGCGGCTTCTAAGTCCAAGTCAGAATCATCATCCGATTCCGCCTCCGGAGGATTCTGCCCTTCGTCGTCTCCTCTTTCTCCTCTATTGTTGGTGGTGGCGCTGCCTTCGATGTCTTTCAATCTCAGTAGGTGCACATTCTCTTCGCTATGTTCTCCTT
The DNA here is from genome assembly GCA_021464305.1 of Kandelia obovata. NCBI lineage: Eukaryota > Viridiplantae > Streptophyta > Magnoliopsida > Malpighiales > Rhizophoraceae > Kandelia > Kandelia obovata. The sequence continues at coordinate 10,649,145 of CM038477.1, read as the reverse complement.
TTTCTCCTCCTCTTCCTGACATCTTTAATCTCTCTCTCTCTCTGTCTCTCCCAGTCTCGAGTGTTGATTCTCGATGGATTTCTTTGTTAGATGATATCCTCTTTCTCTTTCTTCAGCCGCGAGATCTCTTCAATGTTTAGTCGTTTGTTAGTTTATTCGGTTCGATTCCCTTCCCTGAGATAGCAAGCAAACGCAGCTCTATTATAAGACGACACCACCACCATCTACCCCCACCGTCTCTCTCTCTCTTTTCTATTCTTTTTTATTTTTTCCTCATTTTCTCAATTTTTTTTTTCTATTTTCTCTCTACCTCACTTTTTTAAAATTTTTTGGAACAAGGTAATCAAATTTGATTTGTAAGAGTTTTTTTTTTTTTGCCATCCATTCTATTCCATGTATTTAATACCTATATATATATATATATATATACGGGAATATAAATCGTACGGACATATGGATGGGTCTCCATATACATACATCCCTCCTACCTCGTCTAGCGGCAACAAGAGAGTCCAGACGTCATAGCCCATCATAGCTCCATTTCTTCTTCTTCTTCGATGGACTGACTGGCAGTGGCACGCACACAGACATCAAAAGTCCTTGCCTTCCCTTCACTTCCCTTCACTCTCAAATCGGATATACAGTCTCACGGAAAGTCGTCTTCTTATACTTACTTAAAGACGGAGGAACTAAAACCAAAGGTCAGATTCTTATCACCGTTTCTCGACGGGCCCTAAGATCAGATCTCCTCTCCGATCTGCCTTCGATTCTTGCTTTTTCAGTTTTGTCACCTCCACTCCTATTTACTTACTACCTGTTCCTAATTGTTAGGGCACCACCTGGCCTGGCCTTGTAGCTGCTTTCGTCTAATCTCTAAGCCCAAAGGTTTCTTCTTCTTCTTCTTCTTCTTGCTGAGTTTTTTTTTTCCCTTTTTCATTTTATATTTTTTTTGGGTTTAACTGGAGGGCAAGAAAACCCAGAAAAGAAATCTTTTTTTTTTCCTTTCCTTTTCTAAGCTTCAGATTAAGAAAAAGATGGAACGATCTTATTTTTTTTGAATTCCTTATCTGCTCACTTGTTTCTCGCCTACATAGAATGAGGCCTCCAAATGGTATACCTGTCTTATTATTATTATTTTATTTTTTGGTGCTACTACTAGTACTGGATTTCCCAGATTTCCTCTTCTGCTTTTTGAACCTATGAAATGCCTCCTGCTTTCTATTGATATAGTCTGCAATTGGCCTTTTTTTTGGCTTGATTCTCTGCTGTTGCACAGAGGCAACCCATAGCCCAAACATGCACGCTAGACATCGAAGCCCGGCACATGGATACCGTTCCAGTTCAACGGGAACTGGCTGGGGTGCCTCTAGGATCTCCCCCGAGACTTCAGGTCGAGGCCACGGCTTCTACAACTCTGAATACAGAAGCTTCAATAGTCGTGGATTTGGGCGTGGTCAGGGCCATCCAACCAAATCTCTTCAACCACCACCTCAGCCACCCATCCGCAAAGGCGACCTTTTCATGGAAGCTGGCAGACTTGCAGCAGAGTATTTGGTTTCCAAGGGGCTGTTGCCTCCGAGCGTACTTTCCGGTAAGTGGCAAAATGGTGGTTTAAAGAAGCAGGTGGGGGATTATCAGGACTTTCGCCAACAAGACGACCTTACACCTGAAGGTCGAACTTCTGCCCATGCCCGCCTAGCAAGTGTTGCTTCTGATGCTGGGTCTGCTCGGCGAAGGTATTCTGATGACTTCAATTCCAGGAATCACATGAAAGGAAGGAGGAAAGCAGATTATTATCGGAGTTATAGCTCAGAGTGGGGCAGAGAATATGGGAGGAGGGGATCTTGGTCAGAAAGAAATGAGGCGTCTCCTAATATGGAGGGGGAGGATGATACTGTTTCTGGACATTGTGAGGAGCAGCAAGTGGGTAAAGGCATTGATGAGGGGATGCACAGTCCTGGTCTGAGCAGGGCAGCAGAAATTGAAGAAGCAATTGACATGAAGTTGGGACTGGAGAAGTTCACTGGCCCAGATGAAATGGGTTCCAAGGCTAGCTCTTCTTGTGTTGATAAGGATGAGGCAAATCCTGAACACTCTAAAAGGCCTGATGATTTGACAAACTTGAATCCAGAGAATGAGACAAAGGGTAGGGATGATAGTTCCAAAAATGAAAAACGAATTGCTCCAGATTTACTTATTCAACATACTGCTGCAGATGATAATCCCTGTGGCAAAAGTGGATCTGATTTGCTAGCACTCTGTAGATTTGCCAATGTTCCTACCAAAACACGCTCTGCACTGGTGTCTAGGACATCCAAGGCTGACCAAGTTCCAAATAATGAAGACAAAAGTGCTTCTGATATTGCATATCCTCAAGGACCTGAAGTCTTGGTTGAAGATTTTACTCTCAATTGCTCCACCACTGATCTGTCAACAAATGCGACTCATGATTCAAAATCTGCACACTCCGAAGTATCTGAGGATGTTGGAGAACTAGGCCCCAATTATGGTGTGGCACTGAAAGAAAATGTGAAGTCTCAATCTTTTTCTAGTGGAGCTTTTATGCATGGCAGTGAGCAAGAATCAAGTCCTGGACAGTCTGGTTCTGTAAGAACCACCTTGGCTAAAGAGAAGGGCAAGAAACGAACTGCAGAAGAAAGTGATGTGAATAAGGCAACCAAGAAACTGAGAGAATGGCATCCATCCTTGGTCACTGACTCAGAAGGCCACTTGAATCTTTCTGAATCAAGTGACAACAGAATGACTTCAAAAGAAGTGAGGGCTTCGGAAGATCAGCAGCTGATTGCAGCTGTTACTCAAGACACCTTGGTTGATTGTTGTCGATTTCCAGAGAATGAGGGTGAACATGTCCAGTACACACAAGAGAAGCAGCTTTTCCCAAGTTCGTTTAAGATCTGTGACCTGAATCTTATGGAATCTTCTGACATGAATGATAGCCATTGTAATGATCCAGTTCCAACATATGCAACTATTGTGACAACCCAAAAAGAAATGCCAAAAATTGATGTTGACTTGTCAATAAGTAATTCCAACATTTCTGGTCAACTTGCTAGACACACAAGTGATGGTAAGGAGATTGAAGTGATTGATTTAGAGAATGATTCCACCGCTGATGACAAGGCCTTTAATGATCCAGAGAGAAAGTATGTTCCTACTATCACTATGCTTTCTCTTTGTGCTTCTAACATAGCAAATGAAAAATAATAACCAATAGTTTATGTATTAAAAATGTTGGTGCATGTATTATTTCTTGCTCATGCAATGCTTGTAATAGGCACAAATGATGAAAGTATACCTCTCTCCCAGTGTTATGTCTATTTTGTTGAGGATTCCAGATGTTGCTACTAATTTCTTTAACTTTACCCTTCTTTTTTTTTTTTGGTCTTTCTTTTCCTTGCACTTTATTTATAGGCTTCATGTTGTTTGCTAATTCAGGATGGAAACTGCATTTACTGGCACAGAAGGGTTTGCCACCAATGCTCAGACTGCCAGTGATATTGCTGATGTTCAGGATAACTATGATGGTCTAATGATATCTGAGTTTCTTAATACATTTTCCAATTGTAATTCAGTGACAGAGGACATTACTTCTCTGCAGAATGAGATCAACCTTCACAATGGAGAGGTATAAAGAATTTCCTATCCTTAATCATGCTTTTTCTGATGTATGCATCATGCTACTAATGATCACTGCACTCAATTTTTATGCATATTGTAATGAACCTGGTGTAATTCTACTGCAATAACCTTGTGGCATGTATGTGGCGCTTAGTTTTTATGGATAATTGATTCAACAGATGAATCATTTTCCTTTCATTGTTCACCAAAATTGACTTCTTTTTCTTTTTTCCAGGGGAACTTTGGTGATGATGACTCAATCTACATGTCCCTGGGAGAGATACCTCTAAGTATGCCAAATTTAATTTCATCATTTACCTTGGTATAGGTTTAGAGTTTGTGGTTGATATTCCCAAGTTGATTCTTGAAAAGCATTTCAAATTTTCACATATCATCTAACCCATATTTATTAAGGCTTAACCTGTGATGATTGAGCACATCAATATGATGTGTTCTTGCTTAGTCTTTTTTTTTTTTAGACTATCACTCTGTTTGGATCATCAAGGCATAAAAGAAACACAAGCTAAATGGCGTTCTTTGCAAGCACCCTTAATGTTTTCTATCCTTTTGCTTGTTTTTCCTTGGATCTGAAAAGAGCTTAAAGGTGCATTTAGGCATTCTTTGTATTCTGATAAATGCATTAATTCCATAAGAGGGGATTGAATGTGTCCTGTTCATGTCTGAACATGAAAATTGTAGAAGACCACTTGCAACTCAAGTTCTTCACCAATGACGTATATTTTACAGCTAATAAATGAGTTTGAATTGTAGTCACACATACCCAATGCCAGAATGGTGTAGTAGAAATTGCATTCTGATTGATTTTGCTTAGAATCATTCTTTATTGTTAGACATCTATTTGTCCCTGATTTTACATGTCTACAATGAACTTTCAGATTCTGAAATGCTAGGTATAAGGTATTGCATAAGTTAGTTTCTTTCTGTTCTCAAATATTCCTAGTTTTGCTATGCCTATTGTAATTTGTATTAATATATATTGTGGGTTGTAATTTTGGAGATATCTTTCTGAAAGATCATGTTTCATACTCCAGTAACTCCTGTCATTTTCTTAATAGGCTTCATACCAGCCTGGGAGCAGCCAACACCCAAGGAGTATGAGAAGCCCTTTTAGAAGACAAACTGGAACTTCTGCACTGGTATATTGGCCGGTGAGGGCTATATGGGGATTCTTTATTGCAGCAGCTAGCTCTGTTCAAATGGAAGTCTTTCTTCGGTTTTAATTTTGATTATGGTGATGGACGGAAGTAAATGCATCTAACAGAAACATCAGCGAAGAGTTGATAGTTTCTTGGAATGTGATTTTTGGAGAATTTCGTGTTTTTTTTTCTTTGTTCCTATCCTAGGTCTAGGGGTGATATGCTAGATTCAATTTGTTGTCATTATGTACTCTTGTCGAATGATTTGGGGTATTGCACATATGATCAGATGCTATGGATAAGCTTTTGATGAGATTCTGTCGGATGGTCCTCTCTTTCGCTGTGCTAGCATCCAGTGATCTTGTTCATAAACCATATTGGGTGGAATCTTTGAAGTGACATACAAATGGAAGGCGCAAGTAAGTGAATATCCTACTTTTCATCTGGTTCTAGTACCTGTCCATGTTCTGTTTTTGTGAAAGAGGAATGGGTTTTTTGTTTGAGGGGGGAGGGGGGGAGTGTCTTTCTTTTTGTTTTTCTCTCGTAGGTTGCTTCTCATCGTGTTAAGAAGCCTAGTCGGTTGTTATATATCTGTGGTGGTGTGTAGAAGGAATGCAGTGAGTGGACTTGGGAAGTGAACGTGGGTTCGGACAGCAGACAAACCCTTTCTCGGATTCTGAGTCAAGTGTCTTCGCTGTCATGGTTGGTCTCGGTTTTTAACTACTTCCTTTGGGGCTGGGGAGGAAATTATTATGCCACAGCTTGTAACTAATAATGAACTAGATCATTGGGCGGGGGCCCCCAGGGGTGGAAGGCGTTAGAGAAACGCGGGTTGTTCAACATGGGCACACCTCATCCTGGGGGGGAGGGGGGGAACGCAAATGTGCGTTTGGACTATCGAGTGCTGAATTAATTTTATCTAAAGAGAGAACCGGCAGATAGACGGTTAAAAGCCTAAAGAAATCTGCTGGCTGGAACAGGAGGTGGGTGATCTTAAATTTTAAAGAGCACAAGTGTGCGGGAGTCTGCAAAGCGTATCTAATTTAATTAATCCAATAAAATTATTATAAGCCTCTCATATACATGTATCTGTGTGTGTGCGCGAGTGTATATATGCATGCATATTTTTGACTCTCCTTATGAGCATTTCTTTTATTCGTTGGGCTTATACCGTCATCGATTGCAACCAATGATGACTGGAATATAATATAATATGATATTATGTTGTATGTTTATAACGTAGAAGAAAATAGAGAACCAAACATTGGATGCAAAGCTCTCGCTCACATTCCTCTTGAAGTCAATTCTAACTGCACCACCCAACTCCTAATAACTAATCTGCAAGCTCTCTCTCTCTTCGATAAGGGCAATGAAATTGAAGTGGCAACGCAATATGATCATATAATTTATGAGAAGCTAATTAATTATGAGATGGATATGTAATGAACATTTCCTTGCGGGGATGGCCAAAGTCATGGTTGAACTTTGAAGTTGCCCACGAGATTGTGTGGGCACGTGTGTTAAGTATTTATAAATTTTTACAATTAAGTCTTAAATAATTTTAAATTTTTATTTTAACTTTTTTATCTTTTGAATTTGTTTCAAATTAATTATTTTTAAACAAAAAAAAAACTATCAAAATTATATATTAACTAAATCTAAATTATTAATAATTTAATCTATCCCCATCTAAAAATAATGAATTTAAAAAATATAAGATTTAAATAAAAAATGTAGCCAAGTTAAAGATTCAATCTTGAGAATTTATAAAGGTTGATGATTAATTTTATGCAAATCCCTTGCAGATTAAACTAATAAACTCATACGTGGTTCATTAAATGATGCGGCTTTAAAAGAAGAAAAAAGAAAAATCGATGACATTACAATGATTCGAAGACCCAAGTTGCGTTACGCGACTGCGATCATCTTGGGTCTTTGAATTGGGCTGGGCCTTTTTCTTAGGAATAGCGTTTCCCCGTCTTTGATTTAGTGGGGTCATGTCCGATGGGGCTCATTGGCTAGTGTCCCATGCCAGACGCATAACGAAGAAAGTACGGTTAGAAAATGGAATAATTGAGGAGGCAACAGACATTGTGGTCTGGATAAAAGAATTTGTTCGTTGTTTGTTAGCTCAAATATTGTGGATTTGAGTCTGTATTAAGATATTCAATACGATAGAATAGAACTAAACGCTTTCAAAATTTGCTCATTTAGCTGGGTAAATTTACTCATCCGGTAAGACACAATTTTTTCTGACAAAATTATTGATACTCCCCTCTTCCTTTTCATTGAAGAAGAAGAAAAAAGAGAGAGAGAGAGAGAGAGAGGGGGGGGGGATAATGCATGGCATCTACGGTGCACAATAATCGTACATGTAATTGGGGGCGGTTGGAGTCATCTGCAGGAATAGGCACGGTTCAGGAGAGAAATAGTGAGGAGAGCACGAGCACCTTGTGGTTAACTTTATGGTCTCATTTTCCCTCGCAAGATTTTGACTTTCATTCAAGTTCAACAATTTAGACTGGCTAGATAATTGATATCTCTTTTACGGTCTTCGGAATAATCCGCCAGAGTGCATGCAGACACATTTACAAATATATATAAATTTTTTACGGAAAAAAGAGAGAGAGAGAGAGAGAGAGAGAGAGAGAGAGAGAGAAACAATGCAAATAAATCCACTATTCAAAAGATGGCTGGCATTCGTAAGTTTTAATTTATTGATATTGAACTAGGCTTTAAAATTTAAATTCTCAAATTTGAGATTTAATTAAAATTAATTTAAAAACAAACGATGTCCGAGAAAAAGGAGGAAGAGGAAAAATTCCCGTATATAATTTTCTTGTAGATTAGAGGCTGCTAGGCAGGAAATGAAGATCCAGAAATCTGAACAGCAGTAAGCACAGGTTTGACTATAACGAGAAAGGCTCATTGACGATGTAAAATTGGTAATTGGTTGTTGCCCTCCATATCGCGATTCCCGTTTGCAAACTTGTACGCACGTATAAATGTATATCGTATATATCATATATATATATATATATATATATATATACACACGCACTCTCACAAACACATATATGGAAGTGATCGAAATAAGTGGGATGGTCTAACATAACATAACAATAATCCAATTAAAGCTAAAGGGAAGAAAATACAAAAACCCATCCAGCCAAAGCTTTATTTGAATTCTAGATAATGATGACAGGTGGAATAATTGAGAGACTGACACTAAAAATAAATTAATTGTTTCTCTCCCTACCTGCCTTGAATATCTATTAGAAATTAGAATCCATCATTCTTTCCTTGACTTTAATCACTTTTTTTGTGGGGTCCGTTGTTGTTCCCTATTTAGCTCGTATATCGCACAAGGATGTACAAATGTAAATATGCATGCAAAGCTGAGTTACGAAAACCGATGTACTCAGGCCAGCAATGGGGCAGGGCACGCACATGTAGCTGTGGAATATAAAGTATTTGTTCGTGCTTTGGTTGGACCGACTTTGTATTTGTTTACGCAGGAAGGAGGCTACTGCTAATTAACTCAATTCTATAAAGGTCTACTAATCCCAGGTAGCGTCGGGATTTGATTATAGTGCCTAATTGTGAAAATTAAGGAGTGGTTTTGACCGGACTCTGTAGTATGGCTAGAAACTAGAAAATAAGTTGTTTCTTTGACCCCGGCACCGGGGGCGGGGGACATGACAGGAGGAGGGGAAGTCGTGGTTGATCCAAATAAAGATGTTATTAATTGCCATCAAAATGGAATGGGGAGGTCTACAGGCAAAGCAGGGTGAAAACTATGGGAGTGTTTGGGCGCGATTTAATTACTCGCTTGTTTCTAAGTGAAACAAAATTTTCTCAACTTATTATTCTTATTATTCACTATTTACAATCTTATTTCGCAAGGGAAGGCAAAAGGGCTGTGTTGTGCAGCCACAAACGTAGCTCCCACCTAGCTAGCAAGAAACGTGTAATTTATACAATTAATTAATGGGCGGTGCAGGGCAGGGTTAGATTTATATATCTATCCATGAATGAATTAGAAACATCAACAAATATATTCCCAAAATTAGAGTTTTTTTTTTTTTTTGGGAGATTTTGTTTTGGGGAGAGGTGTTGCTTAGACATCATGGGAACGGCTACATAAAGATATATAGACTGTGTTTCTTGTGCGCCTGCGGCTCCTGGCAATGCCAAAAAACTACTCAAATCAAATATCGGTCTTCCTTATTATACTTGCAAAAAAGACTTCTTGTCATTAAATTATTATTGTTACTGAATAATATGCCTTCGTGGAGAACAACTAATTAGAATTCAAATCTTGACGCCAACAAACTAAAAGATCAATAAAGAAGACTTATTAGCCTTAATGTCGTGTCTTTTATTAAACCAATCTCAAAATTGAGCTCTCTCTCTCTCTCCCTCTCTCTCTCTCTCCCTCTCCCTCCCTCTCCCTCTCTCTCTCTCTCCCTCTCCCTCCCTCTCCCTCTCTCTCTCTCTCTCCCTCTCTCTCCCTCTCTCTCCCTCTCTCTCTCTCTCTCCCTCTATTTCTCTCTAATTTATATAGCCCAGCCTGAGGTCGAACCCATTTTTATTGAATCGAGTTACTAAATCTTTACCGAGCTTGTCTATTGGTTTTGCAGCCCTAAAGGTAAGAGAATCTCTCAAGTTTCACTCAAAAAAACATTTACAATAAATGCAATGAATCTGTTTGGCTGCGTTAGATTTCAAGTCCTTGTTCGTATTTCCTTCTCAGGTCTGCCTCCATCCACTCATCAAAGTAAATCCTTTTAAGGGAAAATAATTAAAAACCAAGAAAGGACAAAGAAGAGTAAACATGGTTTTTATAGTTACGGGCATGCACCGGGCCATATTCATTGGCAATATAGACTGGCAACATTGCAAGGAACCGGTGTTATTATGTAATAAACTATAGTGTTCTGCCCGCACATCGTCTGGGCCTTTTGTATTGTTTCGACACCACCCCACCACCCCCAATATTTAATATTTGATACGATTATGAAGTAAATCAGCGTGAATATATAGGCATAATTAATGCAGTGTGTTTAGTTCCCTCCGGAAATGTGGGAAACCTGATTGCAAGCAAGTTATTATTAAAGTAAGTTGAAATTAGATCAGTTAATTAAATAGATTGGCATAATTAATGCATTCATTAATTGGCAGCTACCCACGCAATTTTGCGAATGATTTTATTATGAGAAGGAATATTTGAGTAATACTTTAGATTTTTAAGATAATCCAAGCATCTATTCACTCTACTAATTTTAACATTTGAAATAATTAAAGTTATTAGTTAATAATTATGACAAAGTTGTGCGAAATATTGCAAACAGCGGCATTGTTTATAAAACAAAATATTTTTATCAAAGCATGCATAGAAAATGTCCGAAAGGAGATCAGTTGAAGGACTTATTGACACCTTGTTTGGATAAATGGAAAGAAGACGAGAGAAAAAAAAAAAAAAAAACTTGAAAAAGTTATAGCCTAGTTGCTCGATTATACACGGAAATCAAAGGGGAGACAACGAGGTAAGAGTGAATGGGAATTGTTTTAAAACTTCAGATTATATATTTATATATAAAGGTGGAAAATATACGAGTTGAAATTACAGTTATTATTTTAGATTTAAATTTTAAATTACAGAACACCTAGGTGGAGAGAAAAGGAAGAGGGGCCAATTTTGTATCAAATTTCATCCATTCTTCTTTCTTTTGATTAATTCAAACAAGAAAAAGTTTTTTGGTTTTCTTTCTTTTTCCCTGCCTGTTCCACCAATAATCTCCCTTGACTTAATTTTTTTGAACCAATCCTTTTGGCTTAAATATGTGAAAAGGGATGTCTATAAACATATACATATTATAAGACGAGGTAAACAAGGTGATGATAAAAGAGAAAACAAAGGAAGGGGGAAACAAGGTGGGAGATAACCAGGAGAGAATAAAGGAAAGGGAAAGAACAGTAAAACTTATATAATTGAGTAGAAGGAACTCAAGATGGAGATAAATGGTTTCATGCTTGTTTTGTGCCTTAATTAGTGTGGACTTAGATGGTCATTGTTCCGAGTGATGAGCCCTAATCGACTTTTATGTATTATTGTCAACATTTAGGCCCTAACCGATCTTCCGACCGGGGAGACGGAGGGACAGGGAGGGAGGGAGGGAGAGAGATAGAGAGATGATACGGCAGTGTAACCTCTTGTTGTAATGTGTTTATTTATTATAGGCGAGCACATTTTGTCGTGTAGTAGAGCAGGAGCAGTATGGCGACACGACGTAGTAGACCGTTTCTGTTGCAACTTAGAAAGTCGGGGGGGGGGGAGGAGAGGCCCAGGATCGAGTGAATTTTCTTTTCTTTTTGTTTTTTCTTTTTTTTTTTTAAAAAAAAAAGGGAAGAAGAAAACTCGATGTGATATTATTAATTTTAAGGGTAGAATAGGAGAGGGCCCCACTTCCACCCCTACTCCCATTCCCCCACAGCATTTGAATTTGATTAAAGAAAACAAAAAAAAAAAAAAAATTGATGGAGATTTGGAGGGGTATTGTGTAAATATACTGCTTCTCCTCCTCCTCTTCATATATAAATACATATGATTTTTGTGTGTGTGTGTGTGTAGGGTTAGGTGTAGGATAGGACAGCTCTTTTTAATTTTATTTTATGTAATTCATCCTCCGTTCCCATTTTCAGTCACTGTCTTCTTCTTCTTTTTTTTTTTTTTAATTCTTTCTCATCTTCTTCTTTTTCTTTTTATTCTATATATTATAATTGCTATTTTTACCTGCTGCCATGCATGCACTGCAATTGCCATCGAGCGCTTTTGTTTTTTTTTTTATTGGAAAAATAAAAGTGAAAAGAGAAACAAGCTCCACAGTTTGCAATTGTCCCCGCGCACACGGTTAACTCTATTTTATTATTATTATTATTATCATTATTAATATTTATTAGTAAAATATAATATAAAGTTGTAAAATTTTGACTTTTGCTTTGCCAAAAAAAAAAAAAAAAAAAAGACTTCTTTATGAGAAAACACAGGTAGCCGTAATTAGTTTATATGTAACTTTAACCTCGCTTTGGTCGCGTCTTTCCATCCCATATGTCGTTATTTTTGTAGATTAAGATAATAATTGATTTCGTTTTCAGACACAGACGGAGATTTCATCTCCCTTTGGACATGGGTGCACATATTTATTGACTGAGAAAATTCTTTGTATTAATCACCTCACAGACAATGTTAAAAATGACGTAAAATAAAAAAGATTAAAATTACTGAAAACTTTAAATTTAAAAGATATAAAAATATTTTAAATAATTTAAGCTCTGATATGATTAGTCTTTAAAACGAGTAAATGATATGAAAAAAATATAATTCAAAAATCTTGAGTCCAATAATACCTATTGTGTCCGTGTTTTGGAGAAAATAATTTATTAAAAATAACAGAAAATAGGTGCCAGCATAACATGTCTATGTCTGGACAGTACTTGGCCAATGTGTTAAATAATTTTTTTTTAAAAAAAATACACTAAATATGCTAAAGTATATTAAATAATTGTTTTTCTTCTTTTTTTTTTAAAATTTGGGTAAGTGGCGGATGATGATGGGGAAGAGAGGTGAATCCGTGTTAAAAAAGTACAACAAAATTGCTTTTTCATCTCAATTCATCCCAATAGAAAGAGAGAGAAAGAGAGAGAGAGGGGCAGGAGAACCCGATGCTCTTTTATTTTGATGTGGGAGTGGGTGGTGCTCCTCTTTTCTCCTATCTCTCTCTCTCTCTCCATAATCAAGAAGAACGACAATAAATTAAAAAAAAAAAAAACCAGAGAGAGAGAGAGACCCACACGCACAGTCCACAACGCAGACATACTCTCTCCCTCATTCCCCCCCTCCCCACCGCATTCATCCTCTTTTTATCTATCTAAAGAAAGAATACTTCATTTCTTCCCTAATTCTCAGTCGAACAAAAAATAAAATAAAAATCTGATCTCAGGTCTGTTTACTCTGTAAATGTAAAATCTTGATCCTCTCAGTTGGTTGAATTTTCCCTTGCCACCCTCTCCTCCTCCTCCTCCCTTCCTAGTTTTCCCTTATTATATATAGGTTATGTTCTTATTAGATTTAGATATGCTAAGATAAAAGATCTGTTTTTTGAGGCTGAAACTTGGCCTCGTTTTACCATCCACATATCCCTCCATCCATCTCTTTTGCCTCTTGTCTTGGTTCCTTTTTTCTTTTCTTCTTTTACAATATTTTCAAAGTTACATACATCATATATGTGTGTGCGCGCGCGCGCATGTTTTTCTTCCTTGGCTGGAGATTAGTTTTAGCTACTTTCTACTTTCAAAAAGCCAGAAGAGGTCTGGTCTCTGTGGTCTTGGATTCATACTTGGATTTTATTTTGTCAGTTCGGTTTCCCCGGCCCACTGTTCACTTCACTTACCGACCTTGACACCATCACCCGCACATGTCTATGACTATGTTTTCATCTCTCTTTTTTCGGCAACAGATGAGCAATCCACGTCCTTTCTTTCTTTCTTTTTATCTGTTGCTTTGATTTCCAAGTACTAGTATTTGTCTCCCAAAATTACCTTTTTGCTTCTTTTGTCGTCCCTGTTCTTCTTCCATTTCTTTACTCTTAGTTATGACCCTTTGAAAATCAATTTCTGTTTTTGTGCGCTGATAATTAAACTTGATCTATTCAACCTTGCGTTGTGATTCCTTCTTTATCATATTTGAAGTATGCTACCCGACGATGATGTCTCAGAAGACTCGATTTGGATCGAGCACACCTTTCTTTCTGGGTATGCAAACTGTAGATACCCCACATAAAATAACGCTTATCCACGAAACCCCTTCAGAGCGCTTCACAATCGTCTTTGTTTGTGCCTTGTGGGTTTTCTCCTTTTAGTTATTTGGTGCTTGGCTTGATTAATTGAAGCCCCCAGACACTTCAATTTCACTCATTCTTCTTCTTTGCATAAAATAACGTTCCTCTGGGAGGGTTCTAGAACCTGCCAGCCTTCTCCATACATTCCTTCTTCCTGGATCTTTTTCCAACTCCTCGATCTCATTATTTTACAATTTGTATGTCTCTTTGCAGGCTGATGGGATAAAGATCGGTGCTTTGATCTAATTATTGAACTTCTTGTTGCGGATGGACTGCTGGATCCTTGAATTTGGTGGGGGGCAGGTGGCTGCTGTTAGCTAGCAAGAGCAATTTTTTGGTGGTGGGGTTTGATTGATCGAAGCAAAAGGGGAAAGGGAAAGGGTGCTTAGGCATAATAGACAGAAAGAGCGTGAGGCCTCCTGTACTAGTTAGTCTTTTATATATATATATATGCTGAGGGCTAAGAAATCAAAGATAAGGCTGAGTGGAAGTGGAAGTGGCGGTGATATCAGTAAGTCGAGTGGTAGTTGTGGAGAGAAACTTGTGACTGTTGCGGAAAACAGCACAAGAAGAAGAGAGAAGCTGCTGCTTAGCATCAGATGTTATCCGTTGAAAACCCTCCACCAGATCCTCCATGTGCTCGCAAGTTTCCACCGGTGAATAGTAATGGTAGTGATGAGATTGAGATTGAGAGGCCTTCTTCTCCCCCTCCCCAGCATCCCTTGCCACAGCCAGAAGTAGTCATAGATCTGCCAAACCCACTTCATCATCAACCTCAATTTGGTCATCATACCAATTTCTCCATAAGGTAAATAAATTTCAGACCAGAAGGTGCTTTTATTTTCTGGGTTGTTCAAAAAAAAAAAAAAAAAGAAAGGTGGAGGAGGTTGCCGTAATATGAACAGTAGCACTGCGTTGATTTTTTATTTTTATTTTTTTGTCTTGGTCCGCCGCCCGCTCCTCTTCTGATTCACTGTCTAAGGACAAGCTGCTAACTTCTTCTCATACTCTTTCCATTTCTGTTTCTCATGGCGGTCTCCTCTACGTCATCCATTGTCTTTTTACGATGTTATGTTGGATCAGACTCCAGATCCGTTGTTAAATATATACATACATACATGTACGTTGGCTTTGCTGCTCACAGCTGCCTATCATTTCTCGGCTTCCTCTTCTTGGGTAGATATTCGTGATCTTAGTTAAAACAAGTTATTATATATAAAAAAAAAAAACAACGACAACAAGAATACTCGCTCCAAATTTCTTGTTGGGTGATTCTTTCTTGTTGGGTGATTCTTGTTATTTCATGTCGCCTACCGTACAATCCCTCCTGCCATCGGTACTTATTATCCACCTAGCAGCTCCCACTTTTTAGGATTTGAGAGTCTGCTGTTCCCTGATTGTCGTTTGGGTCGTGTCTCACTCTCATGACATATATCGTTTGCGATAGCTGTTCCTTCTCTTAATTGAATTCGAGTTGTTTGTTAAATTCATGGTTTCATTTTCGGTTTTCTTAACTTCATTCATCATATATTAAAGATCATCTCTTGTTATTTGCAAAGATGGCAACCTACGAGTAATTTTGTGTTATACTGCATACAGAGATTATGTTTTGTCAGCCCGGGACAAAGATATCAAACAGAATTGGCCTTTTTCTCTGAAGAATCTGCAACTTTGTTTCAAGTATGGCGTGAAGGATGTGTTGCCACCGTTTCAGCCTCTTGACACCTTAAGAAATAACCAGTCCTTAAGGCCATGTGCAGTTGAAACTTGTTCCCTTGAGAAGCAACAAAAAAGCAACTTTAATAAGGAGCCTCCAAGGCCAGATGGTTTTGTGGTATTAGGTTCATCCGAGGATGTTCAATTGAACCAAACGTCAGCAGAACGTTGCATAGACATAACTTCCTGCAGATCGGCTGATGAAAAAGATTTCCCGTCCACAACAACGACAGTCTCACAGTCGGAGATAGAGTCAGTTCATGATACTGATAACAGGCAATCTAGATCGCCTTTGGAAACTGAGAATTTGTCGAAAGCTGAAGTTGGGGGTCCTCCTGTCACCCGCAAGATTGAAAGCAACTCCCGACCATTGGGTAAAAAGTGCAGGTTGATAGTGAAATTTGGTGGTAATTGTGATCGTGCCTCCACAGAAGACATTGCTTCACATTGTACTACAGCTTCAGAAACAATGGCTTCCAAAGTTTGCCCTGTTTGCAAAACTTTCTCATCCCCATCAAACACCACCCTGAATGCCCACATTGATCAGTGCCTTTCTGTGGAGTCAACACCCAAGTGGACAGCTAATTCTAACCTCACTAGACATAGAATCAAGCCAAAGAAGACAAAATTGATGGTGGATATTTATGCTACAGCTCAACTATGCACTTTAGAAGATCTTGATCGAAGAAATGGCACTAGCTGGGCCATGGTTTCAACATTGCCTACCCTGGGGATTCAGACACTTGGGACCTCCAGTGAGGGGAAAAAACTTAGTGTGTCCCCAGGTCATCCTGAAAACGTTGGTGATGTAGGTCCGGTATATATTGATGCAGATGGCACTAAAGTAAGGATATTATCCAAGTCTAGCGATCCAGCAACAGCTACAAAAGTAGGGAGGGATCTTGGAGCAAGGAAATCTTTTAAAGGAAGCAAAGTAAGAAAACACGTCTTAAAGAAAAAGAAGAAACATCTAGTCCCAAAACACCAGAAATATCTGAAACTTGCTTGTCAAAGCAAAAAGAATTTCTCCCACAACCACAAGAAGGCCCATAGTTCTCAGGTACTGCTTTCTTGCATTCATATATGTTTTTGATTGCCCTTTTCCTTTATCATTTAAATATTTCTTTGATCAATGCTCCTATATCCAATTTCTGCCCTTTTTTGTTTCTCTTTTGACCAGCCAATTGCCCTATTTTCAAGACGTGGTGGACCAACTTTTTTATGCTTTCTGTTTTAAGGTCATTAAGGAGTTAAACATGTCATATAGCCTTAGATCCAGTGTTATTGTTCACTTCTTGAGAATGCATTCTCCGCTTTCATATGCAAGTTTCAGAAGCATCTTAGTTGAAAATTTTGTAGCCTGTCTATTCAGCCGCATATGGTTGTGAAAATTGTCTTGAACAGATTTCTAGAAATGAAGAAGGAGATAATGGAGAGGGAAAAAGTTGCAAGAGAGAACACATGCTAAAGCAAAAAAGGCCTAGTGATTCTGGGACCTTAAGGCCATGGGTTTGTTCCAAACGAAGAGCATTTACAAAGAAGTTCGTCAGTAATGAAGGCCATCAGACCATGAGATGTAAATGGCATTCCCCTCAAGACTTGCTAGTTGAGAATGACCAGTGTTATTTGGGTGATTCTCATGCAGAGGAGAATCTTGTTTGGAAATATACAAAACTACCTTCTGGAAACAATGAGAGGATGGAGAAGCCGTTTCATAAAGCCCTAGTTTGTGACAAAAGGGACAAGTCTCCTGGGAGAAAAACAGTGGGAAATCTTTTGCTGGAAGCTAAAATTAATGACAATGTGGTTTTACCTTGCACTCAAACAAAATGGGGTGCTGGTCAGTTAAGCGAAGATATCACATCCATTGATGATACGTGTTTACAAAACCAGAAGACCATTGGTATCGAGGAAGATGCGGCAAATAATTCTAATATTTCTCCCACTGCTTGTTCAAAATCATCTTGGAATTCTCATGCAATTGTGACTAAATCAGTGAGACTCTCCTCTTCTGGAAAAAACTTGATGTCTGCTAGGAGGCAATCTAGTGTAGCCAGAAATGGGCTTAGCAAAATTAAGAGACAGTTGGATCTTAAGAATTCTAGAGCACATTCCATGACAGAAAGAGATGAAGAGGTACTGCCTTGGGATTCTGAGGTAGATCAACAATATGCTTTGATTCATGGCAACACTGAAAATCAAATCAGAAGAGAGGAAATGACTGACAATGTGTGTCTGGGGAAAAGCACTTTCCCAGAAACCAAGCAGGAGAGAAGATTATTTTCTATTTCTCACAGCATGGAAGCCTTGGCTTTGAAGAGCTCAAATTATACTCCTTGTTATGGTCATGATGAGAGGCTAAATGTGTATTCTTTAGTTAGAGCTGGTGATGATTTCCAACCGAAAGCTGATTGCTTAGAACCTTGTATAAAAGGTGTTGGAGTCCATGTGGAGGGCATTGTCATTGATCCATCTTCGCAGTCCTTTGACAGGAGGAGCACCACCAGTCTGAATGCATCTGTGAATAATGAATTTTACAAGCTCAATGATTCTTCAAAGGCTCAAGACAATCCTCTTCGGTCTATTGAAGAATACAGACAGCTTTTGTGTGGAGCGGAAGCACACTCCAGTCCGACTGAGCCAGACTTTGTCCATGAGCAGATGTCTTCTGCTGATGAAGTTCATAATAGAATGATGGAGCAAAATGCTGACATGGGGTTGGAATTGGGTGCTGAAGTTGGGCGAGCAAATCCATTTCCCGATGTAGATCCAATACCTATTCCAGGACCACCGGGGTCATTCTTGCCAAGTCCCAGGGACATGAGATCAGAAGATTTCCAAGGGAACTCATCATTGACCACAAGCCGTGTCCAGTCTTCTCCAGATCAGCATGACATGATTGATGGAGATTCATCAGATTCCCCTATATCACTGGCATCTACTGTCTCTAACTCTACTGGTGGCAGACCCACCATCAGATTCTTTGAACCATTATCATCCGTTGTCTCATATGCAGATAGGTCGGGCTTAACAGCCTCTAGAATTGAACATTTTGTGGATGATGGTGGTGCAGCTGTAGAGGCAACAAGTAGAGGAGTGGAAAGAAGTCCTTTTGATGGACATGCTCTGAAAGTTGATAGGGTTGCTATTGAAAAGGGGGTTTTGGGTTTTAATAGTGATCAGCCATGTTGTTGCCAAAGGAAAGAGAGATTTTCTCAGGGCATTTCCGTACATAATCAAGATCCTCAACCATTGAGGCGCCGGAGAGTGTCTTCAGTAACACTTCCTGCTACAGAAAAGCACATGACATGTATCTCTGAGCCAATGTTTACTAGTATGAATATGAGGCCTGAATTTGTTCCTCTTAGCAGTTGGTCAATGACAGGATCTGAAAAAGGAGTTCCCCCAGTTATTAAGCCCCCTAAAAGTTGCCCTTCCTTCAAGGACCATCGCAGTGATGAAATGAGGTTTTTAGCTCATACTGACAGTGGTTCTGCAAGCCCATCTGCTTCCAATCCCATACTCAGGCTGATGGGGAAGAACTTAATGGTGGTCAACAAAGATGAGGATGCATCCACACTACACAGGCAGATTCAACCTCAGATGCAGAATGTCCAGAAAACTTCCCAGTTGCCAACACCTTCTGCAGTTTGTCCTGGCAATGTCCTGAAGGAGGATCCTTTTGTCTTCCATCATATGATCCCTCACAGTTCAGTCATCTCCGGTCAGGATTCACATAGCATGGTTGGCCAATGTTCTGAAGTTGGGTTGTTAAGTGGTTTTAGAAGCTACTCTGAGTGGAAGTTACCACAAGCACCTGCTCGACTGCCAGCAGGAATGTTTCGAGACCAGGGCTTGGATGGAAGTTTCACGACATTAGAGCCTTATGAGTACAAAGTTAATCATAGTTTCCCAGTTCGAGAGAGTATGCTCAAGAACAGACCAAATGCACAATCAGCATATTCCATGGAGAAAAATAAAGCAACTCCTGACAAGAAGCGCAACCGATCAGTTTATTCTGTCCCTCCCATGAAAGAAATTACTGTTACGGATGATGTGCATGAAGGTGAAAACTTTCTGACCAGTGATGCTCTGAGATACAGTGAAGGCAGGAGGGAGAACCAGGTAGTTTCATCTGCTATCTCGATTCCAACAGTTCCAAATCATAGTGGAAATAGTTTGCACCCTCTTTCTTGTTATGAGTCACAAGACCATGCATACCTTGATGGCTCACCTGTCATGCACAATGCGAACATTCATGCGAACTCCATGGCACTAGCTAATGCAAGTCCTATTACATGCGTTTGTACTTTAGAAGGTCCCAGGGTTCTGCATCGGAGTCCTCTTGCTTCTGCATCATCCTCAGCCAGTCACCTAAGGCCGGCAGCACTTTGCTATCCCCCGAGCTATTCATAGAAAATCTGCCGCTTAGGCTTGTATGGAAATGGTTGTATATCTAGCAGACTTTGCCGGCACCAAAAAATAGCAGTTGACCCGATATTTTCCTTTAGGCAAGCAGTTGCATACACTTTGGGGTTAAAAAAAATGACACTACAGCTCAAATAATGGCAGTTCGATGAAAGACAGCCCTACATAAGTTTAGCTGATAACAACTCTGACAAAGCTTGTATTTATTTCTAATGTAGCGAATGCTGAATCCCATCTTATGCGGTTTCCTTTAGGCTTCTGCTTAGACAATCTCGAAGATAACCCAAAGACTAGAGCATCGATCAATCTGTAAGCTTATCTTTGAATAATGCTTGGCAAGGAACCTTGGGGGCGAAGAAAATGGTGTACAATGTTCCCGCAATGAAAATTTCACCTTGTTTTGATACCCTAGCTAGCCTTTTGTTTGATTGGTATTTACTACACTAATCATATGCTAGAGCCATGTGACAATGCATTTGACAACGCAAACTGAAAATTTTCGGCAATATGGTCGTGTGTATTTGATATTTTTACTCGCGCTCTACTTTTGCATGTTTTAAGGTTCTAAAACACTTACGGACGGAGGAAACTATCATTAGACCAAATGCAGTCCGTTCGGTGAATTTTTATGACTATGACACTTGAAAAAAAAAAAAAAAAAAAGTATAAAGTTTGATAAAATTTACATGAGAATTAGTAAAATGTTTAAATAAGTTAAATAAAATGTAAACGACAATTCTGAAAAGTGCAAAAACATGAAATATATATCCATGTTGCATTTTTTTTTTTTTTACTAACTTTATGCATATTATAGTCATACTATTTACATATCTGATTAATACTCGGACACATATAGTAATTATTGTTAACAAAAAATTAAAAGAAAAAAAAAATATATATATATATATATATATATTATTTTAATATAAACAAACGTCACCAAATAAAAAATCTACCTGTACCACATCCGTCACGTCGGCTGACTGATGCGTCCTGATAACGGGATGAACGAATTGTTGGCCACGCCATTCTGTTTGCCATTCCCCTTTGCGTTAGCCTTTTTCTAAACAACATAAAAAAAGAAAAAAAAAAATAAAAGTTACAAAGTCATAGCTAGCCGCACTATTGGAGCCACTCTCCTTTTTGGTTGAAAAGTTGTCTCGTCTCTCTCGTTGCATCAAAATCTGTGGAAAAGTGGTGCAGGGATACAGAATGCTAAGTAATTAACAAATTAGTTAATATTGACTATTGGTGTAGCCACAACGGCTTAATTACTTTGGTCGTAGAGTAACTGAACTCTTAATTTCGGTAACTAGTAGGATTAGGATTCGAGTCTTGACACCAGCAGAAAAGAAAAGGAGAAAAAAAAAAAAAAAAAAAGCCTCTCCGCACATATACTTGTAGTTATGACCCGAGTAATCGTGGGTTTATGTGGGATAGATATAAGCCAATCTAGCTAGCCAGGCAATAATATTATAACATTGGCTTTTGAACTCCAACGGATGGATATAAGGTATATGCATGCATGTTACCATCGAGACTTGAATCGAAGCAGCGAAGTTGCGGCTTGTGGATGTTCTATACATGTGACAAGTAATGCGTTGAATTGGGGATTTGGTGTAGACTGAGTAGCAAAGAGGGGACATTGACTTCTCTTTCTAAGACCCAAAAAATTTATTATTTTTTTATTTTTTTATATAAAAAAAGAAGAAGAAGAAGAAGAAGCAATGAGTTGCAGTAATTTCGTTATTACTTACAAGGTGATTGAACTCGTATACAATTTTAAGTTGGCTAAGTCAGTTGTATTTTATCATAGATTGGGATTTTATACTCTTATAAAATCCTGAATGTCGAACGATCATTATCTATATATATATATATATATATATAGAGAGAGAGAGAGAGAGAGAGAGAGAGAGAGAGAGAGTGCCAGCCTGTGTTAAACATTCCGCGGAGAATTCTCAAAATAATAATAAAAAAAATAAAGCAGTTCCACGTTCGGGAAGGAAAGGGCGAAAAGCAAGATGGCATGCGATGCGCTTGCTTATTTTAAGTGCGAGAGAGAGAGAGAGAGAGAGAGAGAGAGAGAGAGAGGCAGAGCCAACTCAATGGTGATTGATGGTCGACGACAATATATATATATATCCTATTCGAATGCGCGCGCGCTCACACTTATATAAATATAGTGTTACATTTTTGAGATTTGAAGTGCGTTTTTACGTGCCTCATTGGCACATACATGATTAATTAAGATGGAAGAAGAGCACTGTATATACAGGTTTGGAAAGGCATACATACATATACATAGAATTGATTAATTTTTAGTGGGCCTTATGTTACTATTAGCTAGGGGAAGAAGAAGAAGAATATGTGAATATTAAAGTTCGAATTGGTGATGGGACCAAATGCGAGCCAAGGATGACGAGGGGACAGCTAACTCCAAGCTTAAGGTGGGCGGAGGGGGTAAAATAGACAAATGGGACAGGTGACTGCATCTCAATTTGTACGAGGTACTTGAAAAAACATTTGAGCTGTTTTCTGTTTATTTCTGCTCCTTTGAATTCGGTACTAATTGCAACTCCGTTAACATCATTAGGCAACGAAGGCGAAGCTGCTGATTGACGATTAGTGCCCACAGAAGTTAAAGTTAATTTTGTGCAGTTAAGATTGCCATTATGTTATATATACATACAGTAACACTAAAAATGAAACTTTCAACTTTGGGTAGGGTAGCACCAGACCAGACCGAGTTAGCGTTTGGTGGGCCGGTGGAGAGATAGAGAGAGAATGGTTCAAGCTCAAAAAAGGCCGCTAAACGATAAGACAAAACAGAACACGCGATGGATTGGGACTGGGATTGGGATTGGGATTGGGATTGGGATTGGGATTGGCGTTGGGCGTTGGGCATTGGGAGCTGGACTCAATTAATGAACCGTAAGCCTTCTGTGTTAAGCGCGCATAAGCCGACGAGTTATTAAAAAAATTTTGAATGTATAATTATAGTTACTTAAGAAATCTTATAGAAATTGATACCATATTATGCAAGGAAGATAATAAAATAAATATTAATTTTATACTCTTCAATTAAATTATTAAAAATTTAAAATATCATGTATAATATCTAATATATAGTATAAAATTATTTTAATAAGTAAATTTTTAAAAGTTGTCGTTTAATCTCACATAAAAATTACTAAAAAAATTATACGTTATATAAAAAAATTTATAATTTATTTTATTTTTCACAAAATTATGTTTTTATAAATTATTTTGATAATAATTTAGAAGAAAATGTAAATAATTATAGAAATACTCTCGATGTTATTTCAAATTTTAGAAATATTGTTTGTTGGTTACATTTTTAACTTATGAAGCTGCAACTTTAACTTTTTATCAAGTTATTTGATTGTAGAATTTTTCTAAAATAAAATTCATATTTTAGGTTCTATGAAAATATTTGTTTATAATATTTTTATAATAAATTTAGTTAATAATCTAGTAATACGTGTAAAGAGAATTGATATGTTGCAGAAATTGACGTTAAGATTGAGAATATTACTAAATAAAATTAAGTGATATTAGTATTAATTTAAATTAGAATAAAATTAAAATTATAGTAAAAATTAATTTAGTTAAGTTTAATTTAAATTTTATTATTATATAAAAATGCAATATCTAAATTAATAAGATGTGTTTCTGAAATATGGTGTAATAATTTTAATAATTAATAATTTGTATAATTATTCAACAGTATAATCGCACAATCTTATTCATCCATGTATTTACTTTCTTTCTTTCTTTCTGAAATCTTAATAATATATATCACAGACGTGCGTATTTACAAGTACGTGACAGTTTTCAGGAACACGTACATATACGTTATTTCCTTCGGGGACAGTTGCTACTTTACAAGCATTTACGTACTCCACCTTCCACGAGGGAAAAAACCAAAACAATTCGGTCTCTTGAGTGTGAAATTGAAACAAAGACCCAACAAGTCATAGTTTTCATTCGTACTTTTATGGTTTTCTTCTTCTTTTTTTTTTTTTGTGGGGGGGGTGGTGGTGTTTTTTTTGGGGGGGCGGGGGGGTTGGACGGGTGTGTGTGTGGGGGGGGGGGGGGGTGGGTGGGGGGGGGGGGGGGGGGTTTGTGGGGGGGGGGGGGGGGGTTTGTTTGGGGGGGGGGGGGGGTGGGTGGGGGGGGGGGGGAGGATATAGATAGGGGAATGGACCATGGGAAGTCAGTCGGTTGCTTGCTGCGTGTTGCATGGTGGAAGAAAATTAAATCCCTAAACCACGCCCTTTTTAAGTTTCTTAAATGAATAAAGACCGACCATCACGCCCAAACTCGCTTTGAGTCTCTCTCATTTCTTCTGCCTGCCCTCCAAAGCCAGAAGGATAAGTTTTTATACCTGTCTCTTATACACATCTAGATGTGTATAAGGGACGGGGTTGGAGGTGTGTGTGTGTGGGGGGGGGGGGGGGGGGGGGGGGGGGGGGGATATAGATAGGGGAATGGACCATGGGAAGTCAGTCGGTTGCATGCTGCATGTTGCATGGTGGAAGAAAGTTAAATCTCTAAACTACGCTCTTTTTAAGTTTCTTAAATGAATTAAGAACGACCATCCCGCCCCAACTCGCTTTGAGTCTCTCTCATTTCTTCTGCCTGCCCTCCAAAGCCAGAAGGATAAGTTTTTATACCAACAATTTATTTATTTATCAATAAAAAGATCAGACAGAGAGAGTAGGCGTTTTAAATCCGTTTCTTGGATTTAAAACGGCCTGCTGGCTACATGTCATCCCTTCCTTCCACCCATCAACCCCTACACCCACTGAAGACGTTTTGGCAACTTTTTTAAGTCATTGAATTGCATTTGCACATAGGAAGAAAGCTAGAGGTTAGAAGATGTTGAGTTCATTGAAATTGAATGGAGGAGGAGGAGGCGGCTTTGCATTTGCAGTGAGTGAGGAGTGATAATAATTTACAATTGCAGTAATCTTGCCTTCAGTTTGACTCTTTTCTCTGTACGCTCTGAAAGCAATGTTCGCATGGGTGGGATGCTGTTTCTGTCTGACTGCGATGGAAAAAACGAGACTCTTGCTTGTTGCCCTCAGGATCGATCGGATTTCTATGTTCGAGATTGACGCACTTTATGCAAACGACCATTGCAGAATTATACCCACCGACCCTTCCTCGTCTAATATGGGACCCTTTGTAATACCATCGCCTTCCATCCATTAGATTCAGAGACAACCTATTTCAACTGTTCTCTCAACAACTCTTTGCTTCCTCTGTTGTTTCTTGCCGTCCCTTTTCAATCACTCTTTAACTTGTTAGGGAAATTCGTCAAGTAAATTTACTGCATCATACTGATAGAAAGAACTTCCAAAAGTAATGAACTTTTTAAGTTGTTCTATGCCTAGGGTAACAAGTAGGCTGCGTGCAATCTCATGGTTATGTTTCTAACAAACAAGATACAAATGTTAAGACAAGACTGAGTTCCCCATACTGGGACTGAAATTCTTGATTTAGTTTTTTAGATGACAGAGAACTTCATATTTTGCTTCTCATCCTCACTAACTTTGCAAGAGTTTCTTGGGCTGCCAAGGTATGAGCGTGGTTGTGGCCCAGCATGACTGTTCGGATACTTATACAGGTCCTGCATAACTCTTCCCCGCTATCGAAATGCCCACCTCTCAACAACAGCTTTGCTCTAGTCTCCAGCAAAGTAGCCTTTAACAATGTCACATCTTGCCACACATACTCATCCACCCTGTAATGTCCTTGTATTTTCTTCTTCCAACACAGTGACTCATGGCACCAGTCTTGTATTTGCGACACAAAAGACTTCTCTACTTCCTCTAGCACGTTAGTGCACACCTTCAGAAGCTCCAATGCTGAATTACACCTCGAGAATGTCGTGAAGGCTCTAATTGCTAGTGGAAGAGCTGTCTTCTTTATGTACAATACCATATCAACTGCCTTTAGTTGGACAAGCGGGGGTTCAGATTTGAATCCAAAGACAAGGAATGCCGATGCCCATAGATGATCCAAGTTGAATAGTGGATTTCCAATTTGCCTTACTCCCTGGACCACGGCCTTAGCAGCCGACAAACCTGCTTTTCTTCTTGCAAAAACTTGAGTTATAGGGTGGAACTGAATCCAATATCCCGGCTGTCTGTTAGCTCTTCGTGCTAATCCTAGTTTAACAAGAAGAATCGCTGATTCTTCTTCACTTTGGGATGCTAATCGACAACCTGAGCAGCAAGCAAATGCAAGGCTCAAGCACTTGGTCCATTTTCGAAATCTGTTTCCAAGGACTGGCACATTCTGAGCTGCCATTGCCAGCAAAGCCGCAGAAATTGGTGCTGGGCCAAACCAAGCGCCAACAAGAAGCATTATTGAGGCCACATGGTTCTTTGTCCCACTGGTTTGCTGCAAGACAACAGGACAAAAGCGTAGAAGCTTCATAAGAAAAGGGTTGCTTTTGCAGTACTGCTCATCTGCTATACTCACTAAGGAGTAGCCAGAGCCATCTTCAAGAGGAACTTGATTCACAGCTTGAAAAAGTGAAGATGGAGAAATCGCAAGCTCAGAAAGAAGTGACCCTACCACCCACAAGCCAAAGCTTGACCTTTCCAACTTTTCATCAAATTTCTGAAGAAACTCTAGCTCCTCACTAGGGTAATCTCGTTTCCTTCTTCCTCTCATTAAAACCATTGCATCAGGTAACAACAGTGGTGGCAACTGCATTATGTCGAAGTTCATCACCTTGGATAGTCTGGTTGTGATGATCACATGGGAACCACCAGTGTTCCTTGGGATCAAATCATGGAGATCCTTCCCTTCCCACCATTCTCTTTCTGTTTCAAGATTGTCTATAATGAGTAGATACGGCATGTCCCGAAATAAATCTTTTTTGACTCTTTTGAATGCTTCAAATTCTTGCTCTTCAAAGCTCCGAATTCTCCCTCTTTCCTTCTCAGAATCGGCACTCACATCCAAACCCAAATTGAGTGACAAATTTAATATGTTCTGCCTGAAGTATCGAGCTTCCCCTCCAACCCATAAAACCATTCTGTATCTCTGGGAATACCTATAAGCAAACTCAAGTGCAAGCTCTGTCTTTCCAATGCCTGCAATGCCATTTATGCAGAACACATTGCTACTGAGGCTCTTGCAATAGCCACCTTTTAGTTTCTTGCATTTTGCCCTTTTCATAGTTGAATTCCGTCCAAGAATTGGTTCCACACACGCCTCTAATGTTGGTTCTTTGCAACTCCCACCCAACTCCAAACTAATGAATCTCCCTCCTCCTCCAGTGCTAGCAGCTGTCTCGCTTTCCTCGTCTGCAAGGCCCTCGGATTGCCCACGGGCTTCTCCTTTAGTGATTGGCATAATGTAGTCCTCTTCAAGATAATCCACACACCCAAACAGGGCAGTTTCAATCTCCATAAGCTCCTTCTCTCTTCCCACAAAAAATCTGTTTCTTGAGAATGGAAACTCTTCAAATCCTTCCATGTCTTTTGAGGCCACACTCTTTCGACCAAGCTTGGCTCTTAATATCCCAGCAGCTTTAGCTACACAACTCCTCCAGTTACCCACATTGGCTTCCAGCTTGAACTCATGAAACTTGATTAGTCCATCAATTGCTTCTTTACACTCCTTATCGATGGAATTGCAATTAAGAAGACCCATGATCTCAGCAAGGCCTGAACCAAAGAACAGCGGAATCAAGTTCTTCTTCTGAGCAAAGAATTTGATCTCCTCCAAGCTCAGATGGCTTAAAAGGCTAGAATTCGTCACGACCACAACTCCATAGGCCACCGAACATATAACTCTGTCTGTAATCTCATGGCTCTGACTATCCGAGTACTTGGCTCTGTCGGCGACAAAGCAAGCAATGCCCTGGAGTTCTAGCTCTGATTTAAGCCACTTACAGAAGCGCAAAAGATTAGGGTTCTGGCCGTGGAAGCCTATGTAAACATCACAGCTCCTGAGTTTGGCGCTTGAAGCAGGGGAATAAGGGCCTTTGAAGGAAGTGCGAGGGACAGGAAATGAGAAGGAGATGCGGGGAGGCGCAGGATCTGGCACTGGGACGCAGGCCACATATTTCAGCTTTGTTAATTCGGCTGGGTCATCAGAATATTCAAATTGGTCTGAAGGAGGAGTGTAGGAGCTGCTTGGGATGTCGTCTGATTGTGAACCCCTGTACGAGGAGGAGAGTGGTGGTGATGGGTGGGCTGCCTCTGGTGCTGGTGCTGGTGCTGGTGTTGGTGTTGGTGCTAGTGCTGGTGTTGTTGCTGGTGCCGGTGTTGTTGCTGGTGCCGTTGCTGTAGGACTTGGGTTTTCCTTGGGCTTTGGGACTGTGGCTCTGGGTGATATATAAGGTGATTGCAGGGCGGAAACAAATGCCGATGATGACGGTGACACAAGGGAAGGGGAGTTGTACGGAGATGATTCAATCGAGAGCTTTAAGTTTGGAGAATTCAAATCCGAATTAGAAGAACCAAGAGGAGATAAGATGTCTTTACCAGTTTTGTTGCAACAAGTTGAAATCTTGATGGTGAGGCCACCACTTTCTTGAGGAAGATTACCAGTCCCAGATGCTGCTCCTGCTGGTGCTTCTTCTTCATCCATGGCTATTCGATGAATGAATGAATGTATGTCAGTTTCTCAGATGGTTGTTGCGCGCAGAAGATCTCCGGAACTTCTTATCGTCAAAAAATGCAGAAACCTTTTACCGCGGGAGATACTTCTTTCTCAGTAACTCCCCTGGATTCCTGAGCCGGTACTGTCAACTACGTCACAGACCACAAGTAAGGAGATAAAAGTCTTTTGCCATTATTTGCAAAAGAAGCTGAGGTCTTTCTCTCCGTTAGATTGGATTCGAGCTGACAGATGCATTTAAGTGAGTGGCTCAGGAAAGACTATTGCCAGAAAATGAATGCAACAGTAATATGATTCTCCCTCATATAGCGGCAGATATCCGCATTTGATTTATTATGTATGTCGCTGCCCGTTGTGGGCCTGCCCTCTCAGTCAGACCCCTCCAAACCTGTTTTTTCTTCTGCCGCTCTGCGAGTAGATTTGACCAAAAGACTGTTTAATACTTGTCACACAAGGGGAAATTTTCATTCATTTTCACATATGTTCTATGAATGGTTGGGAAAAAGGGCAAGGGGAGGCATTGAGAGGCTTAGCTTTGAAAGAAACGGTGGATGTTCATAAATTAGACTTGCATACAATAATAATAAAAGCAGCAGGCATTACCAGAAGAGGATTGAAGTTGATTCATTGATTGATTATTCTGTCTAATGATTGTCAAAAGATGTTAAAAAAAAAACAAAAAGAAAGAAAGAAAGAAAGTGTTGCAAAAAGAAATAGAACCTATTACGATGAACCCAAACAAAACATGAAACAGAAACAGTTTTTAGTAATCATTCAAATTACCTCCTTAGCTTTATGACACAGAAGAAGAGGGATGCCCCACTATTCTGCACCTCTTCAGGCCTCTGAGACCTCCCTCTCTCTCTTTCAATCTATCTATCTATCTCTTCGCGAGATGTACCAGGAGGGAATCCAGAGGACATCGGCTGGATCTGTGAGGCATTTTGAAAATAAAATATAGGAGGCTTCGATAAAAGAGGTTGCAGGCACTTAATAGGGCGTAGCATTTTATGCATTGTTTAATAGTTTTCCTCGGGCTTGGCTTATTTCCTTTTGTTTTTTGTGTTGTACATTGCAGTCTCTCAAATCGCTAATGCAACATCCAACAAGGGTTCTTCTCACTCGTCGCAGAAACCAAAAACACAAAAAAACAAAACAGAAAAAAGGGCATTGGGAGAGGGAACATCAATCAGACCTTGTTGTCAATACTCTGATGCTCAGTGGATGGTGGGTCGGTCTTATTATATAGCAAGACCTTCCTTTCATTTTCGTATTATTCATGCATAGATTAATGGGTAAAATGCTGCACGATGAATTTATATATTATATATGTACTATTTTCCGAGTTCTGACCTGGTTTGAAACTATTATGCACTGGAAATTGGTCCATAGACCAGTCCAACTGGGGACTGAAGGTCCCATCTATTCTACTGGTCTCGTTCACATTAGGTTTCATCTAAAAAGTAAAACAGAAAGACGAAATAGATAGGGGTTGGCAGATGGATACAGATTGATGATTGTACTTAGCACCTACTTTAGTATTTCTAAATCCACCTTCCACTCCCCCCCCCAACCCATTTAAATTAATTTCGAATGTATTATCCCTTAAATTAACGTCCTCCAATGCCTGGTCTTGAACCTGAATTAAGCAAGGGAAGCTTGTTTTGATGTTATTATCCAGTTTTCTGTTGATCATATGGTTCCTGAACCAGACTTGGATATCCTGTATGGAATGACAACCAACTTACAGGCAAAAGATTGTGACTTGGGGCGGGGGCTTCGCTAAGCCAAATGTGTGGTTCTTAAGTATAAGTAACCACGAACCTTCAAAAGCCAACTAATTCCTTTGTAAGAAAAGGGACTTCTTTTTATTTTTTTTGTTTGGGATTACAACAGGCAGCTTCTTTAGAAGTTGCCATTTGGTAATAGTACTAGGTAGAGAAGCGGGAAATTGATGATCGAGGATGGGGCTGGGGGCTGGCATGTGGCCTTCGATTTGTCAATCATAAATGTACATATATATTGTCAGGAGTCAGGAATTATTTTGTTTGTATTTTAATGCCAACAATGAACCAACGGAGAAGAGGGGGAGCGTTCACTCTTCATCCACGCAATTCTTAATCTTCTGTTAAACTAATTTTTTTTTTTATTTTTCTTCTTCTTCTTCTTTTTTTATTATTAATAAATTTATTAACTCATTAATTATAAAATAAAAATAAATTCTACATCTATTTTTTCAATATTAAAATTAAAGCCTTTCAATATAAAAATTTAAATTTTCAATGACAGATATATAATAAGAGACAATTTAATTTATTTTTTCGATTTGGTCATCTTGTTTAAGTAATTTATTCAGTTTTTTTTTCAACAGAAACTCTTTTCTCTGTCTCGATGTCTCTCTCTGTTTTTTTTTTTTTTTTTACTCTTTTTGTGTTGTTATTGTACTTCGAAGTTAAAAAATGTGTTGCATATCTGTACACATTTGTGTGTAGTGAAATGATTAGATAATTTAATATCCAATTTTGAGGCTTGAACTTAGTTGAAGGGGAAAGGCACTCCTTTCTCCACCTACTGCCCTGGACATGCATTCTGCACATGCTCTACGTTCATTCATGCAAAGCGTAGGTAGATTGCAATAATCTAAAAGGGCATGCGTACGAAGCAAGAACCATAATACAATTTTGCTCAAAAAAAAAAAAAAAAGTTAACTATCAACTTTAACTATAAATAAGTTATATGGAACGGACACTATTGCAAACGAACTCCCCCGTTCCGTTTTCTCGAAATTACGAAACTGTGATTGATACAAATAAATCGTCACAGAACCACCCCCCCCCCCAAAAAAAAAAAAAAGAAAAGAAAAGAAGAATCCACCAAAAACAAAAGCAAAGCAAAAGCGAGCCAGAACTAGTGGCCGGCTGGGCTAGGGCCCCAGTCGACTTTTGGAGAATTGTGTACTTGTCGGAGGGGGGAGCTAAGCCAACATCATATATAATAACACTAAATTAATGCAACCCGTACGAGTGTTGTGTAACGAGTAAAATCCAGATCAGATTCACGTTCACATTCAGGTGGCCACCCGGCAATTAGCGAGCCCGCGCACACGCAGCCTATCATCCCTCACCCGGGGTTTTGGTGGGTTGTCCTGTGGCCCACCCACCTCCTTCCATTTGGTCCCCACTCAACTCTTCTCCACTCTCATTCATCGTCACCCCCTCTCCCTTTATCCTTTATTTTTATTTTGTGATTATTATTATTATTTTGTGATTGTTTGTTTTATTTGTAATAAATAGATACACATTTATTGTTTTTGCGCTTTTTTTGGTACCTTTTTTATTATTTATTGTGGCGGTGACCTCGTTACTTTACCGTTGTTTTTTTTATTATTATTTTTTGTTATGTGAAAAAAACATTTCGTTAAATAACAGTTTTGTTGTAAGACTGATTAGTCAAATAATTCCTTCGATCTCTCCAGTTTTCTCTCTCTCTTCTCTCTCGCCTTTAAAATTGCAAGTCCAAAGCTGGATTAGGGTTTCAAATCCCCTTCAGTTTTCAAAGCGAGATCAATTCAAATCTTCAAATCTCATCGCTTCCTCTAGCTTCAATTCAAAGCTTCTTCATTTATTTCATGCCCAGGGCATTTCAATGAGCTTTTAGCAACGGTACGCCTCTCTCTCTCTCTCTCTCTCCTTTTCCAATTTTCAATCTTAATTTCAATCGTTTTTTTTCTTCTTCTTAAGAAATCCCATTAATTGTGTTTTGATTTGCTGCAACATCTCATCTCATCAATCATCAACTCCCATTAATTTTATTAAATTAATTAATGAATGAATTTGCCCAAATCCCATCTATCTATGTCTAATCAAAACTATTTGAAGTTTATTGGATTGAATTTGGTTTTGATAGTAATTTTAATTGACCAATGATTCAATAGATCCTCCCCGTTAATCTTGCCTTGTTCCAGATTTTGAGTTGATTTTTGTGCACGAGGGCTGCTGGAATGATAGTTATTGGTTCTTGATCTTTGATCTCAAAGAAACTTTTAGTTTAGTCATGGATTTGGGCAGTGAATGTTCTGCACATGAATCCGTTGAAGATAATGAATTTAAATTTTCTGAATCCAACACTCTCGTTGGCATTGATGCCCAAAAGGTTGAAGCTAATGGGTCGTGGTCAAACGAGATTCATGACACAGCTTCTAGTGGGCCTCCCCATGTCAATACTTTGGATCACAATTCACGAGCCAAGGAGGAGCATGTGGGGAATTCAGTGAATTCGCCGCCCCCAGAAGACGTATCTCCTGTTGTTGGCTCCCCTCCTTCTACTAAAGGTAAGGGGTTGAGGAAATGGAGGAGATTTAAGAGAGATGTTGTCAAGGACACCACCCTCAATGCCGATGTCAATAAAATTTTGAAGCGGGGATTTTCTGGTTCCGGTCATCAGACAACTAAACCAAATAATCGAATGCCAGTAGAAATCAACAAAAATGGCAATGGTTCTGCTCGAACCATCAATGTGGTAAAAAAAACAGCTTTTTCTGATGGAAATGTGAACCGTGGATTTAGTCAGGACTCTAGATTTTCTATGGGGTCAGCTTTTGCTCCTGAGATGGATTCTGAGAATAGTGAGGACCACAGTAGCAAATCTTCAACCGCTGCCAGTGCTCCAAGAGTAACTTTTGACCTGCCTGCAGTCTTGGGGCATGTGCGGGAGAGGAACAGGATCAAGAATTCAAGTGTAAAAAGCACCGGTACTTCTTCTCCTCAAGTTCAACATGTGAAGGGACGAGTTGAGAGCAGCAAGAAGCCTAGAGGGGATAGGATCAAGATCAAGCAAGAAAACTCTCGTTCCAGCATGGGATCTGACTCAAGAAGCCCCAACTTTGTCTTTAAGCAGGGCGCTTATTCTGTGACCAGCAATGAAAAGCTTCGTGGAAGGTCAATGAATTATGATGGGGAAAATAGTGATGAAGCCCATGGTGGTGAACAACAGTTTGACGTGGAGGTTCAAACAGGTTCTGTCCAAGAGAATGTTGGAGAAATTGAAGATGTTTCACAAGGGGATTTAGCTGCTGACACGTCTTGGGAGAATGTGGAAGCAAAAATTGCTAACCATAGGCACCCACGAGATCAAGATCCTTTAGTGAAATCGATCCATGGCCTCCACTCTGCGCAAGAAGCCCTAGAAAGTGGTAAATTACCTGCCTGTTGTTATGTTTGTATGAGCCTTCTTCTTTATCATTTCTGTTTGTGTATCCTGTTTGTTAATGCAATTATAATCTGCTGTTACTTATTTATATTGTTTCATACATCAATCTCTGTGCTTTACAGATATCCTTCTGACAAGGTGGTCATAATCTGCAATGTGATGCCATGCTCTACATTAATAATTATGAGATCTGTCTTTAATGGCATCCTCTGTTCCCATCGCCATTCCATATACTGTATTTTTTGTGGGTAACATTGGTTTAGACCCTTAATATCTTCCTACCCTAGTTCTGTTGGCTGGTTCTGGTATCAAGTTCTATTTTTCTACCCCACCCACTTAGTTTTCAGAATTGTTGTTTTTGTGCCAAATTGCCAATATTATTTGTTCACTCGGTTAAGCTAGTGGTGAAAATCAATTGCATCAGATTTAAGATTGTTTCAGGGTGAATTGCTTGGTCCTATTCTGCAATATGAAATCTGGTAATGGCTGGCAAAGTAATTTCCTTGTATGTAGTTTAATGATGTTATATGTACTCTTGCAGAGGTTCAAAAGTTAGGAGATGTTGGAAAGGTTGATGGTGTGCCGACAGATGCAGCTTTCACTGGTCCTAGAAGTTTTGAATTAAGCCCATCTGACCAATTTGAATCTAAATATCCTGGACATCTTAGCTCCTTGGAATCCCAGTTATTAAACTTGACAGAGAATGTGGCATATTTGGAAAGCAGACTGGAGGAGGCGAGGACACTACTCGTGGTAAGGGAGTTCAGGGTTGCTGAACTAGAAATTGCCTTGAAAAACAGTGATTTAACAAAGGGAGAAGTTGGAAATACCATAACATTGGAGGAAGAGAAATATAGAGAGATTGAGGCAGAGCTTGAGGGCCTTTTTAAGCAAAAAATTGAGGGTGAGGTTGAGTACCTGGCACTAATAAATACAGTGCAGAAGTTGAGAGTTGCTGCAGGAGAGCAAATCACACTCCTAAGGGAGCAAGCAGCTTTGGCTGGTGAGCAAGCACGAATGGTGGACAAGCTTGGAGAAGCAGAAAGTAAAGCTGAAATTTTACAGAAACAAGCAGAGAAGTTAGAAAAATACAGTGAAGAAATATCGGGCACAGAAGAAGCGCTGAGGATGCAGGGGAGAGTATTTAAAGTTACTTCATGCTTCTTCATCCAGTTGATGTTGTTCATGCTGGTCTTTTGGCTTTTAGTGTTACAAGTGTCACCCCCTTCAGGGTTTGTTGTACCCACCTAAATACGAGAATCAAAGGTCTTTTTTGTGCATTCCAAGTAATTTGAGGTATAGATTGCAATGCTAAGAATAATTTTCCTTGTCGTTACTTAGAACAAGAATTTTCTTTTCAGGCTTGGTTGTAGGGGAAGGCGGGATGGGGTCGTTACTGCTGTATCAAAGTTTCTTCACGTTTCCTTTCGCACATCTGTAACTGATTTGTTCAATTAATTCTCTTGAGCGGGAAAAAAAAATCATAAAATGGCATATGTTCCTCTGTATAATAGCCGCTATCGATGAACAGTTTAGTTTCCTAAAACGCCGTTTTGTCTAGGACAGCGGGAGGGTGTACTTCGTTTTACGGTCTACCTTACCGTTTTGTTTCTTGTGGAAGATGAACTATTGGCAGGGACACCTTTTTAACGTCAATGGCTTCTGTATCGATAAGCTGATTCTCTAGACAATGTGAGTTTTCGTTTTCCGTATTAATAGCTTGTTTTCACTGATCTCATGCCTATCCTATAGTGAGTAGAGAAACCCACTTAATTTTCACGAAAATGAGGAGGGAATAAGCCGTATTTTGGCTTAATGTCGGTGTTGGCGGATAACTTTTTCCTGAGATTGACAAGTTAACTGGCGAAATGTCCCGACTAAATGCCAGGGGGCAATCTACGTTAAAGTTGTAAACAAAAATTTCGGTATTCCGACGTTGCAGCCTTGCATCTGTCCTCGTGAGAGTCACAACAACACGTTTGCTTGTTAGCGAAGCTAAAGAATTTTTAGCACGAGAGAATATTCTGAAATGAATCTTCCTGCATATTTTTTGCACCTTATATTGAGCAAATGAATATTGTCATATATATATATATATATATATATATGTGACAATATTCATTTGCTCAGTATAAGGTGCAAAAAATATGCAGGAAGATTCATTTCAGAATATTCTCTCGTGCTAAAAATTCTTTATCTTCGCTAACAAGCAAACGTGTTGTTGTGACTCTGTCTCTTATACACATCTAGATGTGTATAAGAGACAGATTATATATATATATATATATATATATAATTATTCTGTGGGTCATGAAATGCATGAGGAATACGGTACAAGACACCTTTTAGCTGACTACGACCCAGGTTCACAGGGATAATATATCCATTATCAGTAGCCAAGCTACAAATTCTGTATTCCCTGCAACTGAAAGAGTCATCATGTATAGTGGCAGCTGCTACAGCTCTGTGTCCAAGTCATGGGCTATTCATCAAATAATACCAATTAACTTAAATTCCTCACTCCCACCCAACCTCCATCCCCCACCCCCTTTTCGATAACTTGACCTTTGATGTCTTCCTTTAATTTTGGTGGCTAAAAAGGAAAAAAAAAAATCTTTAATTAGCGAATTGGAGCACATTTAGCGCTGCAATAGATGCAAAATAGACTTTGCCATGAGACT
This sequence comes from Kandelia obovata, assembly GCA_021464305.1. Classification (NCBI taxonomy): domain Eukaryota; kingdom Viridiplantae; phylum Streptophyta; class Magnoliopsida; order Malpighiales; family Rhizophoraceae; genus Kandelia; species Kandelia obovata. Next base: position 10,612,746 of record CM038477.1, on the reverse strand, counting down.
ACCAATGCCACAGTTCATTGTCCATCACGTTCAAGGCCACCAAATTTTCTCCATCACATCTTTTCACTTGTTCTATACAAAAGCCAAAACCATCATTAAATAATTAAACATAGCGGGCGGATCCATCAAACGTAAAATAAATTACTGTCAGGGCAAGATAGTGTTTGAAGCAATGGAAGAAGGAATACATACAGTCCAACAAAATAGACCATCCTTACCTGACAACTGGCTCATAGCAAGTGCCTTTTTTCAGGTGTTGAAGACCCATTAACAAGGTTCCTGTTCCCTGTATGCCTATAAAGTAATACTAAGCATATATTCCAGGTAGAAGAGATCATTAGGAAAAAGAAAAGATAAACCAAAAGTGTTATCTCCCAGTACCTAACATGGAGACTGCAGGCACTTATAAGTGGAAGTGATAGACCTACTCGAAATGATAAAGTAGCGAGAGATAGTAACTGCTTAAGATAAATGATGCACTGGTAATTGTTGACGGGAAATTAAAGGCAGTTATCTGTAGATATAATTATATAGCAATGTAAAAAATTTTGTTATTGAGAAATATATTTACAAATATGAGGAATGAGGATATTTATAGTTACTCCTCCTTATCAACGTGCGACTATAATCATTTATTCTAAAGAATTCTATGAATAATATGTAGATATTTACAATGAAGTATTTTTGAGAGGGATAACTAAATATTTTTTTAAAATTCTTCCTACCTTTAGTTGGGGCACCAATTAAGTTAGTATTGGGTTAGCATGCAATAAGTAAACTAACAGTATACTTGAATCAGCTAGTGACATATCGCTCTCATCTATTTACAATCTTTAATTACCTGTGATTATTTACAAGACCTTGAAAAGGAAACACAAACATGCGCATACATTCACACATTCAAACATTATACTTGATGATTGTTAAGGAAGCCTGATAAAAGAAAACTATAAACTCCCTAGAGTATAATACCCTGTAAGCTACAAGTCAGGTTACACACAAACGGATTTGGGGCAACTCACTTCAAATAAAACTATTTCACAATCTTTAGCGTGAGGTTCTGCCCCTGGTCACCTATGTATCCCATTTTCTTGCCTTGCCCCTGTGTCGGGTGTGAGGGAATTGTTCCGCTGGCTTCGACTTTAATTGCTCCAACAAAAGCGTTGAAAGTCGCTTCAATGGGACAAAACACTGATGATTTCATCTTTAACGTTGTAGTCGTGTCTCGGATCAAGTCTTGAGGAACGAAAGAAGTATTTAAGAAGAGACTAAGTTTTTGGGAATATTTTAGTTTATAACATAATTTAAGGAATCAATTATGATTTAGTTGCTGCTGATTTATAGAAATCAGTTTAAATTTATTTGTTATACTTTTATTTATATATTCATAAATGCATATGCTAAATGAATGTGTGAGGTTTTCACATCTTTCTTTTTTTTTTTTCTCTTTATTTCAAAACTAAAACAACATTTAATAATATACAAAGATCCTAATTAACTTCCAAGTAGAAATATTTGGTGCATAAAAAATCTAAGTAACTCCAAAAATATTCTGCAAGAAAGGCAGACACTTTCGTTTTCAGACCAAGTAAAAATGCTAAACACACTTGAATATTCTCTCTCTCTAAATGGGGCAATGTTAGACTAAAGATGGGGAAGACATCACGCCCGCATACTTAATATTCAAGAAAGAACAAAAGAAGAAAAAAAAAAAAAACGGGGGAGGCAAATGCGGTAAGCAGTAGATAGGCACTTTTAAAAAAAGAAACGGGAAAAAAGAAGAAATTACACTGAGCGTAAATTATGCAACCAACTAAACCTACCTCAACGAAACAACTGAAAATACAGAAGCAGAATCGCCCCGGAACAATAATCTAATGGCAAAGCAAAATGAGTCTCTAAAAACTATTTTTTTAAAAAAAAAAAAAAAAACAAAACAAAGCAAAGCATGACAAGAAGCTAAATAAAATAATTGAATCGAATGCACCAAATAAAAAGTGAGAAGGTAGAAGGATAAAAGGGTTGGCAGAGAAGGCAACACACGTGAATATGGTGCGAAAAGATTAATGGAAAGTTCTGAGCTTTTCCCAGAAAAAGGTCGGAACTTTGAACAACGTCGTCGTATTTGGCAGTTGCTGGAGGAGGGTAAAACCTCAAAAGACTGGCCGTTTGTGGTCTGACGTGGACCGTGTCCATCTAATGGTTGCCGCTGCTGTGGCTGTGGTTCTTCTTGTTGTTGCTGTTGGGATGAATTTTAAGTGTAGCAGTCAGGCAATGGGCAGGCAACATATCAACATGGATAATTGGAAAGGTATTATTCGGTCAACAGCCACAGCCCTCTTCACTCGTCTTGATTCAAACAAAAGTTATCTAAACTTCTTCCCCTCTTCCCCCTCTTCCTTTTGTATTTGATTAATCCAATAAAACACTCGGGTTATCAATCATCGTCGTATAGAGATAATAACGTAACATTAATAATGATGATGATGATGATGAGGAGGAGGAGGAGGAGGAGAAGGCGTGGAAGAAGAAGAAGAGAACTATGATACAAAGAGAATAATTTGGATGGCAAGATAATAATATTACATCATTATGTTTTTATTAAATTAAGTATAAAATTTTTATTCTATTTAATATATTTTTATCATCACATCATTATATATACACGTGTGAGGGTGGGTGTTTTTTTTTTTTCTTCATTTTTTATTATTTCTTTCTTTGTACTTCTTCTCTCCATCCTTCTCACTTCCACCTCAGTGGAAGAGTGCCATATTCCTTGAAGCATAAATTTAGAAGTAATTTTATTATCTCATGATGAAGGTCATAGTGCATAGTGCACGAGTTTGAGTTCATTTTGGAACTTTAGTCCAAGCAGAATCAACGGTTGGAAACGCAATGGTAAAATTGTCCTCTGCCACTCCCCCATCGGTCCCGCGGCCCAAGCCTCAACCATCTTTATAACAGTAATACAATACGAAGAAGAAGTTGGCTAAAAACAAAGACAAGCCATGTGGGTACTGCGAGTAATTTAATTTTATTTATTTTGAAAAAAAAAAATTATAAGATATGTAATAAATAGTATAATATATATACAACAAGTAGTATAAATATATACAATATTTATCATCTAATATAAAATATATAATAAATATCATGTAATTTATAACCATACATATATATATTTGTAATTATTGTATGTTTTATTACACAACATTTAGTTTTTTTTTTTTTTCCATGAGGATCCACGAGGTCAATCTATCGCTGGTCTCTTTTTTTCCGGTCAATGTAATTGGACCAAAATGAAATTACAGAAGCGGTGAAACTGAGAAGGGAAGGATGAAAGAAAAAGAAAAAGAAAAAAAAAAAAAACAGAGAGAAGATTCGCTGCCGTACCCGTCCCACAGCTACAGGTGGATTCGTACTTGCCGCAGCACTGGTATCCGTGTTATTGCAGTCGAACGAAATGAAGGCAGGCATATGGACGACCGACAGGAACAGAAGGAGAATCAACGGACACCAACTGCTGCGACTCGTACGACTGCACAACGAATGAAGGAGAGGAGTGGAGTGGATCCACTCTCTTTCCCGTTTTAATCTATTTATTTATTTATTTTATTTTATTCTTCCTAAATCTAATGAGGATCTAATCTAAACAATCGTGAAATGTGAATGCCAACCTTTTTACCTATCTATAAATATGGGCAAAGTCAGTCAATGTTTTGGCATCCCTCCATGCGTCAGTCAACAGGCAACGACCGCGGGCTTTCGGCTAGAGGTTGAAAACCTTACAAAAAAAAAAAAAAAAAACACACCCCAAACTTTGCTTGCTTCCTTCAATAGATAGAATGTCGCGTCTGTTCGTTCATAATTCATAATTTCATTGATTGATGAGATTTTGTGGGGGGGGGTGGTGGTGGTGGTGGTGTTGGGGTGGATGGAGTCTGTTTGATTTGAATTGAACCAATCGAAAATTCAATTCATCATCGTGTGGGTTCGAGGGGGTGGGGGTGTGTGCAGTTAAATAATAATAGCAAGAGAGCGGGAGAGACGATGACGACGCTCCTAGTCCTACTGAGAAAGCTGTGGGAATGTCTCCTCCTAAGAAACCGGCCGCCGGGGAACTCTGGTTCCTTCTCCCACACCCGCCACCGCCACCGCTCTGCTTTGGAGATTCCAATTCCTCCGTCGTCCCTCGGAGCCTTTGATCGAATTCCCATCGACGTTTTGATGCATATTCTTTGGCTTCTAGGACCAAAAGACGCTGCCAGACTCGCCCTCCTCTCCAAGTCTTGGAGTTCCATCGTCTCCCATCCTCGTCTCTGGCTTCACTTCCTCCAACACTCTCTTCCGGACTTGGACTACGACTCTATTTTCTTCGCCGAGACTCATCTCCGCTCTGGTTATCCCCTTCAGTTCTGTACTCTCCTCCTCCTCTCTCGATTTACGAACTATTTCTTTGTTGGAATCGGATAATTGATGAGTTTATGATGATGACGACGATGATGCTGCTACTGCTTCCCGTTGTTTGGAAAATAATAATTTGAATGATGATATGAAGTTGTGTTGCGCTCACTTACTTACAGGACATTCTCAAGTCACACGGTGACAGAGTCGTCGTTCATGGGTATATATGCCCAACGCTCACAAGTCCCTGGCTCTATTATTATTGATGGTGAGTGAGCACAAAGCATATGCAACTACTAGAAACTTGCTTTATTATGTGCTTTTATTCCCTATAGGCTACATGGCCCCTCCTCAACTTTCAATGACAAAAGCAACCAAAAGTGTATAGTTAAGTAATAATTTGTTAAATGCTTATCCACATTCTATTGCTAACACCTTATCCCAAACTTCTTTTAACTGTCTATCATTTTATTTTATTCAATTAATTTTTTTATATTTTTTTTTTGGTCCTTAATTGTCCAAGTCTCGTTGATTACCAAATATTATTATAATTATAGTTGCTACCTCGTTGAGAAACTAGTGATCCACGATTTTCTATTGATCAAAATGCTTTCCAAAAAGGTGGTTCTGGCTATTGCAAATTTGGCTGGAGCAAGTATGCTTGTCCATCTGGACGCTCAGCAACATTCTTGGTGAGCATTTGCTTTTAGCTGCCATTCAAGTGATTTCCCATTTGCATTTAGAAGAAATCTGTTGTTGTACGTTCTTTGATTTCTGTTTGTTATTTTCTTTTGCTTCTGTCAATATTGAGCTAGAAATTCTGGATTTCTTTGTAAGTTTGGTATAAAAAAAGAAACAAATAATCGTCTGATGTGCAGGAATTCGGTAACATCGAGTCTCCTATGTACTCTAGGCTTCGGCATTTTTTTGCTACTATTTATAGCAGGTCTGTTCTCTTTTCCTATCCTTTTCTACATCATTACTAATTGAACAAGTTTTAAGCTTGAGGAAAACACCAGTAGTTTGTTAGGGTATGCAAGCCTTTGGAGGGCTTGGAGCCCCTGAAATCACAATTCCCACACCCGGCATGTGGTTGGAGCATTAGAAAGAGGTGTAATTCTCTTTGGAAACCAGTTTTGCAATGATTCATTCTTTAGAGAACAATTCACTGCAATTTTTTTATAATTTTTCCAAGCTGGTTGTTGGATTTCATCAAATCATGCTATTATGTTGTAGCATATCCAACTGTCACCTTATGTGAAGTAACGAGCTTCAGTATGCAATACCCTCTTGTAAGTATTATTATTATTATTTTTAAAAATTTTTATGAATCTAAAATGTAATCTCTTTACAGAATGCAGGTGAAAGCATCTTTACAACCAGTGGTTGTGTCTCTTCCAATTTGTCATTATGATGGTTAGATACTACTTAATCGAATTGTCTTGAGGAATATATTTGGCCACGTTTCTGAAATTTCATGATTTGTTCAACTTTTGAAAACTGATGATCTGCCTTATCTGCCATATTTGATTTGAGTTTTTCTTAATTAAAGATTTTGCACAATTTCACTTTCAAGGAATGGACAAGTTTTCCTCGGTCCAAATTCTTAGCCTTAACTTTCATAATCTTTTGGTCAGTTGGCCTGGATTGACTCTGTCAGGATGCATACTTTTTAGCCATACTGTCAATAATCTTTACGAGATGATCATAAGATTAGTTTCTTTGATCACATTTCCAGACACTGAATCTGCTAAGGCATCAAGACGGCAGCTAAAGGAAGCCATTTATACAGCTTTGTTTGATATGAATGTTCCTGCTGTTTGTGCCATAAATCAGGTATGCTGTGCCGCTTATGAATGTATTCCTTGGGTTTCTCTATGTATCCTACTGGTTATGATTTAAAATTCTGAGATAGAACAAATGAAATCTTTGATAGGAGGACTTTCAAATAAGAATGTCATATTTGCATATTTCTTCTGTTTTCTTTTTTTTTTTGGTCTTTTAATGTTAATCAAAGGGGACTTACAGAAAGGAAAGCTGATCACGTTAGGGAATAAAATGCTATGACTGGGTAGCTACAGGTCATGCCATTTTACCATGTGTAAAAACATATTGTTAACATGCTTCTCGTGATTAAATTAGACTACTTTTTAAAATCAGAGTAACAAGTCACTGTAGGGAGAAAAAAGTAATTGAGCAATGCAAAGATTTTTGTTGTTGTGCTTACTATCATACATAGACTAATTATCATTTTTTTTCTCCATAAAAATAAGCCAGGCAACTTTAGCACTGTATGCAGCATGCCAGACTTCAGGAATTGCTGTTAATATTGGTTTCCAAGTCACATCTATTGTTCCAAGTAAGTGATTATCACTTCAAACCAAACTTATTGTTTGGAGACCAATTTGTGGTAAACATTTTATTCTACATCTAGTAATCTTAAAATAGGCCTTGTGTCAGTCCTAATTCCCAGAGTGTGATCCATTCTATGCTTATCAGTTATAGTAAGATGGTTTTTCTGATCATCACAGAGAATGGACTGTGTGTACTGCTTCTGATTTCTTGTAATCAGCCTTCAGTTACTGTTGTAGCAATCCTTTTGCATTAGTGACTTGTTTGGCTTCATCACAGAAAATTGTGGGTTGTTGGGATTTGTGTATCATACTGCTGCATTTTACAGTTTTACATGGTAAGGTAATGCGAAAGGTGGGTGTGGAGGTAATCGGTGTTGGAGCTATAAAAGTAACAGAATTTCTCAAAGAACAGATGGAGGAGAATAATATTGATTTTGAATCAATGTACACTGTTCGCACATTGAAAGAGGTATGATATTCCCTTTCACAATTTTTTCTATAGTTATTTTTTGCTTCTTTAGAGTTTAGCCGGAGTGCCTCTCTTGCCAACTTAAAACAAGAATTTTGGTTTTTTATCCTCTTGTATTTTTCAAATGACAAAATCATTCCTGTCACGTAGCAAAATTTGATACCAGTATCAAAAATAGTACATGTAGAAAGAAACTTTGATCCGGTCATTCATATGCAGAACCTCTGTTATGTTGCTGCTGATTATGAAGCTGAGCTAACTAAAGACACAACAGCTTCATTGGAAATCCCTTTACAAGGATGGTTTACTCTTTCAAAAGAGCGCTTTAAAACAGGGGAGGTCCTATTCCAGCCACATCTTGGAGGAGTGTGAGTTCATATTCCTTCAATCTGCTTACTTCACAGTGATCTTTGCTGAAGTGTTCTTGAAATCATGTCCTGAAACCTGTTTATTTGGAAGTGATCTGATTATCATCTTTTAAATGTTTCAAGACCTTATAATTTCTATTCTGAAAACTGATGCATACCCTAATGGGAATTATCTCTTGATAGTTCATCCATTGCCTCTCACCCTTGTCCCATTTTGCCTTTGTGCATTCTCTTTACAATAATCAACCAGAAATTTTGTGTATCATCCTTTCTCCAAAACATAAGAAGGCTGTTTTACTTGTTTCATCTGCCTTATGGTGCAGGCGCACAATGGGCTTGCACCAGGCAGTAGCACTTTGCATGGACCACTGTCATGCTGCAAAACTAACTGGTGATGATGCTTGGTTCAAGACTGTAGTTTTGTCAGGGGGAAGTGCATGTTTACCAGGACTTGCAGGTTGGAAATACCAATCAACTTTCCCACTCTATTTCCTTTTTTTGTTAAAGTTTTGATGTTGGGAAAGTGCTTGATTGAGGTGATGCAGAATCTAATGTAAAAGGATTTCGGAATTGGATGTTCAAAAAAATGTGACTCTTTGGTGCTGAATCATTTCCAGGAAGGCTGGAGAAGGAATTGCATGGGCTTCTTCCTCCACTAGTGGGCAACGGAATAAGAGTTATTCCCCCTCCTTATGGGGCCGACACTGCATGGTTTGGTGCAAAGATTCTAAGCAATGTAAGCTACTTCACCACTCGAATTTTGAAACATGCTAACATGCTAACGGGGGCTTCAATTTTGGTTGGACTTGTTTCTCCAGTCAACATCTGGATTCTCCATCTTTTGGATGTCTAGTTTTCATGCTTCTGAGCATTGCTCATCATTTAGTGCTGAGCTAAATTTAGTATGCTTGTGATACACCTTTCACAATCTAGATTTCCCTAGTTGTAGCTTCAATTTATGTATTCCATTGTAGCTTTAGCCTCTTCACCTTGATAAAGAAAGAGTCGAGTATCTGGGTCTTGGCCATGTAGGATCGTATCAGCAGCACAGCCTTATTAGGTTTTTTGTTTTTTCCTGTTATATAGTTGAGCACCTTTCCTGGGCCCTGGTGCGTGACAAAGAAGCAATTTAGACACAGATCAAGATTGAACTTTGCATGGTGAATGCTGGCCTGTAAAGGATGAGAATATGATAAAGCAGGAGGAGGGAAGCTGAGACTCGATCTTGAATGATCAGATGGTTGATCCAAGCAAATTGCACCGTGCTTCCAAATCTTAGATTCCAAGGCTGCTTATGTCAACCATGTGTCTAAGATTTGGACAAAAGCTAGGATATACTCCCTGTCCGCGGTAACAAGCCATAGGCCAATACACAAAATTTCATTTCCAAGTTGCACAAATGAGTATTTTCAGCTCTCCATAAGATAAATTATGGTTGGAAACCTGTATCTCTGACAGTGTTTAGAAATAATAACCACAAAAAGGATGGCAAAAACTCAGATTTCTTATCAGAATAACTTAAATAACACAACTAAGAAGCCAACTGCAGGCATTAGCAGCCATGACGGATCACAAGTAATCTGACTCCCACTTGAATTGGCAGACTGCGATGGTGTTGGAGGGCATGCAAGCCCCTCCTTCCCTTCCCTGCATAAACTAGAAAAAAGTCCAGGTGGGTATTTCCCATAGAGGTTAATGTAGCTGAACATAGTTGAGGCGCAATTATTGGACAAGTCATTTATCACATCTGCATAAGGGCAAGCAAAGTCCTTAAATGTTGAACAGCAGCGATCTGGAGGATAGTTGGGTCCTTTACATTGGCTTGTGATGATCGTATAGTTCAGAAACTCAAAGTTTACAGGACAAGCTGCAAAATTTAACAAGAATTAGATCATCTTTGCAATTCTGTTCTATAATGAAAGTCTCTGTTAGTGTATTCCATAAAAGAGGATCATCTATAGATACACATCAAATATTTACAGCATTAAGCACGTAAGTCCAAAATGGAGGATCCTCTCTAGATGGGCAACAAGGACTGACAGATTTAAGCTGATCTGGACAACCAATTCGTAATGATATATCATGGCATCAAGGCCGAATGGATGGTCTAAACAAAGGCATAATCCAGTGTGTCCACAGTTCTATCAGGTCATATTCTTAGCTTTGGTCCTAATTGATAAGTAGATCTCATCTAGACCTGACTTTGATCTGTTTTACAGGCAGGTACTGTGAGGCCCAAGACTTGGAAGGGGGCAAATTTACCAATCATTTTGATGGAAACATTTAAATTTCTGCAAATTTGAATCTTTAGGAGTAGGGTCAACAGTATTATATCCTTTAATCCTCTAAATTTTCTCCTCAGTCCACTTCAACTCCTTCAGATTGTTCACATTCCTTATTAGGGATTTCCATTATAAAGTTTCTAGGCAATAAATGTATTGTTTTGAGTGGTTGATCCTAAAAAGCTACCTCATTCTTGAGGATCCTATTGGCATCTTATTGTACATAATGACCAAAATTTTTCTATATCAATCCTGAAGCTGAGCCAAGCTGCATAAAGTTATTGGCATTGGGAAGGCTCAAAATAAGACTTTAACAAAACAATGTCCTCAATATCTGTTACCATGTGTAACTTTCTGCAGCGGTACTGGCTAATATGCATTTGCAGATTCTAGTTTTAGCAGCTTCAGGTCTGGAGCTTTAAATCCTAGTTGAGCGGGCCTTGTACTCATTTGCAGTCTTTTGTTCTCCGTGACAGATTGGGACCTTAAGACAGATGATTTGACAGAATGAATAATTGAATTACTCGGTAATACACAATGTAAACTCGAGCTAGGCTCTTGCAACAATTCATCAAACGTGGGTGCTGTTTTCCGGAGCAGGATCTATCGACTAACTTAAAAGGATAATGCCAAACAGAAGTTGGTTGGGGTCCAATTTAGATCACCCGTCTGTGGCCCCATAATAAAACCCCATAAAAACGCGTAGTCCAAAAGGGGCTTTAAAGACAGAAAAACACAGAGAGTGATTGAGCGAGCTAGGAATATTGCAAAAGAGAGAAGTACCCTTCTGCGCCTGAAGCAAGTTCCTGCCGGCAAAAGCATGAGAGTGAAAGACATGATCTGGATCCAAGTCAAGACAACGACAGAAACACACGGCATTAGTAGTTGACGAAGAAGAATAAGAAGAAAATGAATGAATTAGCAGAAGCAGATAGAAAGGAGAAGTGGGCGGGGAGTCATGGAGCTCACAGATCACCTGAGATAAAAGCAGAAGCAAAAGATGAAGAAAGAAAAAAACTCAACAGGAGCAAGAGGGGGACAATTGTAAAACATCGATTCCATTGCATCATCATCTTCTTCTTCTTCTGCTGATTGTTTTTCCTTGTAGCTTCTTCTATTATATTCTAATCTATGTATTTCTTCAGATTGATCATTGATCGTTGCAAGCTTCGATCTTTAGAGAGATTTATTTTATTTATTTTTTTTGTTTTGGGAGGGAGGGAAGGGGGGGAGGGTTGGGCAGGGCATTGGGTGGTGAATGAAAACAGATGGAGTTGGCAGGCAGTTCAGATGCTTTGTCTTTGTCTAGTGCGTTTCTTTACAAAAAGGCGCAGGGACAGATGACAGATAATTCGAGGATAGAAGTATTATATTATATTTTTATGATTGAAACAAAGCTGGAGACAACTGCCTATCTCAAGCAGCACATGCACCTTCCTTCCTTTCTTCCTTCCTAAACCCTCTTTAAAAAAATATATATATATATATATATATATATAAATAAAATTATTATTATTATTATTATTGTTTTCGAGGACCATAATTCCAATTTAATGGATTGGATTTAGGTGGGAGTGTCAAGGTACGAGTCGATGCCATTACACCCCCACTCTCTCCCTCCATTACACCCCCACTCTCTCCCTCCCCCAAAAAAGTCCCCAGCGTCGCCTCCTCCTCGGTTTGTTTCCCCTCAAACGACCGACAACACTTTGTCAAAGCCCACCACTGCCAGCTGCCAAGGACTCTGTTCATCCCATAAAAACGCATTTGTAGCTGGGTAACCGTGCCACAAAAACTCTTTTCATTCCTAGATAACGGGCTTCATTTTCTTTGAAAGTCAACTTGAAATTAATTATCTATAACAGCATTATAACTAATCTAGCGCGTTGTAATAGAGCCACCCCCGGGGCCTAAAAAAAGAGCTATCAGCTTGCTGCATGTCTTATGACTTACCTCTTACTGCAGTTTGTCACGCTAACTGACGCACGATTCCCTTCTTCAACTGCACATAAAAGGAACTGTCCTACTAAAATTTACTTATTCATTCTATTAAAATAAATTTTCAGGACTCGATCAAAAACAAACAAGATTGCAAGTCCAAGACGATATCTTGGCTAATCGAAATATGGTGACTCCAACCCCACCTCTAAGGAGGTCTCGTTTCATTCCCAGGAGGCAGAAAGCATGCCAGTAACGGTTTACCATAACCCAACCCAAGCATGGGGGAAAAGGGTGAGGGACACCAAGGCCTTTTTGGAATCGCAATTCCAACTCTGTTTCTGATTAACACCAGCATATCAATATATCCAGCAAAACAATAGAAACTCATAAGCAAGGTGTCATAGGGCCTCTAGGGTTAAGGGGGCCCAGAACAGACGAGGAGCCCTTAAAAATCTCAGATTTTGTCATTCGAGGTACGTACAGGTTTCAAGAAGTTACATTCCAATACAACAAACTAATCTCAAGCTGGTCCGGCGAGGCTGGCTGACACCTGAAACAGAAGTGCAAGCAAGTGCTGTGCTGCTCTGTTCTTGATATGCAAATTCAAGCCCAAGGGGGAGTGAGAAAAGGACTGATAAAAGCAAAAGAGCTTTGATTAATTAGTTAAAATTAAAGAGGGAGGGAGGCTGAGGCTGTTGTTGTTTGTTGCAACTTAACTTAAAAACTTAACTGAGTTGGTTAGGATTATATGTATGATATTAGCCAGTAATCATGGTGCCAATGCCTTGGTCAGTCATGATCTCATGGAGCAAAGCATGCTGAACCCTGCCATCAATGATGCTATAAGTTCATTCACTTTAGGGATCATCCCACTTCCAGCCTTTATGTCTATTTCCTTCACCAGGCTCTTTGTCCATCACCAGTATCAGCTTCTCCGCCCCCAGCGCCCCCCGCTATTTCCCTTGCCACCGCATCCCCGTTTATATTGTATGACTGTCCGTCTAGTCCGCCGCCACCGAAGCAATCACCGGATGTGACCGTTGTCAACGAACCGCTGGAGTGTGGTTGGTCACCAACGAAAACCAATTGGGCGGAATTGGGGGTGGGGCGCGCCGTCAGGAGGCGGCCATCCATGCCCGAGAGGCCAGTGGCGGTGGCCCCGACCTTTTTGATCAGAGAGACCAAGTCCTTATTGACGTTGCCGACCAGAACCATGGAGATAATCTTTATGGTGGCGTCGGTGACGCGGAGACCACCTTGGAAGACGGGCTGGATGTTGAGGAGTTTGAGCCAGTGGTTAATCTCGGGGCCGCCGTCGTGAACGAGGACAGGGCCGAGACCAAGGCCGACGCAGGAAGGGAGTTCGCCTCTCTCTCTCTCTCTAATTCTTTGTTCAAATCGCGTTACGTAGTGCATAAAGCGGGGAGGCATCCGCAAAAGCATTTTCTTTTCAACGATCAGTCCAAAGCAATGCAAAATCAAATGAATGGAACCCTCGACTGCTGAGCAGAAAGTGTACAGAAAAGCAAGAAGGGCCGTGCTGGTTTGTTTTGGTTGTTAGCCGGTTCAGTGATTCACAAAAACGCCAGTCTGAGTGAGTGAGAGATGGTACTTTATTGGAGGAAGCCCGTCATGACTCAAGCCCCGTTATTAAAATTTTCCAGTTGCCACCTGATCTGCCTCGCGAAACAAACGGCCAAACCGAACGTAACATACATTCTCGGAATCCTTTGCCCTCCTAAATGTTTTCCACGACACCCCCCTCCCCTCTCAGCTTAGTTTCTCAAAATGTGACAGTATTGTAATGATTGTCATCCAAGAAAGAAGGATGGATGAATTGAGCATGCAATCGTTTGCGCTCTCCCCCTCCGAAACCCATTAATCATACAATCTTTCGCTGTCAGCTTATAAATATCCTTTGATCGTTTCCCTTTTCTGATAGACAAAGAAATAGACAACATTCTTTCTTCATTTACATTACATATCATATGATACAATGGAAGAAAAACTTCAAAGCCTTTTTTTCTTTTTCTTTCTTTCTTTTTTTTTATAGGAAAAAAAAAACAGAGAGAGAGAGAGAGGGGGGGTGATATATGTTGACATTACTTTCTCATCAGTTCTTTTCGCCACACTGATTCAAGGCTAAGATTCGGGTGAAGGTTCCTGTTAGAATTCAACTCCTCACTTTATGACAAAATAGGACTCAGTGGGTCGTCTCTCCCTCTTCATCGTTCAGGCCAAAAGACAAGCAAGCAACCATGCTCTTGCCAAAACTATGGTTGCTGCCATACATGCCTTCCTGACCTCACCTTCCATTAAACATGGTTTCACTTCAGGGGATCAACAGAAAACTCTTCTTTTCTGCAACCAAGAGCCCCAAAGTCGGGCGTCAAAAAAGGGCTCAGGCCTCGGGAGTGAGTTGGACAAAAGTCCACGAGGAAAAGGACAACCAAAAGTACAAGAAACGATACCAGTAAGAGATGAAATTTAGATAGAACTGACTATCAGATACTTACTCGTAATTTAGACTCCCGCAAATTGTCTAGAAGCTCGGCAATCTCAAGTTGCTTTACCACTGTGGTGTGTAGTACCTACAGAATAAGGTAACTTGTGGATCAATTACAAACAAGACAATCAAGTGACTTATCTGCCACCATCTAAAGATTCTAAACCCAGTGGAATGACCCATACTCTCTTTGTTTTCTCAAGGTCAAACTCCACAGACTTTATCCTCTCCAGGGATTCCATTAGCATCTGATCCTTTTCCCTTGGTAGCTTAGCTGGCTTGTTGCTGAGTTCCTCAAGCGTTTTCTCCAGTCTCCCAAGGCGCTCTATACATGGATGGACACAGTATTCTTCACTCGCAGCTTCAACAGCCATTGGGTGACCATCGGCATTTTGTTCAATCAAGCTCGACGGATAAATATTGTTCCTATGCCTCCAAAATTCAAATGGTGGACTACGGAAGAATTCAACTAGTTCAACCATAAATGACATCAGCATTCTGGCCACACATAGGATGCTCTTTTTCCCAAGCTTTTCTTTCACTATGTCCAACCAATGGATGATTAGACTTCCTGAATAGCAAGCAGCCAACATATATCAAAAACACCGAAAAAAGGGCATCCCAGTCAACAAGGCTTCCACAATGTCGAGTCTGTGGAAATGTTGACAGCCTACAATGCTACAAAACACTTAATTACATATAATACCTTCCATGTTTGACCTCACTTCACAAGGAATGTTTGTCCAATTTTTGTTCTTTTGTGATTCATTGTCAGAAAGTTTCCCTCTTAAGTTGCTTTGAACAGATTCCTCAACCATAACAAAATTCTCACTGGAACTATAGTAAGAACTTGAATCTGATGTTCTGGCCTGCAAACATCACAATTTACATAAGAAAACAAGAGTCTGGTGCCCACACACAGAGTCGTACACTTCAAAGAATAAGCTGTGAAATCTAAATGCAAACTTACATCTTCATAAACAGCAGCCAAAGAGGGAAATGTAGAACAATTTTGTCCAGGGCAAGGAGGACCATCAATATCAGACTCTGACCATGCTGCTGGTGTGTCACGACTTTTTCCCTAGAAAAGCCAAAAAAAAAAAAAGGAAAAAGGAAAATCAATATTTAGGAACAGGGTATAGATCTGGTCACATGCTCAATATTGTTGTCCAGTAAGATACTGAGACATGCCTTTATTGAATGCATCTGAATATGTGAGTCAAATCCCTGTTGGACACGAGTTTCTTGGGTCGTTTGCCCTACAAATGTTGCTTCCATATTGAGCACAATCTACAAAAGTCGAGGCCTAGTTAATTCCAGTTTCTTTTAAAAAAAACTCACTGGCTCGGTGCAAAGATCCAAGCCTCAATGCATATTCTAAAAAATTCACCACAAAATTTTAACAAAAGTGCTGCAAGGTGGGTGCCTACTTTCATTATCTCGGGATCATTCCATGGACCTTGGTTGGATTTAAGGCATCCTCCATCAGTAGAACAAGTGCATGAACCACCCAAGAAGTCTGGCAATTGACTGAAAGGGCAAGAAGTACATCAAAAAAGAACTTATGGACATTACAGAAGAATAGCCATTTAACCGAATAAAGACATAAATAAAAGATAATCAGAAAACATATAGACCTTGATTCAATTACTTCTAGCAGCTTAGGCAAAGCTTTGGGATCCAAAACCTACACTTTTAGAAATTAGTTAGAGCCAGTCAGAAGGCAACAAAGGAACAATAAAAAACTATAGCTCAAGTTGCATCTTTTACCTGTATCTTTGAAATAGTCTTTGCATCCAGAAATTTCTGTGCTGCAGGCCAAAGCATCTTCTTAAAGCCAGGTCCAGCATTAACAATGAACATTTGATGTAATGTCTGATTGTGCATAGAACAATTAGAACCAATGAAACCATGCAAAAAGGAAATACTGTCTGAAAGAGTTAAATACCTCAGGATAGTAACTGTTATCTATCTTCGACATGGCAGCTAAGAGGTTTGCAGCAGTGGGAGTGAAATTCTTCATGCCCTGTTTTTAACATATTATCAGTAGGATGTTCAAATTCTATGGAAAGCCAGTTGCATGAACGACAGGCACCAGCAGCTGACAGAGGAGCAAATCTATCAGAGACCTACTAATATACAAATGAATTTCTTGCACTTCTCACATGTCATTTTCCCTGCACAGTCTAGAAAAACTATGAAGCTTAAAGATAATACCCAGCATTGTTGACAACAACAAACATGCACAAGTAGAATACAAGGTCATTGCTACGTAGGTTGCAGTCCAGGATCTGACATACCAAGCCCTGCACATCCAATATTGTTGTTGTCGAACCAATCTTTTTTTTGGCCGCAACTGAACAAGCAGGGAATTTCTCCTGGAGGGCCTTCTCAAACTCTTGGACATGGTACTTCAAATAACGATCAATAGTGGTGATACGCATCAGCTTACTCGGATGAGCTTGTCCAAGCCTTTCTATATAAACCGGCCGCCCTTCCTTATCAACTCCATGGTAACCATAAGGGTAATATTGAAAGACCTCTTCCAACTCTTCGAATATGAAATCCTAAAAATCCAACATACATCATGTACAATGCTAGAGCTAAAAGACAGAAGGAACATCTAAAACAAATTACAATGGTCACATATAATGCATTCGCATCAAAAGGTGAGCTTTTGAAGAAATTAGCATAAAATATTCCACTGAAGGCATTTTAGACAGAAAAAGCCTTTAGTTTTTGCAACTTATCTGATTGTTAATCTTACATGGGGAAAATATCCAAGAAGAAAATTTATCCTTTTTCCAATGGTCAGTGCCATAAATGACATTTGTTACCTCTAATATGGAGTCAGTGCCATACTCCTTCCTCCAGTTCAGCATTTCTTCCCACATCTGGATTGTTTTCTCGATATTAAAATCTCTGGCTTTCAAAAACCTACAAAATTCAGAACCACGAATTAGTGAGTCTAATTAGATGCATTTGAAACTTTGAATATGTCAGCCAGGGCAACTGCTAAAAACACAGAAAATTAGACGAGAGTCTAGAAAATTTACACAACTGACCTCAGCAAAGTATGATAGTCATCATGCCTTGAAGGAAGCAAATCCCTTTCAAGAAGTTTCTGGCGCATTTCACAGACAGCAATCTCCTCTTTTGCATCCCTTACATCTTCAATGGAAACAGAGGAGACCCTGTAATCAGTCTTCCTTTTCCCTCTCTTCTTGAGAGAATGGGTGAACTTATTTGATGCATTTAATGCCTTCTTCTTAAGATTGCCAATTTTGGATCGCCGCCTCTCATCTTCAGAGTTCTCAAATTCAGACCTTATTTCTCTCGTTTCATCATGAATCCCAATTCTTGTGAAACCTTCAATGTCAGTGGAGAAAAATAGTTTAATACCACATGCATTGCCATTACCGGTCTTGAAGGACCAACTTAGAAACTGAGACATACCTGACATTTCACCAAAACATAAAAAGAAATTCTAACTTTCAAAGGAAGAAAGCAGCTTCACAGCAACCTCATGGATTTCACTTTTTTCGAATTGAACTTGTGACTTTCAGCTCACGGTCTAACCTTAGCACAGCTCTAAATTGTCAAAAACAGAATCAATAATAGTGATTAATGAATAAACTGTCAAACTATTTAAATTATATAAACCCTTTTGGGCTTCTTGCTTTCACTTTCGAACATACAATGAACATTAAGGACCCAAGCATTTCATCCCATAAAGCAATGTGATATCCAAGTGAGTATGGAATTTTCAGAAAACACAGTACATAATGATAAAAACTCTTATAAATTTGAAAATAGTAAATGGATCTGAATAGGGACGAATCAAAGGAAAGGAAATTACTAAATTTGTAATCCAGGAAAGAAAGTTAAAGGTCAAGGATTTGATCACATTCCGCGGTATCCATCCATTAATCCAAGTTCACTCCTTTCTTGCGCAAGATTTCATATTTAACAGATTTTGAATCTAGAAGACCTCAATCGATTCCGCTCGCGAATACCCCTAAGAACCCCAGAGGAGGTTAAGGAAAGTCCTTCTGAATCTGGAGTCCCGGCCAACACAAAATAGCTGGAAGCTCTCTGTTGTTAAACTTTCTTTCTTTTTCCCTATATTACTGAATGCAAACAGGAAGGAGAGGGAGAGGGAGAGAAGGAAATAATAATAAAAATAACAATAATAATGAACTCTGAAACACATAAATGGTAAAGGAAAGGGCAAACCAGAAGTTGGAGAGCTGGGTTTCCTATGGCTATGAGGAAAACCGTTAAAAAACTTAATGAGAGAATGAATGAATGAATGAATGAAAAAGGGGGGCATCTTTTTCTTCTCCCACTCCCACACCCACACCCACACCCACATTCATTTATGAGGTTATTAAATGAAAACAAAACAGGCAGAAGCAATCAATAACTGTTTTAAGAGGGGGTCCCGAAAAGCTGAAACCCCACCCCCATAACAGCCACACAGCATATTAAAAAAGGAAAATGGAAGCAAAGCATCTCAGTTGCAAGATTCGATCTGTAACCGCACAAAGTACTACAACAGATCTTTAAATAATGTCTGTGTCTTTTCATCTTCTTCTTCAAAACTACAAACACACACATACTAGTCAGTGCTCACCATAAAGAAGGATGAAGGAAGAAGGAAGAAAAGCAACAAACTTTGATTGATTTCATTGGAATGCATGCCATGCTTTCATTTCCCAGAATCCCACCAAAATTTCAGGAGCTATGCGAAACCCATTGCCTCTCTCTCTCTCTCTCTCTCTCTCTCTCTCTCTCGAAAGAAAATGTAGAAGGAATTTTCTCTCCTCCACAAGATACAGCTTAATAGTAGACGGATCTAAAATGAATGCTAATAAGAAGGCGGTGCGTGGGGTGGTCTCTAAGATTTCATGTCTCTCTCTCCGGTAGAAAGTAAAGAAAGCGAAGAAAGTTAGAGAGAGGGGATAGCTAGGATGAACAGGTGGATAACCCAAGCAAGAATGTTTTCGTGTAATGTAATGCAAAAGACTCAAGGCCGTCGTACCATATTCGAGAAGCTTAGCTGCTGTTGATGAAAAAAAAAAAAAGAAGATTCCAGTGGAGATTGGTATGGGCGCACTGCCCATCATAATTATAATTATAATTATAATTATATATATATATATATATAAAAAAAAAACCAGACAGGCCTTGTATATAAAAATTATTAAATAATATAACGTTAATATTTTATCACACAATTCAATTTTATTATTTATATACATATATATATATATATATATATATATTATTGTGATGTTTTTCAATCTTTTCCATGCGTAGTTAAGTCATACCACCCAGTTTATTTCAAATTTATTTTACTTAATTTCTCTCAGCTATTTTTTTATTTAAAAAAATAAGAAGAAGAAGAAGAAGAAGCTGCTGTCCCATATTTCTTCTGTTTTTCTCTTTTTAAATATGATATGTAAGTCTACCTTAAAAATAAATAAATAATAATAAATAGGAATAATAAATAACAGGAACAAAAGACGATCCAAGAGGGTAAAAAAAATAAAAACTAACGAAGAGAAGAGAAGAGAACATGATATATTATGCTTGGAAGAAAAAATAAATAAATAAATAAATAATATATATAAATATATATATATAATTCTTATAATAATTTCGATGCTTTATCAATTTTCCCAGATAAATAAATCAATCAATAAAATGAGTGAGGTAAGCATGGACTGAATAATATAAGAAAGCAGAAATACTGGGGTGGGGCGGGGCGGGGGGGACCGTTATTATGGCCCTTTCGCATAAGGTTCTTGAGTTTTCTTCTATAATTAATTAATTAAGTAATTGGTTAATATGCATCTAAATTAACTTATGTTTTGAAACTTGGTTATCTACTTCGATTGTTGAAGGCATCACAAGAAACATCAACATGTCGTAGAAAGCAAAAATAAAAAAAAAAAAAAAAAAACTTAACCCTGTACCGCACACACGAATGGAGGAATGAAGGAATGCTTGAGTATGGAGTAGCTTCGAGTCTCTTTGGGAACACGGGGAATATCGAGAGGGGAGGGGTGGAGGGTGGGGGACATACATGGACAAAAAGACAAGGCAGCTTCCACCCATAATTCCATTTCCATTTGTTGTGGTGGATGATAATCCCATCATTGCTTTTCGGGCTGTCCTTGAAATGCACTCGTTGAGTTGTGTGGAACTTGTAATTGATGTACAACTGAAAAACCAAAGCAAAGAGTATTCTATTTCTATTGCCAGATTTTCCAATAACTGCTGTAAATTAATTCGCTGCCGTTTCGTTCCATATCCCCAGCACCCCTCAGGTATTAACTCGGACTTCTTCACTTCCTCTCCTTTGCTCCTTCCTCCAAAAAGTTTTACTTTTGATCGTTAGCTTCTCCAGTCTGTGCTCCCTTTTCCTCTTAGCTGCTGTACTCTCTTTTCAATTAGAGCTGCAGTTGCACATTTCTTCCCTACCTTTGAATTTGTATTTTTGCTAGCCGGACACATACATTTTATTTTATTTTTTTCCTGACTTAAAGCAAGAGGTCACCACCCTTATTGCTAGCCACTCTCAACTGAAGGTATGTGAATATTTTCTGTTCAATCAAGGTGCATGATCCATGTCTGCATGCTTTTTTCCTTTTTTTTTTTTTTTTTTTTTTGGCTCTTCTCGATCCTCAACTCAATGACTAATAAATCTTGCGATGAACATTGACAATTTCACCAGTCTGCCATTAATTAATGACCTTTTATTATTATTATTTTTTTCTGGCCTTTCTCCTGCGGCAGCTTAATGACAAACTTTCGCCCAATTTTGGGCTTGTTTGTGGCATTCTGGTGACCTGCTTGATCGAGGTTTTGTATTATGGGGTTTTGCTCTTGCAGTCGGTTGCCAATAATGTAATAACCTTGTCTTTTGACATACGAATGGCCTCAGCCGCCATTGACATGCACCGGGGTATGTTAGCCTTGTTTTTGCTGTTTTGTATCAAAATGATGGCCTAGCGAATTAAATATTTGTTCTCGGTTGTTGTAGCTCTCCTCTCTTTTATTAATGTAGGCGTGCTAGGTTGGAACCGTGCAGCTTAAATTAAAAGAGTAGTCATTCAACTTAACACGTGGCTAAATTGAAAATCAACGAAAGAAAGAAATCGATAGGGAATGTGAACCAAACTCTGATTCCATATTTGTCTAAAAATTTGAACCAGTGAATAGTGACATTCATGAACATTACAGGCGATAGTAAATGTTTAATGCATCCAGTTAGGGCAAACACAAGACGGCACACACTACATGGGTTGCACGAGCCATCCCCTTTGGCCATAGGCAGAGTACATAATTTCTTTTCAACATTTATTAGTCAGAATAATATCCTAAGTGGGGATATGGAGTGAAACACCACCCTCCATATTCCTCCCATCCATACATGCATGTTTCAAGCAAAAGTCTTCATTAAAGGTCATTCATTTTTTTCTCGGAGAGAAAAAAAAAAAAAAAAAGATTATGAAAAGACAAAGAAATGTATTGTAATAATTGTTCAATTAACATATCTTTTAATACATAATAATTATAATTAAATAATACAAATTGTTATTGAAACGTATCTATATGCCCCCGTTTCTATGGTAGAATTCTTTCTCTCAACTAATGTCAAGGGTCAAAAACTGAAACAAGAAAGCGGGAAACATACAAGAGAAAGCAATGAGAAAGAGGAACAGAAAGATGGGTGATATCTAATACAGTAGTACGTAGGAGGTATAAAAAGAAGGCAACTAGCTAGTACATAATAATATACACCTCTCGAGGTCGAGGAGGCATTGGCCGAAAAAGCGAAGTTCGGAGGCCGAGGGAGCGTCGGTAGAGATGTCACTTTCGACAAGACAAGGACTCGACGTAGGCATTTATTGAACCCCAACCCAACACAATCCACCCCCCCCCCCCCAACCCCCCCCCCCCCCCCCCCCCCCCCCCCCCCCCCCCCCCCCCCCAAAAAACTCCCCCGCTCTCTCTCTCTCTCTCTCTCTCTCTCTCTCTCTCTCTCTCTGTGAGTAAATGTAGCTAGGTTAGCCATATGTATGTAGGTATATGGTCCCTTTTGTCTGTAGCTAATATTCATTGTGCAAAGCCACTCTCAAAATTGATATTAATGGGTGGGTAGTACAGCGACTAGTCCCTTCTTTCTTTCGTCTCAATATATGGCATGATATATTGTGGCAGCAAGCTAGCCAGCCAGCCAGCCAGCATATGGTCATCGATCGGTTCATGATAATAGATATGATATAGTGTTTGAGTTCGTCTGATGAGGTGTCGGCAAATTTGCCGTAAACATTCACATTAGGCGACAAATGCATAGATCCCCACCATTCATATACATACATAATTTTCCTCTCTGCACCTTTGGATCTTCCTGCAGATTTTTTTTTCAGAGGGGTCCCAAGTTTCCAGATTTTGGCCACAGCGAAAGCACACACTCTCTTACTGCACTGCGGTAACTAGCTAAGCAAGCAAAGTATCACGAAGTTAAGTTTTGAAGGTATTTTATACGTAGTGCGATATTTAAACAATCTTAAAAAAAATATATTAAGTTTTAAAATATTTTAACACCAACTTAAAAAATAAATACAAGTGTATAATAATATAAAAAATTTTGTTATTGAGATATGTGTTTACAAATAAAAAAAAATAAAAATATTTATAATTAATTCTCCTTCTGACTACAATCATTTATTTTAAAATATTTTAAGTATAAATATCTAGATATTTATAATTAAGTATTCTAAATAATGATAATTACATATATTTCTAAAATTTTTTTTATTTTGATTTGAAGAACCAATTAGACTAGTATTGGATTAACATACAACTAGCGGACTAACAACATATTTAAACAACCCGTGACAAAAGTCTTCGATTTGATCCTGTCACTCACTTTCTTAAATCAGATGCATATCGATTATCTTTTATTACAAGAAAAATTATAAACTGCAGGCTGCACACATATGGATTCACCCACCACAATATTATGAATAAAAAACAAATGATTATATACATTTTATTTGATTAATTATAATCCTTGTTGATTTATCATTAATTCAGTAACGTGAGTCAGTGGATGATGCAATTCGAAAGCCAGGCTCTCGTGACTCTCTCAGGTCAGTGTCCATGCCAACGTGTGCATTTCAGGTTGAAAGCGGAGCATGCAGCTTCGAGGACAAGGGAATTCACCCCTACCCTACACTACATATGTAGGGTATGTTTCCAATTTCGATGAATATAATGTATATGTAGATTAAAGGCCCAGCAAGACCATATAGAAAGAAACTATATGCATGGGGCAAGCATCTATAATGCATAAGTTTCCTTCTCCTTTGTTACTTCAACCCATTATTATTTAACTAGGACTTGTATATATATTGATGACCATGAGCAGTCCTTTCCCTCAGCAATTCACGGACTAGACTGTCAATGACAATGTCAGACTACAGCAATGGACCTCACCCCATGGCCACGCTATCATTCACAGAGATATACATATATCTACCTTAATATGGGCTTCACAATTATGTTCACATCAATCCAATATGGTTGTTATAGTAGGCAATATTATTTTATATATGTGTGTGTGTTCAACGTTACGGTGACTTTGAAAGCACCCAACACATACAAAATACAAAAAAAAAAAAAAAAAAAAAAAAAAAAAACAGAGATAAAGAGATTAGGAGATGCACCTCAAAGTACGCATAAGGTACAGCCACCGACAACATTTTAATGACAACAAGAAGATGCCTTCATTATTGTAAGAAGTCAAAGGAAGGCTCATAGCTGTGCTTGTAGCTCTTGCGTTTGTTTTAATTTTTGCACCATGCCCAGTCGCTTCATGAAAAGGCAAACATATTTTAGTTTGTGTCATTTAACGAGAGAAGGGAATTCAAATGGAAAGGGCTAGTTTGACGGATAGGGTGACTGGATATTTCCTGATGATTTAACCAGCATTTTCCATTTAGTGACAAAAGAGACAATGGGACATCGATCATGTCTTTGTGTGAAGGAGAAGGGTTATTCGTATATTATGATTGGTATTTCTACCATAGCTTGAATATTCTATTACTCACCAAGTATTGAATAATAATAATAATAAAAAGAATAGATTTTAATTATTAACTTTTGGATGACTAAAGAATTCGTGACTCCAAATACTAACGTGTATATATATATATATATATATATATGTATTTATTAATTCCGTTAAACTATGTGAGACAAGGACAACTTTTCGTAAATTAATACGTCACAGCATGCATATACATTTGCATATGCATATATTATTCGAATTGTCAAATGGATATGAATGAAATCTATTTTAGTAATATTTAAGTCCAAACGAGAAAAAAGCACAACTCATCAAGGGTTTCGAGCAATAATTAAATGCATAAAAGATAAGTGTACACATGTTTTTTTATCGAGAATCAAGCCTTTTTTTTTTAAATAAAAAAAATATTATTATTATTATTATTATTATTTTGTGGGGTTAGAGTTGGTATGATCGAAACAGACAAAGTTTGTCATTGAACTCTCTCTGCAGCAGCCTGCTTAAATAGACAATTGTACATAAGCGTATATGCACATCGGTGTCGACCAAGTAGACTAGAGAGAAGGAAGAATTAAAGATATGAAATGGGTGAAAAAAAAAAAAGGAAAAAAAAAAAGAAAGAAAAGGAAACTACAAACACAAAGAACCAAAAGAATACGGATATAGGTTTTAATTTACTGAAGCAACCAGCAAAGGAAGGAAGGAGCAATACTCAATAATAAGGACATGTCGTGCAAGTTCTTTCTGCCGCTCCTCGCTGGCTCGTCCGTCCATCTCTCTCGTATTCATTGGCTCGTTCCTCAATTGACCGCGAGTTCTTGGCCTCTCTACTAATTATTTATCAGCGATTTGCAACATAAAAGACACACGGTGCGCAGCTTTTGGCCCCACAATTTCTGATCATCATTAATGTTGAGACTTCTGTGAGAATTTTTTGGGAGCCCAGACCAAGGAGAAGACAAGACACCACAACAAAGAGAGGGCATTGACCTGATCAAGTATTTAATCATGTCAAAATATGTAGATTTCCATTTATGATCATATTTATAAGTCAAATTATTTTTATTTTTTATTCACCCCCCCCCCCCCCCAAAAAAAAAATCTTGTTTAGTTTATACTAAAAAGTAGCATTGTGCTAGGGTGTTGTTTTTTTTTTCATTGACTATATACTTTTTTTTTTTTTATTAGAAATGAAATTAATTACCTCTGATTTTTTTTTTTAAAAAAAGAAAAATTCTTTTTGTAAAACCTATCAAATTGTTCCTGTCAGTGTCTGACAGGGAGGTGGGAAAAGAATTACCCTAGTGGGGGCCTACAAGGAAGGGAAGACAACGATCTCATGCTCCTTCTATTGGTGTGGGTCCCTACACGACTCGTCTCGACCTCGTCCCATTTTGCGTCCCGGCATTTGTCTCCGCGCCTTTTGGTAATAATAATAATAATTAAAATAATAATAATAATAAATAATTCACCTATTATTTTTTAACTTTATCCGAAACAAAGGCGAAATATTGTGATAAATTATTTATTTGCATCATTATTTTTGTAAAAATAGGATATTTTTTTTAAAAAAATTTCAGATTATTTAGTATTAATTTAATAATAATAATAATAATAGTAATAAACTATGCTATCTCTCTTCTTATTTCTTGGCGTAAATGCAACTGTTTTCTACTTTTAATTTTTTTTATTTCTTTAAAAGCTTTTTTTTTTTTAGGGGGGTGGGGGAGAAGGGTGTTAGACAAATCTTACTTAGCTCAATTGGGGGATAAGGGGATTCGATTCTCCCAACCGTTGAGTTGCTTGAGTGGCCTCCGGGCCACACACACCCACCCAGTGCTGGTTACTGCTACAGCATTTAATTTTAGGCAGGCAGAAGTCACAAAATCAAACAGAAAATAATAGGATAACAACCAAGGCATTAGAAACTGAATGCAATTTTGAACCCGAGAGAGAGAGAGAGAGAGAGAGAGAGAGGGTCCAGCAGAGCATATGGCGGCCCCAAAAGAGAGTAAGAACATCTTTCGCTAACACCCAGGGCCAGGGCCAGGGCCTGAAAATGAATAATGGTCGTCAATGTTATCATAGACTGGGCCAACATGGCACAGACTGAATTGCCTCCTCCTTCTCGAGATGAGCCATTTCTTCGATGGTCCACTGGCAAGCTGCAGCTAACCATTTGGGCCCCTGGCCCATGCAATCACATTATAATACACACACACAATGCAATACAAGGGGAAGCTGGGACATATAAACAAGGTCAGCCCGAACGTACGACTCAATCCTGCTTCCCTTCCATCCACTTGAGGTGCACCGGCTTTAATATCCACCACACTAGAATATTTTTTTAAGTTATCATGCTGCACGGAATGGTCATATTCGGACCTGACAAGCGACAATCAGACCAACAGCAAAGCCTACAGGTGCCCCAAAAGAAAGGAGACGGGAGAGCAGACTTGAAGAAGACACCAGGGGATAAATGAAATAAAAGGAAACCAAATAAAACAACTGTGCCGTACCATATGACAAAGAATGCCTCAAATCAAATTGGAGTACTACACGCAAGCTACACTCGATATATTGTGCACGCACACCATCCCAGGCAACACATATTAGGATAGATTATTGTTTCCCACACTAAGGGTATACAAATTATACCATACCATATCCCTCGCACGTAAAGTCCCAGCACCACCGAAACTGTCATCCCAAGCTTACGATAAGGCCTTCTTTAATACAATGGCAGACTTGCAATTCAAACTGCCTAAA
Organism: Kandelia obovata; assembly: GCA_021464305.1. Taxonomy (NCBI): domain Eukaryota; kingdom Viridiplantae; phylum Streptophyta; class Magnoliopsida; order Malpighiales; family Rhizophoraceae; genus Kandelia; species Kandelia obovata. Next base: position 10,585,548 of record CM038477.1, on the reverse strand, counting down.
CATAGGAAACCATGCCCCACCACTACTTTTACTGGTACCTTACCGTGTGAATCTCTCATTGACCGTCTAACAAAAAGATAATAGGGACATTCCACATAGAAACAAGTCGGAACTGGCACAAGACACACCAGTGCCCCGATGGCAGGTGGGGGCATTGGCTGAAATAGCAACACCTGCGCAGCATAGGAACTGCTGATTGGCAGAACTAACAAGCCTCGAAAGCCCACAACAAATGGAAAGGTGTTACCCCCTGGTCTTTGCTCTCTTCATACCAAGGCTGTTGTGGAATGGGGAGACAGAACCTGCCATGGGAGAACCTTCATCACGAAGGGTCCCATTGAGCAGTGCTAGCTCTCTTAGTTGCTGCTTCTTATAGAAATCTTGTGATTCATCCTAACACAAGTCAACAGAGATTATATTTTTGCCAAGGCAGAAGGAAATGATGCTTCCAAGCTAGAAAGTGAAGGGCAAAGTAACACACCACAGGCTTCAACAAGTCTTCAAGTATCTCTCGTGCTTGCATCAGTCGAGCATCAACTATTTCAACTGGTAATTCTGCCTCAACTAGGATATGGAGTGGTTCATTTAGATGCTCATACCCTGATTTCCCCCTCATCATTTCTTCCTTCAGGAATAAAAAAATGAATTGTTCACCTTACAAAAAAACACAAATTGCAAGCACTCCATATCCCACGCTCAAACAACATATAGCCAAATCACATATAGTCAGGATATTCCTCATATTACAGAAAGGCAGATTCACACAATGCACATAAAACCTTTTCTGCCCCTAAAAGGATTGCATAGACTATGATTTTCAATTACAGAAAATCTCACAGGAATTCCAGGACAACATTTATCTTTCACTTATCAGATTGATCTGCAGATTATCATTGCATTAGATTCTTTAAAGTTGATTCAAGGGCATTTGGACTGAATTAAAAGTCAGCTAAGTTCAATTAGCTAAGTCTAAAACCATAACTACTAAGAAAAATCCAAATCCTTACAGTTCTGGATTGTCCATGTTATATTTAATGGTACTTCAACCAAAACAAAACTCAGAAAGATATAAGCACAAACTATCATCACCAAGCAAAGAGAAACAAATTATTACCCTTGCTGGATCTTTGATGCTACCATGACCTCTTATCAGAACACGGCACTCGGTGCTCACTTCCACCCGCTTAAGGGAATTCCCTCTAGGGCCAAGAAGGCGCCCAACAAAATTGTACTGCAACAAGAGATAGTCAGACAACAAAGAAAAGGAAAAACAAACAAAAGTGCATAAGAGTAGAAATTGAGATCCGTACACAAGGATACTTGTCGACAGGAATATCTACTCTGATGGTTCTTTTAACAATAAGACCAGATGAGCTACCCTGAGAACTCAACCAGTTTTGTGCAGATGACGTCTGCAACAAACCCAACATCTACATGACATAATTCCAAATGGATCAAAAATCACAGTAATATAAACTTTATCCTGCTTTGCATGATAGGAATAAATAATAATTCATTTCCCTTGGAAGTTTACAGAGGGTAACCAGAAAGTTCCACAGCTTCAATGGAGTAGCAAAACATTGTGATAAGAAGAGAAACAAAAATGCAAAGACATTCAGTAAGTTCACCATGACATGATACAATAAAAAATGTGCAAAGAAAGAGATTGCATCCAAGTATGACAGCAATCACAACAAATGCAGAAGGCCAGAGACATAGGGAGGGTAGTCAGACAATCTTCTTAAATGAAGTCAACTCCATAGCCTTTTGATATTTTGCTTCACTCAAGGCATCTGACAAACTGTTTAGGCAGCACTGTAGGTTGAACAAAAATATATTTCAACTGAAGGATCACCATTCGACGTGAGACACGTATAATTCCATATTTCTTGGCAATCATATATTGGGAAACTTAGGTTGAAAAGTTGCATGTCAGACATCCAGTGTGAGAAATTGTGATGTCATCCTACAAATAAGGTTGTGGGAAGTTACTGAAGCTAGATTAGAGAAGTTCAATTCTTTGTAAGGGAAGGAAGAACCATCCTGTTAAAAGCGATTCTTGAAAATCATGCTAAATCAACCTATTTTCAGTGCTCAAAGATGTTAGCCTCAAGATTAATACTACCTGTCATGACAAACCAGGCAATTTAAACTACAAGCTCAAATGAAGGTTAGAATAAAACGAGAAAAAATTATAGTCAGGAATGCTTCTAGAAAACAGTAAAATTAGATGGAAAATGAAGGTTATGTTAATAGTCAGTATTCGTACTTCTGATTGAAACCGTGATGCCCATCCATTTGCATCTGCTCCTCCATTTGAAAATATTCCTCCTGACGGCAGAGGGCTAGCATGTTCAAGCCCACTTTGACCTAAAACTGATGCATTCCCCAACAGTGTAGTTACACGCACTATTTCTGCTCCAAAAATGTCAATTTTAAGAATAAGATGTTCCAGTCAGCATTGGTTAACAGATTCGTTAGCAGACACCACAAAATGGAAAGAAAAGATGGATTGTTAACTGAGTTAGCTAAAACTCAATGCTTGTCAGATGGAGGTATGAAAGGTTAAGCACCATTTATTTTAATCTACCTAAAATATGCATAGATAAACATCACAAAATAGTTAAACATTATATGACAGTCAATCTGATAATGTAAAGTAAGCAAACAAGAAAACCATCGGCAGGGGCATCTATCCACCAAGGAGATTGAGTGGCATATCTCCAACAAAAAGGAAAATTAGAACAAAAACTGTCTCAAAGTCCTCCAAGATTAATGTTAGCAACAATTTAGGTGAAAACCTGCTATTTACCAACAGACACAAACTAAAGATGATAAAAGTGATTTATCATGTAAAAGAATGGAGGAAGACTATGCTCTCAAGAGAACTTATTACATAAATTTGAAGGGTTATGTCACCCTCTTTGCCGAAAAAGCAGCTTTGAAATTTGCCATTTTTGCTGCCCAACCTGACACCTTCTATCAACTAAATCCTGTGAGGCCTTCGCTAATGCTATCAGTTAATGTATTTCAAGCATCAAAAAGGTGCCTGAAGATATATGGCACTATCTCAGTCAGGAGGTAAGATATCAGTCACATTATGCAATAATGAAGGAGGAAAAAAAATTCTGAAGTGTCCTCCAATGATGTTAGTTTGATGAGCACATAACAATGACACCTGTATTACGTCCTACAAGCATTCAATGGGCCCACTTTCTATGTAATTGATATTGTATCTCCCCCAAATTTTCTGGGTTGTTAGGGTGGGGGCATTGATGCTACAAGAGTAACACCTCACTTGCTATTTTTTTGGTCAATTTTGTACGTATGTGAACCATGTTAAGGCAATTAACACTCAACCTTAAATGCACATGGACATTGCCCTGGTAGGAACTAGATAAACAGGGATTAGAAAAGGGAAATTTGTTACATTGTACACAATCACAATAAAAGCAGAACAAATCAATCAACAGATCAGAAACAAACATGCAGCAGATTGAGAAGGGCATGTGACTCATGTCAGACGTTAAACTAAACTGTTGGAGTATAATATATTATCCATATATTGGCTCTCACCTAATAGTTTAAGCTTTTAGGTGGATTGATTTCTTGACATGGTATCAAAGCCTTCATGACCAAGTGATCATAATTTAAAATCACATTGCCCTCATATTTAAGTTGGGCTTTCACATGAGGGTTCATATCTTGAGTCTCACCAAACAGCTTAAACTTTAAGGTAGAATAATTTCTTGATAGAATATAAATATGATTCATATCCCAAATCTCGCTTGACAGTTTAAATTTTTAGGTGAAATGATTTCTTGACATGCTATCAAAATATTCATGACCAAAAGACAGTGAGTTTGAATCACCTAAATGCTTAAACTTTTAAGTAGATTGTTTTTTTGACACAGACAAAAAGATTCAACCCATCCTTGCAAAGATATACCCATGGAAACCTAAGAATCAAATGATTCAAATGATGAACATAGACATTCGGAGCTATAAAAACATTTATGCATTCCTGCATATCAACAAAGATCATTAAAAAGAACACATGCTACAGATTGGAACAGAAGAAAATGCAAAAATTGATCCTTGTTTATCAATAGAGAGCATTAAAGTTAATATAAAGACGCCACCATCAATTATGGATGCCATCAGCAAACACACTTTGCATTCAGTGATTTTGCAGCTAGCCATGATCATTGCAGAAAAGCAATTACCGTTAGATCTGTTTATCATCTTTCCTCACTTGTACTTTGATATGCTAGGAAAAGCAGAAACAAGCCTTAGTCCATTTTCTTTATAAAACTTTTCATACAGTTTTTACTTGCTGCAAGGGCAGATCATTTAATTACTAAATTGCAGAGTAATCGATAATTTGAAGTAAATCCTGACCCAATAGTTGTTTCCATGTACAATTGTCAAGATATCAAGGGTGCATGAGTAGTCTAACACGTCAGCTACAATTTTTCAATTTCATTTATTATGCTTACAGCCATGCACAGGAATTAACTATTTTGGAGCTTGATAATACGATAATGTGACAGAAACATAATTTATGAAACTCACCTTGATTCAACAACCGAAATGTGTGAGGGATCACAGGCATAAATGGACCAAGTTTGTGACGCTCGGCTAGTAGCTCCGAGAGATATCTGCCAGAAAGACACAAAATCCAAGCAGAGTCAACCGACCATGCAACTGTAAGCAGCATCCATAGATTCAAGCAGTAGCATAGTACAGATTACAGTAAAAAGTATGTAAAATTAAAATTTTATTATGTAGAACAATAAGCTAAGATCATATATATATATCCTCTAATATCCACCATCTGCCAACTTGTCTTGTATGAAAATGAATCAATGATTAAAATAGGGCCATAAGATGACTGAGAGAACCCGAAAGACCATGCAATAATGCAGTGAAGCCTATAAAACATCCGCATTAAGTGAAAACATCAGAATAGAGACACAACAGAAAGTGAATCCCAAACACCAAACTTCATCCGTGAAGAAGCTGGTTAACCGGAAGCCGATGGGATGCATGAAAACCGGAAGTATCAATACCTTAAGAAACCAAAACAGGCAATCAAAGAATCTCCTGGACAGACCCCAACTACTACTACATCTACTATTATTGATAGTCAAAGCTAGTTAATCCAGACAAAACACACTTTCTAAGTATTAACAGACGCACAGAGTAGCAGCAGTGGCAAGCAAGAAGGAGATGGATTACAGCCGAGAAAAGAAGAAAGAAGCGCATCGGATCTTGCTAACTAGATAAATCAAATCAAAACCAAAAACAAAGCAGAGAGAGGGGGGGGGAGGCAGATCCTTCAGGTCAGACGAAGTTAAAGTAAGGAGGCAAAGCAGAAACATACTTATCTTGCTCCTCGAGGAGAGCTGCAGTGGAGGTGGAGGAGGAGGAGCGGAGGAGGCTGGAGAGGTGAGGAGCAGAAGAAGGGGGAGAGGGGGAGTAAGCCATGAAGCGGCCATGGCCTCCCCCTCCGCCGAGGGAGGTGGACGACATGATGACGTCAGCAGCGCTCCAATCTGTATCTTTGAATAAATCCGTCGTTTGCTGTCCGTGTAATATATATATGGTAGTGTGTATGTGTGAAGGGTGAAGGAGTGGGGAAGCGAAAGCGCAACCGATCCCAAAAGAGGACGCGAATTACGATACCGACCGCCCCACGCTCTCCCTCTCCAGCGTCGGTGGATACCGACGAGATGCTCTTGCGTCTATCTTTTCTCTTCTCTTCTATCTTCTTTTTTTTTTCCCTTTTTCTTTTATTATTATTATTATTATTATTATTTAACAGAGAGGAGAAAAAAAAACACAAGAAAAAAAATTTTCTGTCCATTTTGTCTCAACTGGTATGGGCAAGGGGAAATGTAATATTATGTTTGTAATTTTTTAATAATAATAATAATAATAATAATGATAATTTTTTTGTGATAAGCACCGTTTGAATTGAAAGTAGAAGAAGAAGAAAAAAAAAGTTAATTATTTATAAAAAATAAATAAATAGTACATCGAGAACGAGAGATGGGAGGAAATTTCCTGCAATTAGTTGGCCCCTTCGATGGTCACAAAATCTTTTAATTAAATATAAATAATTGTTTTCTTTTGAAATAAACGGTGGTTGATATATAGTTAGACAATTAAATGTCGTCATTATATAATACAAAAGTACATTTGACTTTAGTAGGTCTCAATCTAATGTTACTTGTGAAATTGTATGTCCTCAAAGCCCAATTGTAATTGGGCTGAGAATAGGTATAACTTTGTCTGGGCTGGGGCATGCGGGCCAGAGATTGTGTGCAGTTATCATTATTATCATAATTATAATTATAATTCTTATCCAAGTGCAACTTGGGACTGCAGCACCGCCGGGGTGGCCATTGACGACGGGAACAGCGGGGAGCAATGGAGGAGGAAAAAGTAATCCCTTTTAAAAATTTGCACAGCAGAGAGTACCAAGGTCACAAAAAGAAAGTAGGCCCCCAGGCCCCTCTTTTCTCTCCCGTTTTTCATCTTCCTCCCCCCCCCCGGCCCGCTTCTATGTATATTCGAATTTAACTATGTTTAAAGGAAAACCCTAGCTCTCTGTAATCCCAGTTATATATATATATATATATATATATATATTACTATTTTTTATTTTAAAAATAAAAAATAAAAAATGACTATGTTTGTTGCTTTTGGGTGTGTTATTGATTGGTAGGTGCACTCGGTTGCTTGGAATTGCACTGGCACGAAGCTCGCTTCTGGCTCTGTTGATCAAACTGCTCGCGTCTGGCACATTGAGCCTCATGGCCACGTGATTTCCCTTCTTCGTTTCACACATACGCACAAACACACACACACTCTCTCTCTCTCTTTGTCTGCTGCCTGCTTCCTCATTTCATTACGCTTTTAATTTCTAGTCTTGGAAAGGAATACTCTTTTATCTTTTTACGAACTTAATGTCGCTACTATACTTACCTTTTTTCTTTATGGGAGTGAAGTTTTCCTTTTGATTTTATTTTCCCATGGTCAGGGTGATTCTCCCCATCTCTCTCTCTCTCTGTTTTTTTTTTCTTTTTTTTTTTTAATTACACTCAAGAGGAATTGGGTTTCTAGGTTGTGATGTCAACATTTTCTGGCCTGAATCTGGGTATCCTTCGTTAAACAACAGATTTTAAAGACTAATTCATGCGGTATTGCTGTCTAGGGTGGCCTGGGGTTGCTTAGGTGTCTTGAACTAATATCCCAATTGCCTCAATGCTAATCTCTTTGCATCTTTCAACAAAAGAAAAAAAAAAAAAGGTCTAATCTTGTTAATTTCTTTTGAAAGGCTTTATTCTTTGTCTCCTGCAAACTTTTGTTGTAGGGTAAACTTAAAGACATTGAATTGAAGGGCCACACTGATAGCGTGGATCAGCTTTGTTGGGACCCCAAACATGCCGATCTGATTGCAACAGCATCAGGTGACAAGACTGTTCGCCTGTGGGATGCACGTAGTAAGTAAATTCTCAGTTTTATAAATTAGGACATGCAGAAGCATTGACTGAATTTAGGCTGTTATTCCTTGTAAAAACATGTCAATGAAAAAATCTGTATCAATTTTGTGTTTTTACCTGTAGATATTTCTTGTTAATCTTAAAGTTGTACACATCCACACATCTGTAACTGTCAGCTACTTTAAAGGATGTTGCTTATGCATTGTGGGTGTTTGTTTTGTATAGAGGATTATATGATGTCTCTCTATCATCCACAGGTGGAAAATGCTCTCAACAGGCAGAACTCAGTGGGGAGAATATAAACATCACCTATAAACCTGATGGAACTCATATAGCTGTTGGCAATAGGGTATGTTCAATAACTGCACGATCTTAACTCATTAGATATTTACCAAATTGCCAAATTGCTACTCATGAATTACAGTTGTCGATTTGCCATTAGTAATTCCTGCATACTCTAATTGGTTGTTGTCCTTGTACTTGCATTATGTGTGGTAGGATGATGAACTAACTGTACTGGATGTTCGAAAATTTAAGCCGCTTCATAGACGCAAGTTTGGTTATGAGGTAAAACATAATTTTGGTTGAAGTGCTGTTTACTTCTTGTTTGTATAAAATTGGTTTAAACAACAAATTTCTGTTGAGGTTCTCTTCAATGTGAAGCTCTCAAAGCTCATTGTGAAATGCTTATGAGTTTGAATTCTTTTCTTTTGTATTAGAATATGACTTTTAGAAAATTTATCTCTTCCCTACTTCTTAGGGAGACATTGCACTTGATACTCAATCTCAAAATTTGACCTGTATATTATGCACGCAGGCTAGTTGTATGGATGTGTCTAAATCCTTTTTGAGAGTAATTGGATGTTGACATAACAATTGCCTGTTGAAAATGTTTTTCCTTTTTCTAGGTAAATGAAATTGCTTGGGACACAACAGGAGAGATGTTCCTTTTGACTACTGGAAATGGTGAGAAATATCTATCTGAGTATGTTGCTTTTGTTGACCTTATGGATATGTCATTTGTCGATTTTATTTTGTATTGCATGTGCTCAGGTACTGTTGAAGTACTGTCATATCCGTCTCTCCATGCACTTGACACCGTCATGGCTCATACAGCTGGTTGCTATTGCATTGCCATTGATCCAAAAGGAAGGTGAGCTTGAAAGCTACTTAATTCCTGTGGGCTATCTGCATGTTTCAGTTGCCTGCTTGTAGCAAATCTCATTGATGTTGCAACTCTTCTTGTGCCAGATATTTTGCTGTTGGAAGTGCGGATTCATTGGTTAGCCTTTGGGACATCTCAGAGATGCTCTGCATGCGAACATTTACAAAACTTGAGTAAGTTATACAGGGTTCTCTGTTAGTTAGTGTGGTGATAACGGATAACTATTTTCATGACAATGCAAAGTTCTTCCTTCTTGTCCTTTTATCCCCTTTCATTTGGGGAAAGTTGAATTGGGGAGGAAATGGAGGGGACTAATATACTCCATTTGACCATGACGGTAGGCAACAATGATGATTTGTACTCTTTCAGATGGCCTGTTAGGACAATAAGCTTCAACCGCACAGGAGATTATATTGCTTCTGCCAGCGAAGACTTGTTCATTGATATTGTATGTATCTTGGGAACTTCTTTAAGAGGATTCATTTTCCAGTTCTCGTTTCTCATATGCTGAAAGACATTTTGGTACTTGCACACTGGTTTCCTGGATAGAATGAGACACTGGTAATATTTTTCTGTTATGTAAAACAGTCCAATGTTCATACTGGACGATCGGTGCATCAAATTCCATGTCGAGCTGCCATGAACAGCGTGGAGTGGAATCCGAAGTACAATTTGCTTGCTTATGCTGGGGATGACAAGAACAAATATCAGGCTGATGAAGGTTAGCAAACTTGTTGCTGTGTCTCATATAGACAGGCTCGTCTTCTTTATATTGCCTCTTGTTTCAGGTGTTTTTTTCTTTGTTCTGCTTCTTGTTTCAGGGGTTTTTCGGATATTTGGCTTTGAGAGTGCATGAGATTGTAGCTGATCATTCTGTTGTGCTACAATTTTCATTCTCTATCAACTACCCTTTGCTGCTTGAATGAGATGATGGCCCTGTATATTATTGAATATTTTTTAAAATTTTGCTTCTTTCCATTTCGCCCTTCTTGTTTTGCCTGCCCTAATTATCGTGAAGTTAGAGGTGCGGCGTGACAGAATGATGTATCTTTTGCACAAACCAATGTGAGACAAGGGAGTTCCCATTCCAAAATAATGACTGGAAATGTGATTAACTTATTGATTAAGAGACCTTTATTTGCAAGCACATGGAGAACACAAGCTGTGTGCTTATTTAAAATTATGCCAAAACCCAGCAATATCAAACTAGTCCAATGACAGGTCATTGGCTGGCACAGTTCAGCTGGCGTTTGTTTACTTTAAAACTCAGCCAAAGCCCTACCCATATCAAATTATATGGGGAAAAGGTTACTTTAACAATGTGATTCGGTCTGGCTCAAAAGCAACAGAAGAAGAATGTGGAGACATTCTTCTCGGCGTGGGGAAAAATAATTGAACAACCAAAACTCCAAAAGTTTGGCCAACATATTTCGGACCAAGATGCTTCATCCTCTTCAAGAGATCAAGGCCCCGTGGAGATCAAATGACACCTGTTCTTGCTTATCAGTCTCTTAAGTTACTGCAAACTCGTGGATGAGGTGCTCCCTGAGAGGGTAAGTCAGAACTAAACAAAGTAGTTTCATGGATTTTTACCTGGAAAAAAGGGGATCAACCCGGTCCATGGTTAATTCCGTTTTCTTTTATAAATTGGCATGCTGTGAACTGGAATTTACCTTGAATAAGTCAGGGTACTCTCCATTTGCAAGCACCCCCTTTTCGTCCTCGAATCTCCAAAGATCATAGCCTGCGGGTTCCAAATTTTGTCGTCAAACCCCAATGGCTTGGAAAAACACTGTCTAGGGTTAAGTAGAAGTATGAAACGATGCGACAACAAAAAAACAAGAACATCAATACCTCAATTAGATGGATATGGGGGGTATTAAAAAAAAAAAAAACAAAAAAAGGATCGACGGTCACGCAGTCACTCCAGCAGCAGCGTCTCCCGGCTCTTAGATTCCACACAGGAGGAACATGGAAGCCGGGACAACCAAACCTGCAAAACAAACAAGACAGAGGGTAACCAGATACTGTGAGCACCAAGAAAGTGGCTTCCACTTGATCTCAACGCTGGAGCTCTTCAATCTCCTCCCAGACTGAGGTTCCTTTGACAGATCAAAGCTCGCTCCTTTCATTCTCAGCTCTTGAATACACCTGGTAAGCGCCCTGCTATCGCTTCTCTCCTTCTGCAACTGCCTCCACGCCTTCCAGTAGCCGCAAAGCTTAACCTGAACAAGAAACACGAACACAAGAGAAGTAGAGAACGACACAAGGGCAGGCATCCACCATCTTTTACAATGACGAGTATGGTCCTTCCCGTTAACAGAAGAGGCAAACAAGATAGTGAAGAAAAACCCATGAAAGACTAGGAAGAAACAGCAAAGTTGAAAGATTTCGCGCTTGATGGAGTCCATTCTGGACTCTTTAGACGCAATGCGGCGGCCGAACAGGTACTCCTCCCTTTGCCAGAGCTTGAGGAGCAACAGATGCCCGGGACTATTGGAGATTTCTGTTAATGGGTGGTTTTGGATTGCCATGATCGAGTTGGTGGCACACACCACTTTCTGTTGCTGCTCTTCCTCTATCACTGGGATTTCCACTATGTGGGCATCTTTCATTTCAGCCATTACAATAGCAAAACTAGATTATACTAAATTAATAGGAAAAACTTAACGCCTACAAAATAAAAATAGTAAATAAATAAATAAATAAAGGAAAGGCTGAAAATGGGAGATCTTGTTAGAACTTAGGAGCAGGAAATGAGATTGAGAGAGTAAGAGCTTGAAGATGAGGACATTAAACTCAGTTTGCTTGCTTTTTGGTCTTTTGGATGATGAATATATGTGGGATATTTAAACTGATTTTGGGAAACGCCTGAGCTTCCACCTCCAACAACGGTCATCTCCCCATATTTTATTCTTTCAATTACAAAATAAAAAGGCCTTCAAACGGTCACATTTTCCTGGATTGACTCCCACCGCAAAGTTTAGAAATATTATTATTATTTTCTTTTTCTTTTTTTTTTTTTTTGAGAGAGAGAGAAGAAAAAAAAAAGAATTAGAAAGACTATTGCGAGTTAAATATGTGTGAAGTCAGTCTGACATGTGAAACTCTGACTTATTTGGTGGTCACGCTAAACTTTAGATTATGCTATTAAAAAACAGAGAGAGATAGAGAGAGGAAGAATATTCTCACGTTATCATGCTTTTCAACGGCAACAACAACAAAAAAAAAAATTACAAAAATTTCCCTCAAATATAATTTAGTATAAATGTTTTTATTATAAAGAAACTACTGCTTAATTATTCTTCCAACAATTAAGTCGTCCTTTCAGAAAGGGATTTTTTTTTTTTTTTGAGAACTATAGAATTATGTTTGAGTGAAGCACGCCTATAGACGGTAGTGCTAAAATTGGAGTAGTTGCAAAAAATATTTGAGCGACTAAAACATAATTTTAAAAAAAAAATTCAAAAGCAGCGTTTCCTTAAATATATATATATATATATATATATTTATGGTTAATGTTTGATTGAATTTTAAATTTAATATGATTCTTAAAAATGAGAACGTAAATAATTATAATATTATTTTGTGTTTTATTTTTTGGAAAAAAAAAAAGAAGAAAAAAGAAAAGAAGAAAGAGTGTAAAATATGAAGATGTCTCAATCAAAGCGAGTGTGGACGGACCTAAAAGGTGTGTGTGTGTGTGTGAGAGAGAGAGAGAGAGAGAGAGAGAGAGGCTCAACTTCATTTCAATAATTCAGTGCCTGGCATGGTGTGTGGGCCGGTAAAAGCGGCGATGTCAAGACAGGAGAAATGAACCAAAGTGGACGCCACGTGTAAAAATCCCACCAATCAACCGAGTCAGTAAGAAAACTAAACCAAAGTTGCGCTGATGCTGTGCTGCTCCTCCTTATCTGGGGTAGGTCTGGTCTGAATAACTCGTTGGGTTGGTTTGGTTGATTGGGTTGGTTGGGGTTATTGCCCATTCCTTCGCAGGTCCCAGGCTAATGATCTCTCACGGCAGGTGGATTAATTAAGGATTTACTTAATCTGTCTTGTTGGGAAAGAAAAAAGAAAAAAGCTAAAAGAAGGAGGAGGAAGAAGAAGAAAACAAAAAACAAAAAAGGTGCGACCGACTTGAGAGAGAGAGAGAGAGAGAGAGAGAGAGAGAGAGAGAACCACTGACCCGAGGCGCAAGAAAGAAATCACGCAGCGATGGCCAGGCTTACTATTAATTAAATTAAGCTCTTCGCCCATCCTCAAAGACCATATAAATATTATTGTACAGCTGTGCATTAAGCAGCCAAAGCCCCCCAAATTCAATTCAGCCTTGCACTTTTTTTTCTAAGCAATTCGATCCTCTCTCCGTGTCTCTCCCCCTTCTCAGCCTCAGCCAAAGAAGAAAACGGGGGAAGAAGAGGAAGAAGAAGAAGAGAAAAGAATAAAAAAATGCATTTGTATAATGCGTGGCTGCCGCCTCCCGTGGCGGAGGAGACGATGCGAGAACGACAGTCCTTCTCTTCAGTCCTCAGTTCCCTCAAGTCCTCTTACGATCCCCACGATCCCGATTCCGTCTTCTCCACCCTCAAGTGGATTTCCGTTCTTGACCTGTCCGTACTGAACTCTCCTTTTCCTTCCTTCCCTTAATTATTGTTAATTATTGCCCCCACCCCACCCCCTACTTTCTCAATTTCATTGTCTTCCTTCCTCAACTTCTTTTTGCTACAAACTTCTTCTTCTTCTTCTTCTTCCTTTTTTTTATATCAAAAAAAAGTTTTTTTTTAATGGTTCTATTCTGTTATTGAATTGATTTACCACTCCACTCCACACAGACATATTCGAATTATTCATGCTTTTCTGAACTGCTTGCCTATATGACTAACAAACAAGACGTTTCTAGTCACTGTTTTTGGTGCCATGCCAATCTCTGTGTGTTTTGTCTTTCTGTCTCTCTGTGTTTGTGTGTATGCGCGCTCGCGCGAGTGAAAGAGAAGAAGATAGTGACTAATATAATAATTATTGTTATTATTATTATATTCACAATTAATTTAGTTTAATTGGCATGGGATGTGCAGCTTTATAAGAGCAAAAAGTGAGGTGGGTTTGGAAGACGTGGCTGCACTTGTTGAACTTGGCTTGGAATTGTTCAACGCATCCCACAACAAGCTTTACGCCCAGGTCCGCCCCGTCCTTCCCACTAATTGGCTTGTGTCTTCTCTTTTCTTTCAAGCTGATATTCTTTTTGGGGTTTCTTCATTTTTGCCCATTTTCAGGTTAGATGGGGAAATATCTTGGTTAAAGTTATTAATAAGTATAGGAAGAAGTTGCACATCATAGTTCAGTGGTGGCCTCTCTATGATACCCTCATTCATACCCATTTCACCAGGTGAAGTTTATTTCCTGTCCTTGGACCTTACTGCTATTCCTGCTTCTCTTTGTGTTCTGCCTTCCAATTTCAATGACCACACAATAATTCACCTTGTTTTTCACTTTAATTTCTTAATCATGCTTGCCTAGCTGCCTTGTAGCTTAAGTTGCTCTAACATGAACCTCTCACCATTGTTGTTCCTTTTCAAATTATTTCTTTAGATAGTTACTCATTTCCTAGCTGGAGCTGCCTCTGCTGCTCTTTCCTTCAATGCCATATTTATGAGAACCTATTGTTATCTGCAGAAGCACGAGACCAGAAGGATGGAGGTTGAGACAACGGCACTTTGAGGCTGTTACTTCCCTTATTAGATCATGCAGGAGATTCTTTCCAGCAGGTTCTGCTCTGGAGATATGGAATGAGTTCAGGTAATTGTTTGGTAGACTGATTTAGTTGTTTTATGCTTGATTGTTATTTCGAATCTACTGTATCTGCAAGATCCCAGTCTCCTTTTTTTTATTTTATTTAATTTTTTACTTTCTTGACTTGATGTAAATACAAGTAAATAATTGGGGGCAAAAAATCCTGCAAAAGAAGCCTAACTGCCTGGTTTGGTCAATTCATCCTCCTTAAGTAAATTGGAAGTTTGAAGGTCATAAAATTTGAATATGTTCTCCACAACCTAATGTCTATTGATTTATTTATTCGTGCTTTATGCAACAAAAAATGCCAGCTCTCCTATGGAAAATCCGTGGCATAATTCATCCTTTGAGGGATCTGGGTTTGTGAGATTGTTTCTGCCCACAAATACATACAACCAGGACTTTTATACTGAGTAAGGAACTTATCATCTTGAAACTCTTAATTCTTGATAGCTTGGATACGTTACTGAAAGCAAAGTTATATCTTGTTCTTGGCTTGTCAGTGATTGGATTAAAAAGAGTTTGGATCTTTGGGACTCGATACCAAATTGCCGTTTCTGGAACAGCCAGTGGGCAGCTGTTATTGCTCGTGTTATAAAGAACTACAGGTTTATTAACTGGGAGTGCTACATGCCAACACTTTTCAGCAGATTTTTAAATATGTTTGAGGTAAGTATATGAACCATCTAGCTAGTGTTTGCAACCGTAACACTATATGCCATCATCCCAAGATTGAACAATATAGTTGAACATCATTTGCAACTGTGGATATAGGTCAAATTGAGACAAACTAATAATGCTGCTCAATCATTTTTCCTTATTTTGGTGAAAGCTTTAGAGATACTTGTTTAGGCATTTTAGAAAAAAGGAGAGGCATTTAAGAAATAACCTTTTTTTATTTTCTGTCTTCCCCTTCTCCTTTTAAGATGTGCTAAGATAGATGAAAGAGTGCAGAAGATTTGAAATGGTGATACTTGATACATCCCTGCTTTAAAGCAATCAACATTTAAGAAATTGATTTTACTGCTTTGGCTTGTTTACAGGTTAATAATCTATGTTGGAGTGTTGTTTGACTTAAAATAATATGAGAGGAGAGACAGAATAAGTAGGAATAGTATGGTGCCAGAGTCTGAATTATTCACTCTGGGTTTGTATTGAAGTGTTGAAATTGGAATTGTTGGAAGAATAAGCATAATAAACAGAAGTTATAATCCAATTCTTTGGTCTGTCAAGAGTGATTTGGCTTTGGAAATATTTCTAAGCTTTGAACAGTGGGATTACAGAAGCATTTATAAGCATTCACGCTATTTCTTTATTCAAATGATTTAGGTTGAATGCAATATTCATGAAACACACAGTAATTTCTCCCCTCTGTGTCAATGGATTCATTGTCACTTTGATCCTTCTGTGGTCAAGTTCATGCTTTATTATGGCATTTCAGGTTCCTGTGGCAAATGGAGGTGGTTCATATCCTTTTTCTGTCGACGTTCCCAGAAATACAAGATTCTTCTTCTCCAATAAAACTATTGCCCCAGCAAAGGCCATTGCAAAATCTATTGTAGGATCATGCAGCTTATCCTAAACTTTTTCCAGCTTTCATGAGTGGGTATCATATCAGTGTTTCTCAGATTTTCTTTTTGTAAATTTGAATCGGATGTGCAGGTTTATTTACTAAAACCTGGTAGTTTGGCAGAAGGGCACTTCAAGAAATTGGTCAACCTTTTGGAACAGTTTGTTTACTAACATTCTAAAATGATCTAATTACTGTTCTTAAACTGGTGAATGTTTCATGAATTGGAATCATTGGTTTTACTGTTGGATTGTATGGTTGTAGATATTACCATCCCTCTAACGGTGGGCGCTGGACTTATTCATTGGAGCGCTTGCTGCTTTATTTGGTAATTACGTTCCAGAAGCGCCTACAGCATGAACAACTGTAAGAATATACTGTTGTCTATATGTGTGTGTGTGTGTGTGTGTGTGTATAGAGAGTGAATGCAATTTTTTTTCAATCATGTTTCAAACTGTTGGTATCCTATTGTTTGTCTTACAGGAGTGGAGATAATGATAGAGAGGCTGAACTGTTTCTTGGTAGATCTGAAAGGACTTACTTTGTTAGTTTGTTACTGAAATTGATTGATCGGGGGCAATATAGCAAGGATGAACATCTTTCTGAGACGGTTGCAACGGCCATTTCTATTTTGTCATATGTGGAGCCCTCCTTGGTTCTTCCATTTTTAGCATCTCGATTCCATTTGGCCCTGGAGACGGTTAGTATGACGCATGCATCCATTAGGATGAAAATCCTATATCAATTACTGCTGTCTCAAAAGAACTCCTGCTTCTCTCAGGAACCATGCTTGAGACAGTTGTAGCAGCAACTTGACAGGATAAATTTTTCTGTGACTGCATTAAATCCTAATTCTTTCATTATTCTAACTTCTGTTCATTGACCTTTGCATCTAGTCAGATGACTGCCACACACCAGTTGAAAGCTGCTGTCATGTCAATTGCATATGCTGGACGTCCTTTGTTTCTCACATCCCTGTCCACTTCGGTGAAAGGGGTTGATCTTGATGGTGCTGAGACTGACAGTTTTATTGATCTTCTGATGATATCATTGTCCAATGCATTACTGGGCATGGATGCCAATGATCCCCCCAAAACCTTGGCAACAATGCAGTTGATTGGTTCCATATTTTCCAATGTAAGTTTGGGGAATAGTCATGGCGTGTCTTATAATATTCTTAATTGTTCCAGCATTTCTTTGCTAATCTACTTATAACTGCAGATTGCAACTTTGGGTGATGATGCCGATGACTTGCCTTTTATGCCAGTGATTCGCTTTTCTGAATGGTTGGATGAGTTCTTATGTCGCCTGTTTTCATTGCTCCAACATTTGGAACCTAGTAGTGTTCTGTAAGTTAATAGCTTTCAGTTCATAATCTCATTTCTGTTTCACACATTTTCATATATCCAAAATCTAAAAATGCTTATTCTGTTCATGTCATGTGAAAGGAATGAAGGCCTACATTCCTCTGCAACATCAGGGACTTTTCTGGTTGAGGATGGTCTTAACTACTATTGTATGCTTGAAATTTTGCTTGGAAGGCTTTCAAAATCGCTATACAATCAGGTTTCAGTTGTCGCATTCAAGTGCAGGGTTCATTAGCCCTCTTTTCTTTTTTTCCTTTTCTTCTTCCTTATTGATGTCTTTAAAATTTGTTCCTTATTTGTTATTTGTTTCGTGAAGAAATGGGTGAATCTGTAAACTGTACCCCTGAATTTAACAGGCTTTGAAGAAGATTGCAAAGTTTGTGAGGACGAGTGTTCTTCCTGGAGCAATTGCTGAGGTTGGACTGCTCTGTTGTGCGTGTGTTCATACAAACCCAGAAGAGGCAGTTGATTCTCTTGTTGAGCCAATTTTGTCATCTGTTATATCCTCTTTAAAGGGTACACCTGGGACTGGCTTTGGAGGAAGAGGAATTTCTGGGGCTTTGGTTTCAGCCAAGGTCATTTGCTTAATGCAATTTATTATTTAATGACAATTCATCTAGGTGGCTAGTTTATACCAATATTCTTAAAGCAAAGATCAATTCATTTTTCAGGTGAAACCAACACTTTCTCCAGCTCTTGAAACAGCAATTGACTATCAATTGAAGATACTATCCATAGCCATCAACTATGGTGGCCCTGCACTTCTTCGTTACAAGGATCAATTCAAAGAAGCTATTATGTCTGCATTTGATTCCCCATCATGGAAGGTTAATTGGCCTTGATTGACTTGCTAGCTGAAAATTTTGATATTAACCTTGGTGATATATGCTTGCAGCAGACAGCATTTAATCAGACCTTTTGGGTTACCATCTCATTGTATGATAGGTTAATGGAGGTGGTGATCATCTTCTTCGATCCCTACTGGGAAGCCTGATCCTGTACTATCCTCTTGATCAATACAAGTGAGCTTACATATTTCCAACTGTAAATATATGTTGTTAATGTCCTTTGTTTCTTATCCACTTATCTGCAAGTAAGGTCACTTTAACTTTTGTAAAATTAGGTGCATCATACGACACCCAGCTGCTGCAGCGTTGGAAGAATGGATCAGCACAAAAGATTATAACCATGATAAACCACTAGTGGCCCCTAAGTGGCATGTGGCGAATGACGAAGAAGTCCAGTTTGCAAATGAACTTTTGATCCTTCATTTTCAATCAGCTTTGGATGATCTTTTGAGAATATGTCAAGATAAAATTCACACTGACCTAGGTGACAATTCTTCATTCTTCTTATTTATTTCTTTCTACTGTTTTTCATATGTGGTCTGATATGAGGTTGGATTATTTCTTTTCTGAGAGCTTTTATATTTGCTGAGCTAAGAAGTATTTAGTGTATTGTGTTTGATGAATAATGAATTTTGAAATCCCTCTATTATGAAATCAACTTATCCTGTTCTTATTTTCTCCAGAACATCAAGGTATTCTACTAAGGGTTGACCTTGCCATGAACATGAATTCTGATATAAGCACGTGCATGTGACTTGGTTGTCCATGTAAATATTATGTGATATGTGTCCATTAAAAAAATCAAATTTCCATGAGAAATATTATATGTGGTCCCTTGCTTACAAATTGTTAATGTTGCAGTTATCATTTTTCACTAATTACTTGTAATTTGTGATCAGGAAATGAGAAAGAGCACTTGAAAGTCACCCTTCTGCGTATTGATTCTTCATTGCAAGGTGTTTTATCTTGCTTACCTGATTTCAGCCCATCCTCCAGGAATGGGAATGTTGGGGATCGAAATCATACTTTCTTGATTGCTGGAGCAACGGGTTCAAGAGTTGGCAGTACAGATCTGCGTATTAAGGCTGCTGAGATTGTACATACAGCTTGCAAGTAATATTGGATTACATTCTTTCATTGTTTGAAGCTTTCTAAATTTTCATGTGTTGTAGGATGGGAATTGAGCCAAAGAACAAACACGAAAATTCTAAAAGAAAATGTGTGAATCCATCTGAAAGACAAAGCAATGAACCAAATGAGAGTCAACATTTGTTAAAAAGACTCAATAATCAATATCAATTGTCACTGATCATAACAAGCCTGTCCACTGAGCTGACATAAGTCCTATTAGTTATGACCTATCAGTTATAAAGTCATAATCAATATCTCCTGATCAAGTAAAATATTATCATAAATACAAATTCTTAAATAATAAAATTTGTTCTTCTATATTCTTCATCAACATGGGTCTAATTTGCTAAATATTTTTATATTCACAACATTGACAGATATCTATTAGAGAAAAAATCAGATGACAGCATCTTATTGATTCTCATCATTCGTATCATGGATGCTTTGGGAAACTATGGTAATGAATGCTACATCCAGATGAGTTCAATTTCTTCAATTTTTTCTAGAGCTGGTTATGGAATTTCTTCTGTTACAGCTTACCTTTAACATCCTCTTTTCTATGTCATAACTGTTGTTTTTTACCCTATTTTCTGGTCAACAGGAAGTTTGGAATATGATGAGTGGTCAAATCACAGGCAGGCTTGGAAGTTAGAATCTGCTGCCATTATAGAACCTCCAATAAATTATATTGTATCATGCCATACAAAAGGAAAGAAAAGGTCTGGAATCCTTTTATTGATTGCCTGACATATTTTGCTTGAACCAGCATTGAGCACCTAGCATTTTCAAATGACAAACTCATTTTTGCATTTCAGGCCTAGATGGGCTCTTATAGACAAAGCTTACATGCATAGTACATGGAGATCATCACAATCGTCCTATCATCTCTTTCGTGCAAGTGGGATCTTCTTTCCGTCAGACCACGTGGTTCTTTTGATGGATGATCTACTAAGCCTGACGTTGCACAGTTATGAAACTGTTCGTGCGTAAGTTCTCAGTCTTCTACGATCCTCATATCATTAAATGGATCTGCTTTGAACATATCTTGAGTGTTTTCTGGGTGAAGAGTTTTGCACTATTCTGTTGCAAGTGTTTTACTTGTATAACATACTGTTTCCTCCTGTTCTGTCATCAAGGATTGTAGTTTGGTTTGTTGTCTAAACTTTTGTGTTTGCATCCACTCTATTCTAGACATTCAAGCTGTATGAAATGGTTTTGAGTTGAGTCATATTTGATTGTTTTCTGTGTTAGCTGTATCTGTGATTAATTATATTATGACTATTTGTTGTATTTTATAGTTGACAAACATGATTTATTTGGTGCTCAGGCTTGCTGGAAAATCTCTGCTGAAGATGATTAAGAAGTGGCCATCTATGATTTCAAAGTGTGTCCTATCGCTTGTTGAAAATTTACAGAGCTCCAATGCACCAGAAAATGCTGTCCTAGGCTCTTGTGCAGTTCTTTCTACACAGACTGTTCTCAAGCATTTGACAATGGTACTTATTTAGCACAAATTAGTTGAAATGGGCAATTTGAAGTATAAATTTATGAGATTTCATTGTTTATTTCAGGATCCTAAATCATTCTCATCTTTTCTTCTTGGGATACTCTCAAGGTGAACTTTCAACCCTCCTTTCCCCTGGCACCCTTCCATCTTTAGTTTCAATGTGTTTTCTATATTTCTGGTATGGACTTCAACTTATTTTCTCTGGTTTTATTGTTTAGTTCACACCATGAATCATTGAAAGCCCAGAAGGCAATCAGCGAGGTAAACCTCTCATCATCGTTACTCTAGGGATTTCTTTTTCCCTGAGTTCTCTGTTTCTAATATTTTCTGGTTGCCAACAGCTCTTTGTAAAATACAACATTCACTTTTCGGGAATATCTAGAAGCATTTTCCAGTATGATAACATGGATGGGCCAGATTTTGCGCATCTCATTTCTCAGATTGGATCTAAGAGTTTTGATTCTACTGGCTTGCACTGGCGGTAATTATCTGAATGTGTTCCGCTTGATATTTTTTGTGGTTGCTGGGTATATTGGATGTCTAGCTTTCCATGGATTGTTTTTGGGTATCTACTTTGATGTGGACAGCTGAGATATCTTTTTTGAGTGGAAACTTAATTTATTTACAACTTTAGTTCTTAAGTCTTGACATTTAGTGGTATTCCACGCCTTGGCTCAATTTTATTACTGTTTGTCCTCTTCCAGGTATAACCTGATGGCAAATAGAGTTTTACTTTTGTTGGCTATGGCATCCAGAAATGATCCAAACTTCTCTTCAAAAATACTGAGTGAAACTGCCGGTCAGTAATGCCATATTTGTATTAATTAACTGAAACTTTTTTGGCAAAATACATCTTAATATCACCTTGTTGCTTTATTTCAGGTCACTTTCTAAAAAATTTAAAAAGTCAGCTTCCTCAGACAAGGATACTTGCAATCTCGGCTCTGAATACACTATTGAAAGAATCACCATATAAACTGTCATCTGAGCAACAACCTACATTTTCTGGGGAGTTAGATGCTAATACCAAGTCATCTCTTGAAGGGGCATTGAGTGAAATTTTCGTGGAAGAGGGTTTCTTTAATGAGACCTTGAATAGCCTTTCTCATGTTCATATAATTACTGATACAGAAAGCACATCTTCCAGAGGAAATCATGGAAGTTCTTTTCAAAGCCTGGCAGACAAATCAATTACCCGGTTTTATTTTGACTTTTCAGCTTCCTGGCCTCGTACTCCTAGTTGGATTTCTTTGTTAGGAAATGATACTTTTTACTCAAACTTTGCTCGCATTTTTAAGCGGCTAATGCAAGAATGTGGCATGCCTGTTTTATTGGCACTTAAGAATACCTTGGAAGAGTTTGCAGGCGCTAAGGAAAGGTCCAAGCAGTGTGTTGCTGCTGAAGCGTTAGCAGGGGTGTTGCATTCTGATGTCAATGGTCTCTTAGGAGCATGGGACAACTGGATGAAATTTCAGTTGCAGAACATCATCCTTGCTCAATCTGTGGAATCTCTACCTGAGTGGGCTGCTTGTATACGCTATGCAGTTACAGGAAAAGGAAAATATGGTTCACGACTTCCTCTTCTGAGGCAACATATCTTGGACTGTTTGATGGCACCTTTACCTCCAGCTGTAACTACCTCAGTTATTGCCAAGCGCTACACTTTTCTTTCAGCTGCACTCATAGAAATATCTCCAAATAAAATGCCAGTGTCTGAGATACAGCTCCATGAGAAACTTCTAAGTGAATTATTAGCTAATATGTGTCATTCCTCTGCCCAAGTAAGGATGCCATTTTTTTCGTTTGCTAATTTTTTCACAACTGTGTCCTCTGTCTGGTTTGTCTGTCCTTATGTGTCATGATTTGCCTACTTTTTTTCAGTCATGTTTTAATGTCAAGGTTTCCTGGGACAGGTAAGGGAAGCAATAGGCGTTACCCTTTCTGTGTTATGCTCTAACATGCGCCTTCACATGTCATTTCCTTGTGATGATTCATGCAAAGAGGGGGAAACTGGCATGGACAACCAATTGAAAGAGGAAAAGTGGGTTTTGTCTCTGACAAAACGAGCATCTGATTTAGTCTTGAATATCCAGAATATGACCCAGTCAGACAGTTTGGGGACTCTTTCACATACCAGTTCTCAAAATGGGTCCTTGAATGGGGGTGCACAGGATGATGTGAAGTGGATGGAAACGGTATTCATTTTTTATTTCGTGGGATCTTTATCTAATTCTTAGAACCTCGACTGATGCATGTAATTTTCTTCATGCAGCTGTTTCATTTTATCATTTCGACAATGAAATCTGGAAGATCTTCTTATTTACTGGACATTATTGTGGAATTTCTTTATCCTGTAATTGCGTTGCAGGTAAGTGAGATGCCTTGTTGCTTTTGTACTACTTTACTGGTTTGTAGCTGCCTTCATATCTTTATTTTGACTTCTCTTGCTTTTCCTGTCTTTTTTTTTCTTGACAAAATGCTTACTACCAGAGATTAAATGTTTGAAGGATTTTGAATGTGTATTGAAATCTCTGGAGATCCTCTGAAATTGATTTTGATTTTTCAGTTTTTCTTAAGATTTAGAGAACTAAGCACTCTAAGAATTGAGTAAATACAATGTTGTTTCATTTGGTTGGCCATGATGGTTCTTACTTGTTAAAGAATATACTTTTGTCTCTTCCTCTAGGCATTCTAGCTGCACTGAATGTGCCTGTCCCACCACTAATATTCAGCATTATGATTCTAGCTACCAGACAATACAAACTCACATGCAAACTGAACAAGTTACATACAAATTTGCATTTAAACTTGATGGCACCTCCCAAATCTTTGTGTGCCAAGTTGAATTGCTTTTTGGTTAAGTGCTATTTTACTTCTTTGGAGCTATGTGATTTAAGTTAATCTTCCTCAACATGCTACTATTTGGTCTTGATATCTGTTTTTGACACAAATTACTGGCTTTTGGAAGGAAACATCAAATAAAGATCTATCAACACTAGCCAAGGCAGCTTTTGAATTGCTTAAATGGAGGATTTTCTGGGAACCTCATATTCACAGGGTTGTCTCGGCAGTTCTTTCTTCTGCCAATGATTCTAACTGGCGGACCAGATCAGCAACTTTGACATATCTGCGCACTTTTATGTATAGGTATCCTACATTTTCAAGGGGGTCTCCTTATGTATTGAATTTCCATGGTCAAGCAGAAGAGTTTATTAATGTACAAGCTGTATGCAATTTGTTGTGTAACATCCATATTTCAGGCATTGTTTCTTGGAGCATTGTTTGTTTCATCTCTCCCCCTTTCTTTCCAAGCATGATATCACTTTTTGTTGATGTGTAATGACATCTTTTCTTGACTAGATTTATAATATTGGCTGAATGAAATGGATTGTTGAGTACTTTGGTACCAGCTTGGACCAGTCATTTGATGAGGTATTTGTACAGTTTGTTTCTTAACATCTATTTGTACTCCTTTTATAACAGGCATACTTTCATTCTCTCAAGTGAGGAGAAGCAAATAATCTGGAGAACTGTTGAGGGCCTACTCAGAGACAATCAAGTTGAGGCAAGTTCCTGTCTCAAATGTGAAAATTGAACAGTATTTGTATATTAGAGGGTGGTAACATAGACTGGTCAGGTATGAAATGGTCCCTATTTTGAAGGGCACGTAGCAAACATAGGCAAACCTCAAAACAAGCTATCTAGGATGGTCTACTCACAAACAATCTAAAATAGTCCTCTTTTTACATAGTTAATAAGTGTGGACATATATCTCAGATGTTTGTGATGGGCATTGATGTATTCATTTATTTTTGCTTCTTACTGAAATAATTAATACTGTTCAGGTAAGAGAGCATGGTGCGACAGTTCTAGCAGGTCTAATGAAAGGTGGGGATGAAGATCTTGCTAGAGACTTCCGTGATAGAGCTTACATGGAGGCAAATGCCATTCTAAAAAGTAGAAAACAGAGGTCATACTGAATTTCATTTGTATTTTTTGTTCTTCATTGGGGTTACAGTTGCACGTACTGCTATTTGGGGACTGCGTGACTTGCATGCTTCTTGTATGCATGTGATGAGTTAGGATTTTTAGATATTGAAATCAATGATGGTAACATGGTCTAGCAATTGTCACTGCAGTTATTGTTCAGAAGATCATTGCTTTTATAACATGTCTTTTCACATGCTTCTGTATATATGTAGTAAATGTTGGTAGGAACATTGTGTGCTGTACCCTGAGGTAAAAATTATTCATTGAACGCAGAAGAACAAAAACTGGTCAATCTGTTGCGACTGTTCATGGTGCTGTACTTGCTTTGGCAGCTTCTGTATTGTCAATCCCATATGATATGCCCAGGTGGGTACATATGCTTATGTGTATAACTAAATAATGTTTATTTCTATCAGTTTCTCCATGAAATTTCTTTCTGATATTGTGTGTACTTAAATCTCTCGAAGATGGTTGCCTGAGCATGTTACTTTACTGGCTCATTTTGGAGGGGAGCCATCTCCTGTGAAATCTACAGTCACAAAAGCAGTTGCTGAGTTCCGACGGACTCATGCAGATACGTGGAATATTCAGAAAGATTCATTCAGTGAAGAGCAACTTGAGGTATGTTTATATTAGAAACTAGCTTATATTGAAAATTTTGGTTGTTTTTTGACTCCATTTTTATTAATACCTGCAGGTTCTGGCTGATACATCCTCTTCGTCGTCATATTTTGCCTGATGTACATTGCATCTATAGCTTATTGTAGAGAAAAAAAATGAATGATTGGAAAAATCACAAGCTCAATGATTGGAGGAATAGCAAGAATGTATGAAATTGCTGATAAGTTTCCATCATTTTTAGAATGAGTTATTTACATTTGCATCAATTATCATTGCCTTTCCCCAATGAAGCTAATTATTTATTTATTTGTTTTTGTTAAAAGAGGGCTGCCTTGGCTTTGGCTTTCTGATCTTGTGAGCTACCTTAAACTATAGGATTCATGAGATTGTCAGATGGTAAGTCCCATAACATGCTGTCTGCCATGAATATGTTGGACCCGTTCCTCATCTCTTTTTCACCCTCAGACTCCTCTCCATTCTCATCCTGAAGCTTTTTGTGTAACTGGCCTTTTTGGTCACCTGCCATGCACATGCCTCCAGAGCACATGTTCTGGCCCCATGGTGATTCAGCCCGATCGGTTACAACAGAGGATGGACCACATCGAAATCCAGTAATTGATGCAGGGTAACGGCTGCAGGCCCCAGCAAGACTTGCGGAGGTAGCATTAGCAGGGTCCCAGGTCTTGTTTGGGAGTTGCATGCTAGATTCATGCATGGCCCTTGACAACCCAAGCTCGTCGTGTTTGATGGGAATGGAAGGGGCTGACGTGTTCCCTGGTGACATGCTGGTTGAAAGCTGTGTGCATGCATTAGCTTGCCGGTTTCCCAAAACAGAGTGAATCTTTACAATGATTTGTTCTTCTGCCTCTGAGTCCTGGCCTCGCATGAGGTCGGGACGGAGGTAGTTGGTCTACGGGAGTCGGCAGCCCTTCCCATATCGTCGGAGGCCTGTTCGCCAGCCATCCCATGCCGGTCAATTTATCCAAAGATGGCTCCTAATCCTCTTCTAACTTTGTCGAGAGACTAGTTATGTGTGAATGTGGGCCCACGCGCGCGTATTGTGTATATTTATTTTGGAGGAAAGCAAGCAAAACCATCGTTCTTGGGAATGAGGCGGCATGTTAGGGTGATGTGGGAAGGGAGCTTGTTGTCTTCTTCAGGTGTCCGTTGCCCCCCCCCCCCCTTTTTTCACGCTGTCCTTCTCGCAA
The DNA here is from genome assembly GCA_021464305.1 of Kandelia obovata. Taxonomy (NCBI): domain Eukaryota; kingdom Viridiplantae; phylum Streptophyta; class Magnoliopsida; order Malpighiales; family Rhizophoraceae; genus Kandelia; species Kandelia obovata. The sequence goes on along the minus strand of CM038477.1, from coordinate 10,558,840 downwards.
CTCGGAATCCCGCCGTCTTTTTCTATCAGTTGAAAAAAGTAAATGTATATCTCTTTCCCCTCGCTTTCCTCCCTTCATGAAATGCGGCAATGTCTGCTGCTGTGCTCCCTGTAGTCTAGCTATCTATCTAGGATTATTTACAATTTTTTTTTTAATAAAAAAAAAGGAGAGATAAACTATAAATAATAGTTGAGCAAGTAAAAATGGTTCTCTCAACTCTTGTAACTCTAGAGAGGGAACCTTTGCCCATTAAAAGCTTTGTGGTAAGTAAATAAAAAGCTAAAGAAGTGAAGAGAGATTATGAGAAAAGAAATGGGGTAGCTCTTAATTCTTGTGGCAGAGATTGGTGGGTCGGTTGTTCATGGTCAAGAGAGAGAGAGAGATAGAGAGAGAATAATTGGCATCAAAGGGGCATGATTTTATTAAAGAATTCAACGCTGTTAAGCGAGCGGGGGTTGGGCTGGTACAAGACCCCCCCCCCCCCCGGTCAACTCTCTCTCTGTCGTTGACTGGCCTTTTGCTTGGGTCTCACACAAAACCAAACCGAATGAGAATTAGAAACCCAGTCCGTCCTTCGATTTGCAGTGGACTATATTGCTAAGGTTTATGTTGCACCTTGTGGGGTGGGAAGTGGGGAGGGGTGTTTGTGTGTGTGTGTGTGTGTGTGTGTTTGGGGGGGGGGGGGGGTTGGGGGGGGGGGGGGGGGGTGTTTGTGTGTGTGTGTGTGTGTGTGGGTTTGGGGGGGGGGGGGGGTTGCCCCTGGCATTGTGATTGTGTCATACCTTTTGGCTCTTCGCAAATAACCGTTCACTTTGACGCAACTTTTCTTGGCGACGAATGAGAAAGTAGGGGTAATAATAATTTATCGTTTCATTGCCGAAATTGCATCCCTCAGAAAAATCAACGCTCTGAATATTCGTCTAGTTTCAATGAATCTCTTGGCGAGAAATGGAACCCACGATCCAACTCATTTGCTACCACACTACACTACACTTACAAGGTTATGCAACCTTTTTAACCTACTCGCAACTGCTTGGCACTCATCCTGCATTGGACTTGCTCAGAATCCAATGCAATATTTGTTCTTGTGGGTCGGGTCAGATTCAGACAGGGATGCTAAGGGCATTTTCAATATTGTACATGCCCAAAATTCGGTCTTATTGCTAGCTATTACTGGACCAAGCCCATTTTTTTTCAGCCCGACCTTTCAAACTGACAAAGAAGTGACTGTTATCTAACCAAACAAAAGCTCAGCAAGAAGAGCTTAATTAAGTTGTCGTTTCGTATAGGTTCCTATGGCTCGAATGTTCTCTCTTTTTGGGAGGCCTGATCTTTGAACCATTCATTAAATTAAATTCGAAAGGAAAAAAAGAAAAAAAGAATGAAAGAATGAATGAATGAATATAACAAGCCAAGCCAACAATATGAAAAGAGTTTTATTTCTGCTCAACCCCTCTCTCGTACATCAAGTTTGTGATTATTAGAGTAATCTCTCAGCCAAATTTAGCACTTACAAGTCCTTCAATAGACCCTACAAAGCCTATCACTGATACAAAGAAGCAAACGAAGCTAAACATCCTGAGAGCAATCCATCTTTTAGTCCAAGCACCTATTTTCTTTTGAACAAAGTACATTTCCACTGGAAAGTATATGGCCAAAGGCCAAAAATTCAAAGCCCCAATCACCCCCAGAACTTGGTTGAAGTATGGGAAGACCATTGCAACCACGGTGGTTGCTGCAACAAATGCAGTTCGAAAGCACAGTCTGCATGGATTCAGTTGAAGAGGACGGAGCAATGGGAGCTTGAATTTGTACAATTTATGGACAAAGCCACTGGTTGGAAATTTTCTGGCTAAATAATTTTCCACAAATGCAAACAGTGGCTGACTGAACATCTGTTACACATCCAAGTTTTATGTTCTTAGCTATAACATCTTCTGTGGTTCGAAGTGAATGAAGATAATCAACAAAACGGTGCATACAAAAGCTCAAACATATTAAGCAATAAAATCAAGAGTTCTGATGTGAAAGTGCGATACCTGATATCCGCCCACTAGATGAAGAATGATGCAAGCATTTGCGAAGTCAACGAGCCAGTAGGGCTCGTAGAACCCGAACCCTGTCAAGAGATTTCCAGGTGTACTGTTTCCCATGGCCGCATAGCCAAAGCATCCACAGAAAAGATAAAAGACAGTTGTAATAAAGATTGAAATCCTTGATGCTTTCTTCATGGTATTGTTCTCGGGTGGCGGTGACTTCAGGGTATCCTTCATCATAGCAAATTCTTTTCTGTTACTTGACTTCTGATGATATAATCGAATTGCTTTTCGAAAAAGGAAAGAGACAAACCTGTATTTCAAGAAGAATAAATGAATACGGATAGCCAAATGCTATGTCGGATAGTGCTACAGAGACCTGCCAGAATTTATCAGCAACACTAGCAGCGGGGACTCCAGTAATGCTCCCTTTGATTGTCCCATTTTCTGCACTTACACAGCTGAGTTTGAATGAAAAAAATCAAACTGGCTTTCCATATGAAGAAATCCAATCTGTTATTAAACGACTCATCTACTTTCCAGATAAGAACTAAGGATCGCGAAACATGAATTGCAAATGGGCCTATCGGTACTTGGAGCAAGCTGTATCCATAAATTATCTTTGGCATATTTTCTCTGTGACCAAAGGGCTTAAAATTTGAACCTCTAGACCATAAAGGGTAGCCTTGCTGAGGCAGTAGGTCTACTTCGCAATAGGGGAGCCTCGTTGGAACACCCCTTTTCTTTCTTTTTCGGTGGTATTTCTATGGTAAACAGAAAATATCAGGAATATTTAGCATCCGTACCTATTACTTTGGCCAGGCCAAGTCCAAACCCTATAAAAGAATAGGAAAAAGACATTATTGCTGCAACTACAGAGAGCCAGGCCATGTTATGAAAATTTGGTATCTGTGACATTACTATCTGAACGGCTCCAAAAAGCAGCATCCAGAAAGTATTCCCATATGTACAAGCAGCTCCATGCCCTTGTCGATGATAACAGTTTGATCTTCGGATGGATCTACATAAATGAAATTACAGGGAAAAGAAATAAAAATAAAAATGAGACACAATTGCTTGTTGCCAAAATATGAGATCAACCACAAATCCACCAGTCAGTAAGTATTGCGATAAGTAGGCACAGATACTCTCAAAGAATCCAAATGGAGAACTGAAATCCATAAGGAGCACCATTCTAAAGACTACCACATCGGAACTGAAATCCCTAAGGAGCACTATTGTAAAGACGAGCACATAATTATAGATGGACAGAATTCAGCAAGGAATTACCTCATGCTGGTTGCGGAGGTAATAACATAAGCAATATCAATCCCAAACATGCTCAGGTACTGAAGGGACCCACAAACCCATGTCTGTTTTCTACCTGAACTTTCACTATAACATGTCAGGAAACATGCAAAAGATACCTTTGCTCGCAGAAGCATTCTCCAAGACAGAAGTCAGATAATAAGGGAGGAAGGGAAAAAGAGCAGTGTGTTCCACTACCAAGATTTACTCTAACAGCATTCATGTAAGAGTAGTTTCGTGTTCCGGTAATGGAGTCGGGGGACCTATAACAATCGGAAAGGAGGAAAGCAGAGATATAGGTGACAGCAGCGAAGCAAAGCAAAGAGGTTGGCCCTGCTATCCATCCTAGCTGTGATATACTCCAAGCCAAAGACAGAACCCCAGAGCCAATAACCGCAGTAATTATATGAGCTACACAACTCCCAAGCGTTCCTGAGTACAAAAGCCAGCACCAAAGGGCAATGAATCTTAATTAAGATGGAACTTCAAGAAAACAATTGAAACTCTTAATTCATACTCTGCAGTCCTCCCAAGTTTGTTTACCAGTTCTTAATGGGTGTCCATCATCATCATAGGAACCGTTTGCCAGTTCAAGTTCGACTGCCATAATTAAAAGGAAATTCAAGAGTCTTGCACTGCCTGCCCCCAGTATCACTTTTTTAAGGATTTTAAATTTGTTATCAAGTTCCATAACTAGAAGGATAACAAACAGAGTAATAATGTGGTATTCGATTGTGTTGGTATAATAAAAGTCTTCCCACTTTTTTACAATATATTTGCGTTATTTTTATTTTTATTTTTATTTTTTTAAGTTTCACTCTTACTCCTTCAATCTTGCAATTTAAAAAAAATTCACACAATTATATATATATATATATTTATTTATTTATTTAATTAATCGCTATTAACACATTTTCTCTTGTATATTTACAAAATTAATTTAATATAAACTCTAAAATGTGCAATTTTTTTTTTTGTTTAACTACAACTGAAATTATACAGTTTTTGTCATTTTAAAATTATGTACATTGAATCATTAAAAAGGTAATTATTGTTGAGATATTTGTATATCTAATACATGTCCATTTATCTATAAATAAGGCAGTTTTTTTTTTTTTTTTACATTTCCATATAAAAACGGTTATTTAATTCAATGCCAATTAAAACAATTTCCATGTATAGCCTTCTGTTTTCATGCTAAAATGAGTAACTTGTCTAATAAAAATAATTTTCTTTTTACTCACAATTTATTTAAAATAAAATAAAATATTTTGATTGAAAATTAACATCATAAAATTAAATTTAAAAATTAACAACTCTTCAAACAACCCAATTGTTATAAACCATTCAGATAATTCACTTATTATAAAAAATACATAAATTTAAAATAATTACAGTACATATAATAAAAATAATAAATAACTGTATTAATACATCAAAATATATAACTAATAATAATACGTCGCCTAATAAAATAAAGAAAATTTTTGGCATTTGGAAGTCATATTCACCAAGGTGTTGTCACCAACCCCTTTTCCTTTACAGCGTCAGCCACACCTCAGGAAACATCGTTTCCTTCTTATTTTCCTGAAAAGGTTCACTTTTGACCACCTCTTCCGGCGAGTCCTTCCAACCTTTTTGCTTTTTTCCTTCTTTTGTTTTTTTTTTTCTTTCTTCTTCATTTTCTTTCCTTCACTTTTTGTTTGTCAGTTTAAGCATACTTCAACTGGTTTACCTTCCAGGTACTTACATTGATTTTACAAGTTTACATGTTTTTGTTAATTAACATGATATTTTTTTTCATAATTTAATTTTACTTAATTTATATAATTTGATTTTTTACATATTTTGAGTGAATGGTACCCTTTATTATTATTATTATTATTATTATTATTATTATTATTATTATTTTGTATTCTTAATTAATATGAATGAAAATTCATATTTTGTTTCTTTAAATTTTTATGGAAAGATAATAATAATAATAATAATAATAATAATAATAATAATAATAATAAATTTATCTTCACTTTAATTTTGAAGAAAATAAATTATTATATTTTTTACAATTCATATTTTTTTCTTGTTAGAATAAATAAATAAAAAGGTTTCGCTTTTCTCCATTAACATTAACATTAGTAGAGTTAGAGAATTCTATAAGAGCTAAAGGAAAACCCGAGCAATTCTCGAACCTAAATCCAATATATGGTTTTTTTTTTTTTTTTTGTTTTGTGTAAGACTATAATATTCTCGAGTCTTGAGCAATTCTGCAGTAGCCTAAAACTTTTTTGGTTGTTGTATAAGACATTTTATGGGTGACCTTGACCAGACTGCCATGGCAACTTCGTTAGAGATCTTACTTTCCTGTCCTCCCTCTTCCGTTCAAGATTCTAACGTTTTCAATCAAAAAAGTAGGATTATATTGGAGATGGCTTTAACCCCACCCCCGGTGGATTCGCATTATGGATTCTGGCTCCTCCTCTTTGCACTGTTCCAAACAAAAGCGTGATTGGTTGTGATCTACATGTGGCGACTATTCAGCTTCAACCTTCCCCCATAAACAGATGGTGTCATGTCATCATGTGCGTGTAGGGTAGCCCAACAAAGGCATGGAATCTTAGTTCCCCTGTACATTGGTCCAATTTTGCTTTTAAAGCGATAGAAGCTCGCTGCTCCACTCAGAATGAAGCAATTATGTGTATAAAGTGGATATTTTATGATGGTATCTCCTCCCCCCCCCCCCCCCCCCCCCCAAAAAAAAAAAAAACAAAAAACCTTTTTCTTTTTCCTTCCTCTGTCTGTCTGTCTGTCTGTCTGTTCCTTTTGTTTCCTTCTTTTATATATATATATATTTTAATTTTATTTTTCCACCCCTTTTTGTATTCTTCTTATTACTAAACCAAACGCATTTCCATTTAAAAAGATGCAGAGACACACTGTGTAGACACTTGGTCCAGCCCCGGCCTTCCAATCCTGGGCCGTGAGAAAACCCACCACCAACACTAGCGAGGCTAGAAAGATTCGTATTTCAAAGGACTCGAGAGCCCATTATCTTTTTCGGGAGAGTCACACGCGGTTCATATATATATAGAGAGAGAGAGCGAGAGAAAGAAGATATATATATATATATATATATATATATATATATATATATATCTAACTATATATCTAACTCTGACCCAAAAAAGAGAAGAAATTAAAAAAGGAAGAAGAAGATATATATATATATATATATATATAGGCACGTGTCTTGTCTTAAAGATAACAAACAAAGGGCGTGTTGACTGTGGAGGGAGCGGGACAAAAGAATTTTAAGGATGCAATTGCAAGTGAAGTAGGAGACTCAGACGTTGCGCTGGTGGCGGACACAACGGTATATAGGCAATTTCAACCCCTGCGCAAATACTCCACACACCATTTGGCTTCTTTCTCCTGCATTTTCTTCTTTTTTTATAAAATATTTTGTTAGTTTCTTTCATGTCCTTTTTCCTCAATCTCATTAAAAAAAAAAAAAAAAAAACTCATTAGACTACTAGTATTACACGAACTAACATGTAGTCGTAATTTCCCATTCAATAATTTCTCTTATACCAGTAAAAATTTTCTTTCTGTTTCTCTCTGATTTTTTTTTTAATTTTTTAATTTTTTAATCTTAAATGTTTCCTTACCCTGCCCATTCCACGGAATAGCAATCAGGATAACAAAAGGTTAAAAAGATAAAATTTATTAATTATATTTTAAAATTTATAATTATAATTATTTTATTTTATTTTTAAATTTTACTTAATATATTAATTAAATTGAACTCATATTAAATATTTTCATTTAAATGTAGTCTGAGAAACAACTAATTACATGTCATCTAACATATACAATTTTTTATTAACACATTATTAAATTAGTTAATATAATATAATATAATTTTTAGTTTTTAAAAAATTAAAATTTTAATAAAATAAAAGGTATTTTTAAATATTATAAAATAAAAGTATAATATTTTATAAAAAAGTAATATTTTTAATTTTTTTTAAATTAAATATATATCACATCAATAAATTTTATAATTTAATATATATATATATATATATATATATATATATGATTCTTATATAATTGTATTTAATAAAAAAATATTTAATGTATATTAAATTTAATTAATAAAATTAATTTGTTAAGTTAAAAAAATAATTAAATAAATATAATTTTTTTTTATCAGTTAACGAGTCAAATTTAGTCCTCTTTTTTCTTTTTCTTTTTTTTTTTTTTTGTTTCAGCAATAAATGAGCAAAAGACAACAATAATTAGTGGATAAATATTATTTCCCGCTAAGGCACCCAAAAAAATCATTGTCAATTATAATGATAGAATAAATAAAGGAGAAGATAAAGTAATAGTTGAAGCAGTAGATGCTGACAGACCTAAATACAAGCTCACAGATTCCATATAGGATCGGATTCTGGCGGGGCCATTTTCAGGATAAGGAAATCTGTAGCAGTCACAGAGAAGATTAGTAGAGACAAGGGTGATGGCTGCAAAGGCTATCATGCATAGAGGACCTGCTATCCAACCCAGATGAGCTACGCTCCATGCAAGTGAGAGCACACCCGTCCCTATCACTCCTGTTATTATGCTCGCTATTGCCGTCCTTGGCTTCCCTTTTATTCAATACATGTTAAGTCAAAGTCAGCGATCACTAGTGTTTAGTAGGAAAGACTGTCTGGAGGCACCCCACCCCATCACCTGCGGCTATTTGATGAATTAAATATTGCAACTGACTTGAGGAATTATATGGAAATGAACGTTGCTTGATTACGAACTAACAAACCAACTAGAATAAAGTATCTGTTTCTGTGTGCATGTTATCTTTTGTTGCCAGCATGTGTATCATACAAACTGATTGAAAGTACGTGATGCTTCTCGATGGAAATTTGAAATCCCGGCTCCAGTATTCTGGTAACCAGTACAGTTTCTACAAATTAAAGGGTCTTTGCAAGTGAACACCTTCAACACGATAGCAACAAATGATTGTGATTTGGTATTGAAAGTAAAGTTTTTGGAGCAGTCGGTGTAGTACATATTCTGTATTCTTTGGCCCTTGTAGGCTTCTAAACTCTAAGATATGTGATTTTAAAGATGGGATGAAAATAGTTTGTTGTTTCGATTTCTGGGGTTACAAGATCGAGGGCAATTTCACAGAGAAGCTAAAGCAAAAATTTATTAGTGAAAGTCTCCCATCAGTTCCTGCAATTTTTTCTGAAGAATGGTACAAGAGGAAAAAAAAAACAAAAAAGAGCAGTGATATAATTACCATTTCTTTTAAGAGAATCTTCTGATTTATCTGATGTACAAGAGCTTCTAAGTAATTGCGACTCTTCTGCTTCACCACCCATATCCCTTCAATTTCTGGTAGTAGGGTGACCAAGGCTGACCCAACAAGGCTTGCTATGAATATTGCATACGATAAAGATTAGATGGAACCACAGATAACGATGCCTTGTTGTCATGGCCTATCCTGCGAATGCTAAGTAGGCAGTACAGGCCTTAATGCAGACTTCTTAATTAAATATCTAATAAAAGTATGGTTTGCTTATCGCACCATCCATTCAGCTGGCTCAGCATTGAAAGCAGCACCTCGCTAATTGCTCTTGCCCCCACGTTGAACTTGCATCGAGACCTTTTCTTGCTTGCCGAGCTGAGCTAATAAACGTCAATTAGGAGCATTTCAATTGTGTTGAACGTTAAAAGGCAAGCAAGCCAATTAGCCGAAGAGAAAGCGATAATCTGTTGCCATCTTGCCGACTGTTTGGTGTGGCAGTAGATATTGACATGTCGTTTATCACTTTCCATTTACCAATCTGCAATTGCAATTTGGTGAATTGTTAATCCCAAATTAACACTTGGATTCATCGATAATCAGCCCCTTCAGCTAGCTTTGTTTGGGGTCTACAAATTCAAGTTCATCGTACATATATCTAAATCTAGGTGTATTTCAAGAAGACCGAGATGACAAGCCAACATCAGCAGAACACCTCGTCACTTGGAAAGCTCCCAATTTCCAAAGACCGCGTATTTGAGTTCCCTTGCTTTGCTCAAACTAAGATATACTAACCACAAAATCTAGCAGTAGATTGTTTGATTTCCCAGTTTGAGTGGCCAGCAGCCACAGTTCCTTATCAAAATATTCAGCTTGGCGAATTTGAAACCAAAAGCAACAAGTGCCAACCCCTGCAAGCAATTGAAGAATGATGGTTCATTTTCACGTGGAGTTCAGTACAGTGACACCACCCCCTTCTAAGTTCTCTTCTTTGATCAGTTTGCAAAACTAATCGAGGCCGCACCCATCCAATGGATAAAAAAATATCAAATATTGAGGTTTTAAATAGATAACCCATATTCATATTGTATTTGGGGATCACTGTCTCATCACACAATGTTATTTTATTTTTTAAATTCAATCAATCATTTTATAACACTTTCAGTTATATGCAAAATGGCAATTAAAATACCACGATGGACTAAAGCCGACATAGCCAACTAATCCTGAATTGATTTTGTCTCAGTGGGGTCTGTTCATCTCAATGGATTCTTTAAATTGCTAAATACCCCAACCAGGGCAAGAGAAATATACCAACCAATAACAAGGCATTGCGCTGGTGCAATGAACAGAAAGGCCAAGACGTTTGAAAAACAAAGTTGCATGGAAAATATTATCTAAAAATACTAGAAAAAAATTACCCTTCCAATTTTCTACAATATTGACATTTTGGAATGTGAAACCTACGCTGAATATATCATGCTCTGAAGAAAAGGAACAAAATTTCAGCAAGACACCGGCTCAACAATTCTATTTGAACAAATTTCAGCACTTGCAGAAGCAGGAAATATAAATGTCTTGGGCCAACTTCAAATCATTAACCTCTTAAACCGGATGCCCAAAATTGACTACAGTTTTAACTGCTTCTCATCTGCAAAAACACAATAGTTGCATTGGACAGGTTGAAGCAACGCTTTTTATTTGGTAAAATCAGAACAAAGATTGAGGAAAAAGGGTTTGGTTCACCTTTTTTAGTAGGATCTTCATGAACAAAGAAGCTCGCAGCCACAATTACATAGCAAAGAATGAGCATTAGTCCTTTAAAATAATTAGAAGATCCTTCCTGCAAGCATTGCATGGACATCAATGAAACAGCAATGTCTCAGCCCCGCAATTATAATCTCAAAATGGTATGTGTTTCACAATAGTCAGAGTATTTTCATTTTCCCATAAAAAGCAAATGACTGTCCCTTCTTTTATCTATGATCTCGGTACCCATTAGCAGACTTATAAATCTAGGAAATACAATATACATACCTGCAGAAAAAAGGCCACAACTATAACAGTAATAAAAAGTGTTGCTGTCTCAAAAAGTTGGAAGTTCAAGTCCATAGGTTGCCCCATCATCCACCCCATTACCACACAAAATGGTATCTACATTAACAAAAGCAAAAACTTTAAACATACTCATGATATAAGAACACAAAATATTAATGCCAAAAAGAAGATCTTGCTTATTACAATGCTAATAACCAGCATACTGATTAACGAACAAGAAACCAGAAAGTGAAACTGAAAATTGCATCACACTAAAATCTTCAGTTCATAGAAGGTGAAATAAAAAATATTTGAAGGTATTTTTGAAAAGGAAAAAAGTACCTAAATGTCACGGGGTCATTACCTTCTCCCTAAAAAGTATCCATTGAGATGTACAATACCACCGTTTATATGGTCCAAGATCCTCCTCTTTTTTAAGGATATGAGTGTTAGGTAGTGTACACCCGTCACATAAAGCTGTTGTTAGGGTTAAAGGCCCAATACCCATAAATATCACTAAACCCAAAAGCCTAATTGCAGTAAGGGGTTTCCTTCCGGTGTGGGATTCACAGTTGTCATATAACTCACACCGATCCAATAGTTATCTAGACACCCCATAATATCAGTGATTCCTCACCATCAAGAGAACACTAATGTGTGTTCTCAAGGAGTGAATGTTCCATTCAGTTCTGCACTAGTGAAGAAGGGTGTCTGGATGGGCGGGTGTAAAAAAAATCCTATCATAGAGTAAGTAAACTGCTTACCCCAAACATGGATATCTGTGTTGATGACCCTATTGCCACTCCCAGTGATATATCCTGTGGAGAAATTTCAATGTTGTTAAATATGACATAACATGATAATTACAAGATACTAAAAGATAATTTCCTACAAGCTTGTCCTTCATGGCAAACATGATAGCACTTGCATGCTCCGCAGCATTTCCCACAATTGGCAGCAAGATAACACCAATGAATGCAATCGGAACATCCATTGTATGAGATGCTCCCTACAAAGCAATAAACTACAGGAATAAGCTGAATGAAAAGTCGTTAAAATGAAACAGGTAGAACAAGTTCTAATGCATGCTGAAAGATTAATCTTACAATAGATTCTCTTGGAAACTGTATTACAGTATTAGACTGATTGCAACTGCTATGAAGATCAAAGCAAGGTAATGGACGCATTGCTTCTTTTCCATTTAGATGCCTCATTTCTTGTATTATTGTTTGGAGCACAGGGGTAGAAGTGGGAGGAGAGACAAGCAACTCTATATAAATTAAGAGCGATTTCTTAGTCCAAAATTTTTACCTCGATGGCATCAACTAAATAATCTGAAAGGATAGATATCCAAGTTGTCAATACAGCAAGCCAAGCCACTGATTCCCATTGACTAATTTCTGGCATCTCGTCGTCATCGTCATCAGCTAAGCACTCCCTGCTCTGAATCCCTTCCTGAGATCACATGATTACAACAGCACTAATTATGAGTTTTCCAATCTGTAATGTGAGAAAGCGACATTTGGCTTAAAAAGAAAACCCACCTCACTCAGGGGGACATATGGATCCCTTTGACTCTTTAACTGGAAAAAAAGATAGGCACCATACACCACAAGCATAATGCAGCTGCTAAATCTTGAAAGAGCCATTTCTGACTTCCCATAATGCACCTCAGTGTGTGTGGAGTGCAGGACTGCAGGAAAGAGCAACCCCATGACTGCCATCAACAGTAATCCTGAATTTACAACAGCATTTGCCTGCACGCCATCTTTGCTCAGCCATACAAACAAGAGTACAAATAGGGCTGGGATAAATTCAAGAAGAGGCTAAAATGCTAACATATATACCTTGTTAAAAACTTGTTCCTTTCCATAAAACACAAGCCCACCACAGAAGAATGCACACCCAAGCACCAGCAACATGTTTGACAAGATTGAACCTAATAAGGAAAGCTGAACAATGCGGATCATTCCACCTTTCATTGCATGAATTGCTATAATCAGTTCTGTTGCATTTCCAAAAGTGGCATTTAAAAGACCCCCAACTGCAAATGTCATTAAACTGTCTTAGATCATACCTTGGACATGGAGTGATTAATGACAAACTTTACACATGTAAACAAAGAATCTGGATGATGCAGATCAGGTGAAAAACTAGATTACCTGTAGGTCCTCTGTAAAACGCCAGCTGCCTATATTAGAACAATTGTCAGGGATTATTAACGGCTCAACAACTATAATATAATTTGACATTCAAGATAAAAAGGCATGATTTCTTACTCTGTAGCATAACCTAAACGCTCAGCTAGTGGTATAATCCCCAATAGACTACAAAAGAAGACCCACCCCTGCAATCAAACTCACAAATTGATGGAACATATAAACTACAAACCATGGTTATCAGAGAACAGAAAATACTGTGACTTACTTTATGTTGCATTAATAAGTTGACAAAGATCGCAAGAGGCCCAAATAGAATAAGCCAGTTTAGTTTACTTGAGAAAATTACAGTGTATATGCTCTTGTATACGACAATGTTCCATTTATTTCTACCACAAGCTTGGAATCCTGAAAATGATCCGTATTCAGATATATGATTAACTTGCATTTTCTGATTTGTAGTCCCAGGGCCATAAAGCCTCTCCCCCTCAAATTCATGCAATGCACCATTTCCAGATACTGCTCCCATCTGTAACCATAAGATCCACATATTAGAAGTCATCATTTGCACTGATAACTCCATTATCTGTGTGACCTTCCTGCATTGTAAGCTAAAAAGTTGCTCGATATGATATGTAGGAGATTTTTCCTCTGTTATTAAGTAAGCTAATAAAACTTTAGCATGGAAACCCAGAAGGCAATTTTCCAAAGCAAAGATCTCACATAAAATTGTTAAAAAACACTACTGAAAGAAGAACCTTACTTGGAGTTGGGACTTTACTCCTAAACCTGGCAATTTGTCATCCATCTCCATGCGTTATAAGCACAGATTCTTTGGGACATGCACGAATGAGCATTGCTGCATAGCCTGCTGGCTATGGTGTTTCTCAACCTCAAAGAAAGAGGGCCCTAGATTTACAAGACAATTGGGCGATTACAAAACAAGAAACATCTCAACCCCACATATCAAAGATGCTAATTTACTGCATTCTCAACGTAATAGTCATCCAAGATTTTTCCAAAGCCTACAAGCATTAACCTTTAAGACAAAGCATTATCCTTTTCCCTTCTTAAAATTCCCATATACAAAAAGAGCAACTAATACCAAGCAATACCAACAACAGAAAAACTGTGCTAAAATTCGGGTGGGTCGGTAGTATTAGCCCAAACCCATTAACATACACATCAAGAATCAAATCGAGAAAGCAAATAACTAACGAAATCATGAAAGAAACATACTTGGAGGGTACGGGATCTGTGTAAAGAACAAACCTTTTTAAGCAGTTGAGAGATGCAATCAAGAAGGAGAGATTCAACAACTTTGAAGAAACCAGAGGAAAAGCATCTGCCGCCCAAGAAAGATTCAACAGAAAAAAAAAAAAACAAAAAAACCCGAAGAAGGGCAGAAAAGCAAGAAACTTTGGGTAAAACAAGTGTCCAAATTGACCGTAAGATGGTACCATGAGGATATTAAAGAGGCTGATGGTGGGAATTGAGTCCTCCGCCTTCTTCGGCTTAGATTTGGTTTTTTTTTTTTTTTTGGATGGCAACTTAAAATAAAATATTATTTGCTAAATTTAGCTTCACCCAAATTAATAAAACACAAAACAAAAGAAAGAAAGAAATGGAAGAAAGAACCAGGCTAGACGCAACAGGCAGATCTCTCAGTTCCCTCTCTCTCTCTCTCTCTCTCTCTCTCTCTCTCTCTCTCTCTCTATTCTATCCTACTGCTGGTACTCCTACTAATCCTATTTTTCCTCGTTGTTGATTCCATTTTCTATTATATGTATAAATTTAATGAAATATAAAAAGTCTCTACAGATATGTCTAAATTTTAAATCCTTCCCTCCATGTCTTTAGATTTATTATTTTTATTATTAAGAGGCCCGTTAACAATAAATTAAGTTTTTTAATTATTTTTTTTCTAAATTACATACTCATTTCAAAGTTAAATATCAATATCTTAAAAACAAATTTTTAGATTTTTAATTATCGTATTAGTATCTTAGTTTCTGCTCATTCCTTTTTAGCCTGAAAGTTGAGTCAAATCCGACATTGTATTCAAACTTTCGTGCCTCCCGCCTACGCAAAGAAAAACAGAGAAAGATAGGCATCATTTGAATTGGTATAATTCTCATAAAATTTTCAAGAAAAATGAGAAGAATTATCATTTATATCCTATTTAAATGAAAATTTACTGACTTTCTAAGTTAAATTATGATATAAGTAACCATACCTTCTTTCCTAAGTAATTATTATCCCAAAATGGCAAGCTGAATTGGTTAAGGAAAAATTTGTGGGGGCTTTTTAAAATAATTTGAGTGTTAAGCTGATTCAGTTTTATCTATCGAAAGCACTCTCGGGATTTTGCAACAACAAGAAACAAAGAAGAAGAAAAAAAAGAAGCCTAGAGGATCATATTACTATGTGAGAGACATAATTGCATTAAATGAATTAACTTTCAGCCATGCAAGTTAGTTAGCCACATTATGTCTGAAAATAATGGAATCGTCATTGTCCGCAAGGCTTTCCCCCATGCAAAACAAGAATGTGAATTTCCTACTTCACTCTCTAATGATGGATTCTAATCTTAGAATTGTAGGAAGAATAAGAACGGTGTCATAATCAAGTGTACAACATCTGTGTTTAACTGAACTAATCTAACCCTCCTGGCAAAACTTGTATCAATCAAACTTTATCTTTGCAACTTCAGGTAATGTTTTGAGAAGGGATACAGATGGCTTTCGCACAGTGTGATTGAGTAGAATCACGAGCGTCAATAGAGTTAAAGCCCCAGCTTGATGCGCGGTGCCTAGTGATACCGGCACATATGATAGAAGTGTCGATATCCCCAAGGTTACCTGCAGCACGATGATTGAAGATTTGATGCCACGGAAAAGTCAGTTACAATATGACAGGGATGAATAGATGAGAGTGACCCGGATCACAGCAAACAATCACCTGAAGGCCTGCCATGCCAACTGTGGTCCCAATTAAAGATCTAACTGCTGGATGAATGTCCAGCTTTCTTGTGAACCACCATAAAGCCCCGATGGAGGCTAAGGTTGTTATTGCAAGGATGCGGTGGTCAAGCTACAAACATCAAATTTGAACAAAATAAGATTAGTGATAAAATACTGATTAGTGCAATGTCAACCAGTATTAAACAGGAATACCATCTAACGCCTAAGGTCTCATCCATAAACTTGTGATGGCATTTCTTATATCTTTAGCTTGTGAGTTATGAACTCTAGTTGTAATGCATTCCTCACATCCTTTAGCCCCCAATGAACTGATTAGCATTAAGCTAATGTTCTTTGGTTTCTTCCCACATCATCACTCATTCAACAAAGGGGACAGCAGCTGATAACAGAATAATTTAGAAACTCTTTCAGTTCAGAAAACTTACGAAGACTGGAGGGCACATCCTTTACCGGAAGTTTTTTTTTTCAAATGTTATCTCCTAGCATTTATTTTGAATAAAATTCAAGTGATTTTGTGTTCTCATTCTCCCTTATTCCCTACATATTCTATAATCTTTTTTACACAGTCTGCCATTACAAAATAAAGTAAATATAATAATAGCTAATGCATCATGGAAAACAAAAGACTACAATTACCTGCACCATAGATGTATTCTCAAAGAAGTTGCGGATTAGTGGCTTCATTTCAAAAATATCATCAGGTATCCATGTATCACCCATCTTTGGAAAAGTATTGTATGCATGACCCTGCATTGTACCATGATCCCCGAAGCCATAAGCAAAAATGAATTTCAGAGAATATATCAGAGGCAATACAGAAGTTCCTAAAACAGAAGATGAGCACGACAAGAAATGACTTACAGCATCATTTCCAGCAACAAATGCTCCTGAGATTGCAGTAACACCCACAATAAGGCTTATGGGAATAACAAGCCTTTTCACTTTTGCTGCTCCGCGAACCCAAGCAACTGATTCAGCAGGTGGTTCAGGCATTATGACAGAAAGAGCAGTCCAGAAAAGACCACTGTAAATAACAAATGCTGAGGTAAGGTGGGCTGCGAGGCGGTACGGGCTTACTCTTGGCTGTGCATACTCAGATGGTGGTTCCTAAGGAAAGAATTTATCCATGAGTCACACAATCTTATTTATGTTAATGAGAAATTAAAAAAAGGCCGGGAAAAGAAGAAAAATGGATAAAAAAAAAAAAAAAGGGAAAAGAGTTTCCACAAAGACCTCTCACCTCTAATCCACTTTTGACCATCCACCAGCCAATAAGACCCTGCCCAGCACCAAGGGCAAAAAGAGCAGAGAGTCTTAGTCCAAGTCTCAAAGTTATATATCCCTTGCGCATAAAGTATGAAAATGGTAGTGCAAACATGACACCCAGTGCCCTACCCCACATACGATGAGCATATTCCATCCAGTAAATAAATTTGAAATCCTCAATACTCATCCCTTTGTTTATGCTGCAATTAATCACAGATAAAGTATAAGATCTCTTATGATGCTTGCTTATAGCTACATATTACTTCCAATAGAAAGCTTTGAAGAATTATTTCACTCTCAAGCTTTTATGTTCCACTTACCGCTTGTACTCCGGTGACTGCTTATATTTTTCAAATTCATTCAACCACTCTTCATCTGAAAAAGGAGGGAGACTGCCACTAAATTTCCAGTCAGTCATTGAAAGTCCTGATCGAGTTAGACGTGTAATACCACCCAGTACAACCATGCTAAAAACCCATGAAGCAGAGCTAAAAAGCCATATTCCGACCAATTTCTGAGCACGCGGCCCTCCAGCTACCATTAAATTCAATCCCTCCTTACTTTGTGCGCCAACATTTGCTGTACTGGACATATTCCTCATAAATGGCAGCCGAGGGCCCTAAAATACACACACACAAAAAAAAAAAAAGGCACAGTTTGGCTGAATGAATTCCTCTTTTTTCCTACACTGCATAATCAATTTCAAGAGTTACTAACTATTACCATCCAACACCACCATTACAGTATCATTACACTGCCCTCAATAAAAAGCCATAACCAATCGCAACAACGTTGTCATATTCCTTTATTAAAGAGATTAAAAACAAGGAAAAACATTCAAACACAAAATGAGAACAGAGTAGTGTGTATCAGAAGTCCAATTTTAGTTACACTAACTACCAAACTTTTGATTACACGAGAGAGAGAGATAAAAATCTCAACATAGATAACTTATACAACTAAAGACATACAAGACTAACTTGTCTCATCTCAAATTTGAAAACACAAGCTTCAGAGATTGAATTTCATTCCAAGAAAGTCAACCCAGAAACGAAGAAATAATATAGAATTGTATGAGAGGATTAAAGAACCTAACAGAAAAAATGATCCAGCTTTATCTCATTTCATGGCATGTAGGATCAATCTCAACTCGAATAAACGAAGCGAATCAATAAAAAATTCCCTCATGCTCTTTTTAGAATTACAAAATTTTCAGTAAGCACGGAGATGAAAGAGAATAATCAATTCCATCCATCCAAAATCTTTATTGTTCCAGCCCATTCAATTCTCTCTCCACCCACGCCCACCACCACCACCCAAAAAAAAAATCAACGCGAAAATGGAAATTCCAATCTGATAAAGAAAACCCAGAAATTTGAAAAGCAGGAAGACTACCGTGGACGAATGAAGAGATTTGAAGGCATAAAAGAAAGATCTTGATGGTTGTTGCCCCCTCAGTGCCTTAAAAACCGTTGCTTTACTTCCCAGATTGGACAGAGCAATATTCATAGCTCCTTTGTTCCTCTTCAGAACAGAAGACAACAAGATCCTTCTAAACATCCCTGCAACTCTCTCTCTCTCTCTCTCTCTCTCTCTCTCTCTCTCTCTGTGGAAACTGGGGTTTAGCGAGGTGTTTGGGCAGTCCACAGAAAATCAGCCCTACCTCGGACTTTTGCAGCAGGGTTTTAAAAGGTAAACGGTGCGTTTTGACGTTCTGCGGCCCGTAGCTGTCTGTGGGACGCCCTGTTTTATGTGGCTTTGATTTTTGATTTTTTATTATTTTTAGAAAAAAAGGTTTAACATGTTTAAACGACATGATCCATGGCATCATTAATTAATTAATTCAGATGCTGTGTTTCGTGTTAATATGTTAGAAAAATGGAAGGTTAAACATGCCAAGGCGGGCATCCCATGTCCCTCTTGGCGTCGAACTCGCTTTGCATACAATAAGAAATCTTTGAGAGAGCCATTCACTAGACTGGGCATGAACAAAGAAGATGCCTTTCGTTTGCTAATCCATCAGTGATAATCATGGGTTGCGGGCATCGTGCGTTTATATGGGTCATTTCAAGCATTTCTCAGCATTGTTCCAGATGGGCCAGATTTACATTTGCCCGACAAAAGCATCGAGAGCTTTTATCAAGTAACTACTTCAACGAGATTGGGTACACGAGGCAACCCAATGGGTGCGAATCTGACGACGCAAGAAGAGTGTGTGTGTGTGTCTCTCTCTCTCTCTCTCTGTAGCCATGGCCCCATGGATCTACGCTCAAAGTTCATAGCACACAGCTTTCAGGCTAACGGTTGCAACTTGTTCTTAGTTTTTGAAACATATATGTTTCAGCTCCTTGATTGTCCCCCACCTCTGTTGAATATACAGGATCCAAATAATTTTGCACACTCTTTACCTTTTCCCATATCTGACGGCACCTGAAAATAAGCAGTCGCTCGTAGGTCTTCCTGGAATTTTTTGGCCCCAGATCGGCATATAACCGTCCGGAAGTACAAGCTTATTCTTCTTCTTTTACTCCAGTATATTAAATTTGTGGAATCCGGGTTTATTGCTGTAGTATTATTATAAAAAAAAAAAAAAAGATTTAAAAATATAAGGGTGCGTTGGGGGGGGGGGGACTAGCTCCTTGGGTGCAGGCTCTGCCATTAGATACAATTTCGAGTTTACAATTCGACCAGTAAGAATATCTACTTAATTTGTTACTAAACAAAAAAATTAAAAAAGTAATTTTCTTTTGGCCTGCATGAAATATGTCCCACTCTGACTGCATATAGAATCACAAGAGAATCAATTTCAATATGAATTGTGTGATGCGCTGGGTCTATTGGCTAGAAATCATCCGACTGACGCCCTCATAACCGCTGCCCTCTTTGCACTGCGCGTATACACTGATTAAGCTCTCGAGCATTATGGGAATGCTGAGATAACTTCAGATTGAAGAATGTGGGTTTACCCGTACAAATGATCAAAAATTGTGGCTCATACAAGCAATGACTCAATTTACATGGAAGTTCCTAGAAATTGATATGCGTCAAAGTGCCCGATGGTATTTCCCAGCAAGTCTCACTCTTCCTCCTTGCCCTGCCCCAAGAGTTTCGAGTATATTTTGGACATCGATCAGCTTTGACACACCATGTATTCCAGCTGATGCAAGGGTAAGAGTAGTTTGATGAAGTTCATTGTAGAAGTTAAAAGAAAAAAAAAATAATAAAAAAAAACCTTTCTCGGAGTTCAAAAGGCCAAGTCCAACAAATTTGTCTTAATGCTTTTCAAACAATCACAATGCTCATTTGACTGAATTGAATACCAGATCAGGTGATGAAATAAGATGGGTCATCAGCTTGGATTCACAGTGCTCCATTCCCGTGACATTGGGTTTAACACACCTCCTCAGTATCCTGCCACACACGACACATATCACATATCCGAAGGTTTGCATTAACTTTTGAATGTGAGCATGTAATTGAAAGAACATTTATGTTGGACATAAAGGCTTTTGTACGGAAATGCATTACAAGCTAGCCGCACCCCGGTGAAGTTTTACTTTAGCCAGGCACCTCTCGTAATTAGTACATAGCTAATTAAACAAGAACGAGAGAGAGAGAGAGAGAGAGAGAGAGAACGAAATTTTAATTTCAAAATTAATCGAAGTGGATTATACAAGTATTTTATTATCATTTTATTTTTATTTATCGAATTCAAATGGGCAGATTCTAGTTCCATAACAATTTATAATGATTAAGTTTTTTTTAAACGTGAGGATTGGAGGTTAGTACGGGATAAATTTTGAGGTTAAAAGTTGGGATTTCTACCCTCTTAAAAAAAATTCGAGTCTCCAGGAAAAACCTCAACGTTGGAACAGAGCAATGGGAATGTGCTAACATTGGCAATAACAACATTTGGTGTGGTAGATATAAGGTGAAAGACGAACTTGGCACACATTCTAGCAAAGACAAGAGCGTCTAGAAAGCCCCGGCACATGCCAAAGGCCAGCTAGCTAATCACAACCCCACAACATCAGTGGTTCAGTGCGACCTATTTTGAAATTTCAAACCGAACCAATATGAAGTGCTACCTTTTTTCTATTAAAAAGGGGGAAGAAGAAGAAGAAGAAGAAGAAGAAGAAGAAGAAGAAGAAGAAGAAGAAGGAAATACAATTTTAGTCGGTGCAGAAATTGCGGGGGTGTGGTTTCGGAATTTCTGTCGTTTTCCAAAGCTTATAGTACTGAGTCTACCGACCATGATCATTATTAGGCTTCTGCCTTGTAGGATTTTGAACCGTAAATCCGTTGGCCTGTTTCTATGTTCCAGAAACAGCCGACTACTAAATGCCTGAAACTTGCATCATAAAAGAAAGAAAAAAATAAATAATAATAATAAAAAATAAAAACAATGGTAAAATTGATTTGGATAAGGCGTCTCTCGTTCTGCACAAAAAGTTAAGGCTTTTCTCGTCGTCATAGTACTAATATAATATGCTTGTTACCACAACGCCGCCTCAGTCGTTGACCGAGACGAGTGGTTATGATTTGGCTATATATATATATATATATAAAGGGTTAGTTTTGTCAACTAAATTCTTCGATTTAATGTTTTAACCAATTGGAAGAAATGGTACAGTAACAATCATTGCCCTTTTACATTTAATTTAATTTCATATAAAATGCCCACTTTTCATGACGTTTTCTTCTTGTCGTTTAAAGTGTCCACTAATCCTTCCACTTTGCCATGACAAGTTATCCCCTGAAGTTGACTCCTAACAGAAAATTAAAGGGGACAAGGAAAGAAATAATTGGCCAATTAAATAGCAGTATGCACCGTAAAAGCGCCTCCAGCCAAATATGAATGTTTCCTTCTTTACTCTGGGGACGAAAAAGTTGGAAATTGTTACTAACAATATTTTCGTTATCTCCCTTTTTTTTTTCTTATATATATATATATATATATATTGCATCATGAATATATTTAGAATTGTGATTAAATTTTGTTATTATAGTTGATAAATTAACAATTATAAATTAATTATTTTATAGTTGTCTGTAGTAATTTGAATTTTTTTTAATAAAATAGTTTATAATCAAAAAAATTTATGTAATTAAAATACAATTATTTTATCTCAGAATAAATATTATTATCTTCAAAAAATTATTAACTTATGATTTTTTAGGTATTTATTTTAATTTAATTTTCAAAACGAAAGTTTAAATTTTCGTGCAATCCCATCAAGTAAAAAAGTTTTAATTGATGGAAGAAAAATTAACCAATTTATATTTAATCAAAAACACATATTTTTAAAACCAAAATTACAATCGCAAACAACCATTACATTATGTATGTAAGTATGTAAGGTACGCCAATTTTCTTATTAAAATTAGATCCGTTAAATTGTTGAAAGCAATAAATAATATAATAGGAGATTGGGGCATCATTCAGGGTGAAACGGAATATGATTATTTGTATTCAAGTCACAATCTCTAAGCTAAGAGAGTGGATAAATGACTACCCATTTCTTCATTCCCAAACGAAAAGCGCCCAATTCCCCTCGATGATAATAACTATGATGATGATGAGGAGGAGGAGGAGGAGGAGGAGGAGGAGGAGGAGGAGGAGGGATCCTCCTTCAAATAGTTGCCCCCAAATCCCCAATTCCCAATCCTGCTTTCATTTTTCGAAGTACAGAAGAAAAAAATAAAAAATAAAAAACCCCAACCCTAAAGGCTCCTAAAAAAAAAAAAAAAAAAAAAAAAAAAAAAAAAAAAGAGGAAGAAGCAAAAGCAGCAGAATCATATCCATATGCCCTCATCCTGCTGCTTGGAAATTTTGCCGCGTGGGGGTGTGGGACTTTTAGAGCAGCCAATGAATGAGTGCCATGGAGACCAGACAGATATTCTACAGTGATTTTGAGTTGTGAGGAGGCCTTCTAGAAGCCCTTGCAGGTGCCACGCCAATCCTACGCAGAGGCAGATAAAATTAGCCGCGTGGTGACAGTTGGAGCATGATGCACTCTTCCCGCTGGATTCAATTCCCACCCCCCCTTCACTCCTTCCCCCTGCAAAAGCCCTTTTTTTTTTTTTTTTAATTATTATTATTCTTTTGGCTTTCTAGAAACTCGGTCACATGTCTCACACACACACACACATATTGATAGATAGATATGGAAAATACAGCCTAATTTGGAAAAGAAAAATGGGTATACATGATCTAATCTGATTTCAATTTGCTACTAATTTTCGGTGGGTCCTTTCCGTTGGACGTACACTCTCTAACTTAGTCGCCACATCCACGTCACAACAACAACAACAACAACAACAACAAATAAATAAATACTAAAATAAAAATAAAAAGAAGAAAAAAGAGAAAGAAAAAGGTTTGAAAACCCCCGTTAGACGAATAGAGAGGGAGGATGTGACGCGTAGATCTTATCTCTTAAAATTTTATCATTAATAATATTATTTTTAACAATTTTTTAATTTTCTGTTAAAAAAAAACAAGAAATGTATAGGAAAGATATTCAAATATATAATAAACAAACATAAAATAATGGGTAATTAGTTTGAAATTTATTTATTTATAATGATTCATTACATGTATATATAATTATATCGGTGCACATTTAATCATTTTTATAATATGTTGTGTGTTTGTAGATAATAACAAAAAAAAAAAAAAAGGATGATTTTTTTTAAAAAAATAATAATAAGAAAAAAAATATATATTTTTTTTCATGAGTGAAACCAGCAAAAGCAGCGTCGTCTGGAACTCATGTTCTATCTTTAGCGTTTTTAATGTCCACAAATCTTTGTCCTTATTATTATAATTCACGTCACAGCAAGAGAAAGCCAGTTTCAACCTAGAGAGCCACCCCCACCCCCGCCAACACACGCACATGGCCCCTGGGAATTTTGCCCATTGTTTAGGAATAGGGGGAAACCTCACTTCCCCCTTATTCTTTTTTTTTTTTTTTTTTTTTTTTAAATCTGGTTGATAGTAGACAAAACACTCATCAGCGGAGGAGGTCTCTTTTGCGTCGCATCCCCCTCTGCCCCCACCCATACAAGAAAAGGCATAAAAGAAGTAGTGGCAGTAGAGGTATTCTAGAAGCTTTTATTCTTTAATCTAATCTGAATGCAATTGCAACAAATCGGCATGGCATGGCATGTGGCATGTGGCATGTGGCATGTGGCATGTGCCTATTGCCCATGTCATATACAAAACCCAACAAACAAAACCAACAAAACAAACAAAACCACCGCCCCGCCCACCCCCCGAAAACCCACCCCCCGTCCTCTCCACCCCACGGTTTTCCTTTTTACATTTATTTATTCATTTTATTTGTTTATTTATTAAAATTGTACTCTTTTTCTCCTAACTTTTTTGACTTTTATATATATACACACACATAGATATATGGATATTAACACAAGCCAACTCTCTCCACACGCAATACCATTTGGCTTTCTTTGTGAGCTTCCCCTCCTATCAAAATATTCACATATTCCCCACTCCTCCCCTTGTGAAACCCTTCTAATTCTTCTTCAAATGACCACGGTCATCCCAAGCCCCGCATCCTTAACGCCCATAAGAGCCGCCGCCGCCGCCGCATCATCATCATCATCAAGACAGAACCTTGCCTCACCGGGTTCTGCCCGATCGCTCCGTGGATCGATGCGAATTAATGCTTCCGTGGCTACGCCCTTAGCCGAGCCCATTCCCTTCGACTCGCGGAGATCCGGCAAGGCGTCCAGCCTGTACGAGATTCTCCGAGTCAAGAAAACTGCGTCGCAGACGGAGATCAAGACCGCGTATAGGAGCCTCGCCAAGCTCTACCATCCGGATGCCGCCGCACGCGAGGAATCGGACGGCCGGGATTTCATCGAGATCCACAACGCCTACGAAACTCTGTCAGATCCCACGGCGAGGGCGCTCTATGATCTATCTATGGCCAGTAATTACTGGCAGATGAGAAGACCCGTCGGATTCACGGGCGGGTGTTATCCGACCCGGAAATGGGAAACGGACCAGTGTTGGTAGCAGGTAATATATATATAAAGAAAAACAGAGAGAGGGAAAAGGCAACGGACGTTGTCTTTTATTTTGATTGATCCAACCTACTGGAAGGAATCGCCACTTGAATTCCTTGCTATGTTCAATTTTTCCATGGCGAGGATTTTATTTTTATTTTTATTATTATTTTTTTCTGTTTCGGATTTTTGTTTATGCGCGTGATTGTAAAACGCGTGGTTGAAAGAGAGTTCTGTGTGTAAATGATTTTGAGAAAGAATTCTCTTCTGTGTAAATTACAATCGATCGATTCTTCCCTTATTTGGCACCCGAAAAAATGAAATTTAAGCAATGAAGAGTAATTGGACGAAAGATTTATTATATATATATATATATATATATATATGGTGAAATGGAAGGGCATGATACTCTTTAAAGGAGTATCATCCGCGTAAGTAAGAAGAAGAGGGCGTAAATCAGAGACAAGAGCGTCAATTGTTGTGTGGTCCAGTTCTCTCGTCAATTGATGGTCCTCAAGAGGTTCACAAAAAGATTATATATTTAAGGATTTCTAAAGTTTCAAGTAATTTTTATCTGTGTTCTTCAAACCTAAGAACGGCCTGTTTCTGCACAAATTTTCCACGGCTTTCTTTGTTCCCGCAATTTTTAACAGCCTACCACCCACAATTCCTGCAAGCACAAGAACCAAGAACAAGAGTTTTACCTTCAATTTCATTTTTACTTGGGGCAGTTAACTTCCTCTCTCTATTAAGCTTTCACTATTTAATTTTAGCAGTTAAGCACGTCAAATATATATATTTTGGTGATGTATATGGACTCAGTAAGTATAAGTTTGAAAACTGTACCGCCACAACGAGAGTTGTATTTCTTCCCACTCCTCTTTGCAGGCTATCAAAACACTTTGATATCATCTTCCCCCTGCAATGCATCACGTGCTGAGAGATGGGCAACACTTGTGCATATCTTCTTCTTTTTTTTTTTTGGTGGCTAAAGTGTGTAGCAGTTTGGGTCAATGGTGAAGTTCTTCTACTTCGTCCGCCGCCTCTGGGTCTGGGGGTGTTCTTCTACTTGTACATATATATATATATATATATATATTTATGGTTCTAGATGGGGATGGGGCCTCTCTTATAATTCAGGCGCCTGGGGGCCCCCCCCCCCCCCACCACCACCACCACCACCACCACAGATCGATCGAAAGCGTTTTCTTGTAGATCTTTTAGTTAGACTAGTCAGTCAAATTTTGCAATTTTTGTGTTGGGCTTCTCCCACTACTTAACCCACCACCAAAAGGAATCCAACTTTGGAGCCAGTCCAAGCGAAGGGATCCGCCTCAAACCAAAGGCTCTTATATTATTAGTAATAAAGAGGGAAGAGTGGGTGATAAAAAAAAAAAGGTAAAAACTCTCACCACACAAATTATTTTTCAAGGTCGAAGAAAAACAAAAAAAAAATATTTATTATGTTAAATTATTTTATTTTTTAGATTTAATATGTACCATTAATTTTTTTATTAAATTTAATTTATATTAAATATATTTTTTAAATACAATCATATAACAATTACAGATATAATATATATAATTTTTATTCTCAAGTTATTAATTTTTTTATATTTAATTTTTTTAAATAATAATAAAATAAAAAATTATGATATTTTTAAATTTTTTTAAAATTTATAACTTATATTAAATTTAATTACGTGATAAGAAAAATAAAAATAAATGTATTTTTTGTATTTGATAAATATAAATTAAATTAATAAAATAATATATTTAAATAAATTTAAAAAATAAAATAAATAACCTTTTTATGGTTTATACACACACACACACACACACACACACACACACACACACACACACACACACACACACCATAGATTTGCGTTCCTTATAAGCGAACATTGCTTACTCTAACGCACAATCCAATCCAAACCATGGTTGCTCATATGGTAGTAACGTCCAAGTATCAAAGTATCATGTCATGTAATGTAATTGTAATTGTAATTGTAATGTTATTTTCTCCTCCTCACCCACTCCACCACATTTCTTTCACGTTTTTGTTTCTCTCCCTGAGCGTCAGATCCCAAAACCAAAACCCCACCACCACCACCACCACCACCAATCTCTCTCTGCGACTATAATAACTCGTTGAAGCCAAAGCCCTTCCCTTTTGCAGAAAACCAAAGATCCACCCCCGTCAGAAAGTTTTTCTTTTTAAGAAAGAAAAGGAGAGAGAGAGAGAGAGGAGACCGAGAAGAAGAAGACGAAGAAGAAGATGTGTTGTGGGGGGAGGATGTGCATGCTCTGCACTTGTCTGATACTGGTGGTGATCCTGATCGGCCTGTTGTTCGGATTTGGGGTTTTCAAGAATGGGTTTCACAAGCTGAAGGACGCCATTCATGTGAGTAACTATCCCCATGAGGGGCCCCCCGCCGCCTATTATGGAAGGCCCTTCTTCCCTTACGCCGCTCCTCCTTCCCCTTTCTAGTTTCTATTCTCGTTTTCACTCCCCTCCCCCTCGTCCGTTAATCCTTCTCTCTCTCTCTCTCTCTCTCTCTCTCTCTCTCTCTCTCTCTCTCTGTTTTTTTTTTTTTTTATATAAAAAATTATTTTATCAAATTTATTGGTCTCCTCCTCCTATATTTTATTATTATTATTATTGTTATTATTTTGAACTATATGTACCTAATTCTTAGGAATCTGTGATTATCTTATCTTTCCTTGGATTGAATATGATTCATTGTTACGTTGGTTGGTTCCCGTGATGACTATCTTTAATTCTTTTAACATGAAGTAAGATTCATATATGTTGTAATGCGATTGTATTTGTTGAAGTTTCCGTTTCTCAAAAGGCAAATTCCAAGCACACCCACTAACTCGGTGGTGATAAGATGCGATCGAGAAGACTTAAGTGACCACCTACTTCAAAACTAATAATGTGCGACAACTGGCAGGCTCACTGATACCATTGCGCAGTGTTTTGTTTAGTGCCGAATATACGATTAATATTACCTTACTCTTCCGGGGTTGGGCAATGCAGAGGATAATTGGGCCTGGGGTATGACATTTTTATTTGAATAATGGTGTACACATAAAATAGCCTGAGAGTGATACCAAAAGTGCAGCAGCACATAGCCGAGTTCTTAATTCTTAAAGATACCACTTCTTAATTGAATAATGGTGTACACATAAAATAGCCTTAGAGTTAACAGCATTCGAGAGACCACACACACATCACCGAACCAAAATCTAATCTGAGATTCTATAGTTGACTGACTAACTTACAAGGTGCAGCAGCACTTGAGGAGGAAGAGGCCGCCCATGACCGACCGCA
This sequence comes from Kandelia obovata, assembly GCA_021464305.1. Taxonomy (NCBI): domain Eukaryota; kingdom Viridiplantae; phylum Streptophyta; class Magnoliopsida; order Malpighiales; family Rhizophoraceae; genus Kandelia; species Kandelia obovata. Next base: position 10,530,362 of record CM038477.1, on the reverse strand, counting down.
GTTAGTTGTTGCACCCCAAATATGTTTTCGCATGTTCGGTGAACACACTCCTTCAATCTCCGTGTCATTAAGCAAACGTGAGTTCGAATTCTCAAACCTGGATACGTGACCACAACAACAATACACAGACATCCCGATTGTTTTATCCAACCTCCCAATTTTTGAAATAAAATAAAATAATAAAAAAAAGCCTGATATTGAACAATACAGGTCAAATTTTCTTGGATCGAGTCAAAGTCTTTTTTTTTTTTTTTTTTTTGATGTATAGACTATTGTCAACCATACCATACGGGTAGTAACAGATTCATTTATGCACATGGCCAAAACTTCCTCTATGCCCATTGGTGGCTCCTGTAATACCGAAAAACCAAAGTTAGGCTATTATTCTATATTGGCAAAGATCGAGCAAGTTTAGCCCCAAAACCCAAGGTCCTAAATATCAATAATTCGTTGCTTTCTGATAATCAAGGCCCCTTCAGATAGCATCCACAACCAGGGATGGATGGCACTGCAACCACTAACACTTATTTTTTTTTTTTATTTTCAAAAGAAAAGAAAAAAAAGGTTTGTATAAGCTGTAGGCATCATAATTCCTGTATAACTGTATGACACCAGCAAAATTTTACATTATCAAAGTGAAATGAAAAACCTCATGTATGATACCTAACTCACCACAAAATTGATCTTATAAATGGTGGACTTAGTTGGGCACCATCAAACAAATGATTAGAGCCCCTAGGCATGTCCATTTGGTCTTTCTCCACTCTTTGCAAGCCTCTTCTGCAAGTCAGAATCATAATGTTGCATTGCAGCCTCCAGTGCCTGCATTGGTTACATCCATGTACAATGAGTAACAGCATGATACAGACATAAACACAACCAATTCACAAGGTTTGTGTCCTCTAATGGCTGAAGGTTTTGCCTTCAACCAGAGTAAATGAGGAAGTAGAGCAAGGGCAGCATTAGTGTCACTAAAGAGTAGAAATGGGCCATATCGCATCTAACAGGCATAAAATTTGGCAGTTCTAAACTATAGTCATCAACCGTTAGCCTGACAGGATGAGAAAAACATAGGGAGGCAGTTGATAGGATATCTGCTGAAATTCAACTGAGGTGGGGATCTTGAGAAATGGAAAACCTGTGAAAATAAGTGTTCACCTGTTGCATTGGGCGAACGAGGAGTGTAACCTGATGTCGCAGATCTGATTGCACGGATTCCTTCATCTCCTGAAGTAAGATAAAAAGAAAAGAAACAAGAAAGCTCCATTTTAAATCCTTGGTGCAAGGCTTAAGAAATAGAACAAAGGAACAGCACTAAGGCACATCACAGCAGGAACCAAGGACAGTGAAAATGTGATATGATGCAATATAAATGTATACACTCCAGTACACAAGCATGCAAAGCCTGAAAACAGTCCCAAGTGTTGAGCAGTGAGATGCTGAAAATGTTATCTGTTAAATAGAAGAGAACATAGCACCAAGAATACTTCAGCAATGATCAAATTCACCCACTAGTCAGTGTGCCAATAATCATAATTTGCATGGGCTATTACCAAATATATATATAAAATGACACACACACACACACAAACACTTGACATAGCTGAAGCAACATACAGCAATGTCAAATGTATGAGATACCTTAGAACAGAGCAAGGACCAGCTTGCAGGTAACCGAATAAATGGACAGATACTGTCACTAAGAAACTGCTAGATATGCAACAGATTTGCCAAACCACTAGGGTAGACAAAATCTCCATCTATGAAACAAGTGAGAGATGATGGTGTCCTAAAGAAATTTTTATTTCATCTTAAAACAAGTCATCAAGCCCAAGACTTGTGACCAAAAGCCTGAATGAAAAGATAACAAATGTCACAAAGACGAAGGGAACATAATAGGATTGGAAATGAAATGAAAGCATGAGAAATAAAATTTTGACCAGTTTTTTGTTAGCTTTTTCAATGAAGTATCTCAAACATTGGTAAGGGCAGTGATATTATGTGCAAGTTAAGGGACCGAAACAATGAGCCCTGTGGTAACTTCTTACAACGATCATATGAAAGCAGCCAAATAACATGAGGAAAAGAGATGCAATCTAAAGGCTCAAAAGGGAGAATGCCTATAAAACATGAGAGTAAATCCAGTATATCAAAGATTACCTGCAGCTGTGAATCAATTTTAGACATTGCATCTTTTAGTCTGGTTACCTGCAAACATTCAGTTAAATAGAGAATTACAGGATGTTAAATCCTTAGAACCAGCAATGTAAAGAAGCTCAAGCATATTAAAAGGGGACTTATGGGCATAGTTCATAATACAAGTCTCTTAATACAATAGCCTTCAACAATTGCCATGAAGCTCAAGCCCCCAACTACAATTCTTGGCCCATTACAGTTTATCCCATAAAGAAGCTTGTTCAGGGTTTTGTTTCTTCCTTGACCCATTAGAAGTTTATCCCATAGAGAAGCTTATTCAGCATTTTGTTTCTTTCTTGGCCCATTAGAAGTTTATCCCATAAAGAAGCTTGTTCAGGGTTTTGTTTCTTCCTTGACCCATTAGAAGTTTATCCCATAGAGAAGCTTGTTCAGCATTTTGTTTCTTTCTTGGCCCATTAGAAGTTTATCCCATAAAGAAGCTTGTTCAGGGTTTTGTTTCTTCCTTGACCCATTAGAAGTTTATCCCATAGAGAAGCTTGTTCAGCATTTTGTTTCTTTCTTGGCCCATTAGAAGTTTATCCCATAAGGAAGCTTGTTCAGGGTTTTGTTTTCTCCTTGACCCATTAGAAGTTTATCCCATTGAGAAGCTTGTTCAGGGTTTTGTTTCTTAACCAGTCATAAAAATTTCCCACAAAATGGCCTAAACATGTCTTTTCCAGTACCTTTCTTTTCTACTAGACCTAAATGTGATTTAAAGCATGGATGTCATCCAATTATTTCATTGGAAATGCTCAATCAAGTTTAGGTTTCCATTTCAAAAGAAAAGAAATGTACTTTTTGGGATCAAATGTTCAACAAATAACACAATTAAAGCATTTACCTTGGCATAAAGGTATGTAGTTGTAATTGGATATGATGACCAGTAATGCCTCAACAGCTCTTGAATAGATATCCAATGCTGGAGACAAGTTTTCCTTATGAACATGAGATCACTGGAAACTAAACCAAAATTGGGCAACAAGCAACATTTAACACAACAAAGTACTATAAAGTTCAATGTGTGATCCAGTTTATAGTACATCATAACTAATCATATAAAAAAGACTGTGCAGCAAAGTACTCAATTTCAAATATATTATTTGGGAAAATAAGTCCACTTACATGTAGCAGTTCCTCTTTAATTGGGGCTGGCAACCTGTCTAAGACACTCTCCCTAGGATTCTTCCCAATATGATATTTAGTGCTTGAGATGTTGTGGGTCAACACTGAAAATACCTACAATAAAAAGTAACAGAAGTATACCCAGTATGACAAACAATATACACATCTGAATACTAGCATAGTAAGTTAAAGATCCTATTGGTCCAGTCCTCAAAAGAATAACCCATGGGAGGGCTTATCCACTGCACTGGGTCCCTGCTACCATACACAGAGGGATTTGATTACCTTAAGAGCAACTTCAGGGGTAACAACAGGGTCCATCAATCCCATGGTTTTAACCTGAGCAATGGAGTTCCTCAGAGAATGATATGCTTCTTTGGAGCTCAAGTTCAAATTCACTGGTTCTGTCCCTGACAGAGTATCTCTTGGAGATTTAAGTGCACCAGCTTGTTGGGAGTCAAAGTAGTCCCGTGGATCCTGCTCTCCAAAACAACATGTTAGCACATCTGACAGACAATTGACTGCAAACCATATAATGCTGAAAGAGTTGGACCTTTATGAAAAGTGCTGCTACATGAAGATCCTTTGGAGGTTGAAGATCTTCAATTTCCATCATTTGAGAACGTCTACTTAACAACTCCTTGTTTGCATTCCCATCAACTCCTTTGTTAGCTGCATTGTACCTTGATGTCAGTAGCAAGAAAGGCACTTCAAATATAAGGACAAGAAATGAGGAAGTAATCATAAACTGGCTGACCCTGTCTTGACTGCAAAAGTGCTTCTGCTACAGTTTGTGTGTCTTTCAACTGCTCCTCATCTATGAAAACAAGCAAATAGAAGTGGTACAAACCATACAGTCAAATCTCTATGTTTAATGAATGACTAACAGCAGCAAAGTTAACTAGAAACAACAAGGAAATCATTGCTGTGACCAGACATAAGATAATATATACAAAGAAAGTTCATGGAAGAACATTACCTACAGCCGCCCCTTCAAGAACAACATCGGCATGCCGATTAAGTTCCTGCAACAAGGTCCTCCTGTACTGCTCATTATGCGATTCAGCAGTTTCCTTTCTACTATCTCGCGCAATCCCATGATCCTGCATTTTTAAAATTAAAAAAAAATTTAGGAGATGAATACATGTATTCCCCAATAGATTCAGACAATCAGCCCAGAGAAGCAACCATGATAATCACACCAAAATGTGTGTGTATGTTTATTTTACATTGGACAATGTATGCATAATTCTTTTCTTTTTTTTAGGATAGTATGTAATACCATCCAATTCTTAACTAATAAATGGGGAAGAAATGGGCAGTCAAATGGTTTGAATGAGTAAGTGGTGATATCCAACAAGCATCATCTACATTTTAATGGTTATCTCTTTAAGCATGTTTATCACTGACAGAAGGTAAGCAAAAAGCATAGAGTTCAAAAACTTTATTGGAAGCCTTAGTCATCCTTCTGCCTTATTAATGAACTGGTGGCCCGTCCAACACAGGACCCAAAACCAGCTATGTCTCTCTTTTTCCATTTTTTGAAAGTAAAACCGACATATAATCTATCTTCAAGTTATAAGATGCACAACTTAAAATCAATTCATATTGACATCCTCTACAGGTTAAAATTCCACAAAGCATAATAAAACTTACTGGAAGATGTGTGTAATCATCACCTTGATCTGCTTCCATGTTCAGAGTTGGATCAACACGTTTGATCTGGAGCAAAACAAGTGATATTAAGAGAGATCCAAGTAGAACTCAAGCTTAGATTAGTAGGAGACACAAATGCAAATCAAGATGTGTTCCAGTAGGAAAAGTCTAGAATAATCGTCCAACAAGAACACCTTCTGCTGAATTTCATTGGCTACAATATCATCACACTTCAGAAAAAGTGCAAGCTCCTCATCCTCAGCAGCTTCTGCTGCTATGGCACTAATGCTTTTTTCATGTTGAAGGTATACTGCTCTACAAAATTTGGTCCAGAAGTCCATATCTGTCATCTAAACTCAAAAAAAGAGAAGAATACAAAAGATTTAAAGAGAGCACAAATAAAAGAATTCTACTTGGTAAAAAAAGCGAGCATGCCAAAGATTCAGGAAAGTGAAAAATGAAAAAATTATACCTCAACCATGGACAACTACTTGACATTAATGACCAACAAATATGAAACAAAATTGATGTGCCAGACTGTCTTCAAACTTTACTAGTAATCTACCATTCTCAGTACCTTATTAGGAACTAAATTTAGATATGCTCTGTGGACAGCTGGTCTCTCTGCAAAAATCTGAAAGAAGAACCAAGCATAAATACAAAGGAATATTTCCAGAAAGACATACACACCCAAGTGACTACAACAACTATATCACAAAGTTTAGAAATACAATAGTCAAGAAAAAGACATAAGGATGGAAATCTACCTTTGTAAACAGTTCACACCGGCAGAACATCAAAATATAACAACAGGAGAGAGGAGAAATTTGACCACACAAACATCATAAAACAGAGTTCAGGATGCACCCAAGCAAATTAGATATAAAATGAACCTAAGTGGAAAAAAACAAGACTGTAGGTGACAGCTGTAAAAGCAGTCAGGAATAACTACTAACAAATTGATGGAGAAATAGCACATGACAAGACATGCAGCGAAGATTATGAAATAGTAGCATTGTAATGTCCACCTCTAACTGAATACATCGACATTTCTTTGATGTCACAAAATTAATTTGTTTGTTTTCCATAGTAACTTTAGAATAATGCAAGATATAAAACTAGCTTTTGTTTACCAGCTGATCTAGCTTGTAAGTGGGCAAACTACCATGGTTTTCAGAATAATGCCATGTTTCATACAAGTACTCCATCATAGATTTTTGTGGGTGAACTACCGGTCCAAGTCACATGGCAAGTCAGTATCGATAAACAGGTTACTTACAGTAACTTTATCCTTTTGATTTCCAGGTAAACACTTCAAACTACAGATTAATATCATATGCAAAGAAGCTGCAAGAGATTGAAAGGGAAGGAGAAGAGGAATAGGAACATACTATACCTCACGAACCATCTCTGGTGTCAAATTAAATGTAATTTTGTTTGCCTGGAAATAAAACAAAACAATCAAAAATTTGTTTGAAAAAATGTCTTAGAAATATGATAACAAAAGAAAGACCATTTAGCATCTACAAGGGTGCATCCACATGCACACACATACAAATGCACAGACCTGGAGAGAGAGAGCTCACCCGACTATCATATGGTGCCTTGGCATCTGTCAACATAGCACTTTTAATACCCACTCTTTGTTTAGACTTTCTGCCAGAATTCCCATCAAGCAGTTTCTGCCAGTAAAGTGGGATGTATTTCATACAAAAAAAAGATAACAATCCATGCTTATAATAATTGAATAACTTGTGTATTGATCAAAACAAAAGTCGATGATCTTTCATCAAGAGAAAAACCAAAGCCCTAACAAATGGAAAAGCTGCAGGGTCCAAGTACTAACTGAATGTCAAGTCATGAAAGCAACATAAGCAAGCATATGTCCTAAAAGAAAACTAACCTTTCTTGCTGCCCAAAATTCAGCCTCTGTCAAAACACCATCACTCACAAACCGCTTATGAAGTTTCTGCAATTCACTGCAGAGGAAAAGTTTCAAGATGGCCGGTGGATCACCAAAAAAAGTCATCCTCCAATGATAAGATAAATTTAGCGGCAAAACATTCAGTTCTATGGACTTTTTAGAGAGTAATATCAAATAATCTTCAAATTGAAAGAAAACTGCACCTTTCAAAAAGGACAACTACCATGAAAAGATAGCAGAAAGAGGTCATGTACTTATGTCACCAAGTGTATGAGAAGTTAGACTAAATCAACCCGTAAAGATGAATCAATTAATCCTTCATCTAAAACAAGTACAAGACTCCTTTCAAAAGCCCTTCCCATATCTTATTGCTATCTTTATTAGATTGTCCTAAATTTTCATCCAGAAACTATTAAGACTCCACATGCCAATTCTTCTTGTTCACAAGGCTAATTTTACCAGATCACCAAAGAATCCAACAATGCAGATGTTAGTGACACTGCAAATACCATAAATGCCACACTAAAGGTATAAGTTTTCCCCAAAATGGCAAGTTTTTCCAATACCTATCTTTATAATTACTGAAACCTTTTTTTTTTTAGGTGTTCGCCAATCTTTATGACTCCATTTTTCTTTGACATATTTTCTTCAGCTATTATGAGAGTCTCCATGTAGTCAATGCAAGGTCTTGTATTAGTCAGTAATTAAAAAATAAAACGCAGAAAAAAATGCGGCAAAGTATAAGACTTAACATGTATCATAGTTTAGCTCTTGCTATGATGAGCATTGTACCCCAACAAAGCTGAACCAAGCCAAGGAACATCAAAACTTCAGATAATACACAGTTAGAATTGAATTTTAGATCTAGGAGGAAAGAAAGGAAATATCAGGTCAATCTGAAGCACGGATTTTGTGCATTGCTAATAAATTTCTGAGAGAATGGACACCATACTTCCTATAGCATTATAAGTAAAGAACCTAAATTTACCTATTTTCTCGCAGCAGGTTCATCCGTAGAAGCAATTCTTCTGTACTAGGTTGCTCATATGGATGTTCTGTGATGTTAGGTTTTGGAGTCTCTCCTGGCTTTGCAAGGGCTTTGCCTGTTGCAAGGCACAAAATGTTGCATCTTTAGGAGGAAAAGTACCATTGGTTCAGCATCTTTTATAGTTTTCAGAACATTATAGTACTGCAATAAATCCTCATGCATTACTGTAAGTTTCATTATGGTTATTATTTTAATGTAGCTAAACCTATCTATTATAGGGGGTGTTCCACAAGGCTCCCACACTTGTGTGGGAATACCTATCTATTACAATGGAAAAATAACATTACAACTCTAATTAGTAATTGCTACATAACGAGTCAAGACCTTGCATCAACAGAAAACTATCCAAGGAAAAAAATGAATTGAAAACCTTAAACCGAAGTACCAAAAAAGATAGCAGTTTGCATGAAAGCCAGTGTGATCAGCATGAATGACTGTTCTTCAAACTTGGGACTCACCCACAAATTCCTTGCATACTTGGAGGTCATCATAACTTTCAAACTCAAAGATGTAACTTACACCCTGGGATACAGCAAGCAGTATATTGAGAAGAACGCCATCGTTGTGTGAATAGAAATCGTAAATGTGCAAGGAACCTGTTAAAAGATAGGGTAACCTGATCTGATGTAAGATTGAGCATTGGTGCTTTATTGGATCCTTCCTTGGTGTATTTGTGAGCTGCAAGTTCCATGCAGATGGTAAATGACAACGGCGTACAAACAACAACAACTGCGCTGATTTGCAAAACAAAATTTAAACAAAGAAAAGGGTAAAAAAGAAACAATAAAAGAAAGCAAAGAGAGGGACCTTTAAAAAATCTGAACAGCATCTCAAGCTTTGAAGCTGAGTTAGGATTGTCTGGCCTGAAAATCAATTTCTCCATTTTCTGTGCAAAAGGCGAGAAATTGACAAGGGCATAAATGCCTGCTTCTGTGTCTTAGCCAAAACTTGTGACTGGAAAATGTAAAAGAAGCCAAAAAACTAGAAAGAATAACAAGAAAGAGACCCACAAAAATCATCACGAAAATTCTAAATGGACCGCAATCAAACTTTTGCAGCCTCCAGAGGCTTAGTTTATATTATAACAATTAAACATCCAACAATAAGCCACAAATGGAAACCACGTGAGATTTAATCATCACATTCGCTTGGCTACTACGTCATCTCACTCTCATTTTTCACCAGAAAAGTTCAAAGGAAAACAGCAAGCGAGTAGCTAAAAACCGTTTCAAGATTCAAGCATGAAACCAATTATCGAGAGAGAGAGAGAAAAAAAAACAAAAGAAAACAAACAATTAATAAATAAATAAAAAGTAAGAAACTAATGCTCAAGAATCCAACCAGAGATCAATTCTTTGGGGAGAGGGGAGAAAGAAAGAAAATAAAAGAGTGAGAAATTACTATTCAAGATTCCAATCAGAAACCAGTTAATTGAGAAAAAAAGAAGGTTCAATTAAGAGAGAGAGAGAGAGAGAGAGAAGGGAAAAATAAAAAGGAAAAAGAAGACAGAGAGAGAATACCAGCAAAAGACGACCAGGAGTGCCGGAATCCCTGACAGAAGTCTTGTACTTGACTCGTCTTGTTACTTGCCCTCTCTCCATCTCAATCCAATCCAATCCAATCAGAAAGATATCTACTACTAGGGGAAATCAAAATAGATAGATTTAACAGATTGTTGAACGCCCCGTAGCCTTTACTAGGTTTTACATAAATTGTTCACCATGATCTTTATCTATGGGTTTTTTTTTTTAATGCAGAATGACAGAAAGAGAGAGAGAGAGAGAGATGCGAATTCGGAAAATGGCGAGATTAATCAGGCATCGCCGCCACGGTCACCGCGGGCGGCGTAACAAGGAAATGGAAAGGTTTTTTTTTTTTAATTTTTTCATTTAATAATAATATTTACGCAACGGTACCTTCGTAATGCCAACTCCTCCTCTCCCTTTTACCTTTTATAGACGCAAGGAAAAAAAATGAAAAATTCTGAGTTGAGATGGGCAAAATAGACAATAAACCAAATTAATTAATTATTAATAAATATTAAAGGAAAATGGAAATCCGAAATCCACCCCAAACTTTATTAAAATTAAAATAAATCCCAAATTTTGGTCTTTTTTTTATTTTTTATTTTAATGTAAACTCTATGCTCCACAGTACGGACAAAACCCCTCTTCTTCTCTGACAAGAAACAACCAGCAACCCCCCCCATCCTCCTTTTGTTTTTTTTTTTTAATATTTATTGTGCTTTACATACACCCAACAACAACAACAACAGATAAAGATCCAATCGGAGAGACAGAGGAGCGATGAGGATCACTGTAATGACTGCAGATGAACAGATCATATCACTTGATGTCGATCCTCATGAATCTGTACTCTCTGCCTCCCTCCCTCCTTTTTTAAACTCTTCTTTGGATTAATTCTCTTTTAACCATTTATGTCTCCAGTTCATTCTTTATTATAATTATTATTATTTTTGGGGTATATGTAATATTTTTGCGGAATTTCAGACCATCATTGATTTTTCCTTTTTTTTTCTTCCTTCTGGGTATGTTTTCTTGGATTGTAGGTTGAGAACGTGAAAGCTCTGCTCGAGGTGGAGGTAGCATCTCTTTCTCTGTTTCTTCCTCTTGGGTTTTGGATGATTTTGTTCAGTAATATTTTTTCTTTCTGGTTGTTGTCGATAGAGTTCGGAGATAAAGAAGTGGGCCTGCAAAGTTTTAATCTTTTCTTTATCTTTTGCTTCTGATGCCTGTACTCAAGAATCATTGGGCTTAGTGCGCTGTGCGTAGTTAAGAATCAAATTCAAGTGAAGTTATACTCGGGATTTTTGTTTTCCTTGTTTCTTTGGTGTTCCACTGCCGGTTTTGATTTGTCTTTGTATATTTGCATTATTGTGAACAGACACAAGTGCCGCTCCAGCAGCAGCAACTGCTATACAATGGGAAGGAGATAAGGAACAACGAGAAATTGAGTGCGTTGGGCATTAAGGATGAGGATTTGTTGATGATGGTCTTAAATGCTGCACTTGGGTATTAACATTTATCACTTTCCCATAAAATCTTGAGCCTATCTTCTTGCTTGGAAGACGTTTGGAATTGCAATCAACATTCTGTATTTATAATGGTCCTCCTAACATTAGTGTATGGATGATCCCCTTAACTAATACTTGTTGCTCATGATTTGTGTCTTGCATGGGCATTGCCTGCTTTTCAGGTGGTTCCTCTTCACTTCTGTATTTGAAGCTTTACTTTTTTCTGAGATTATGCTCTGCACTTTGTTTTAATATTATATAAGTGCATAAGCATGCACAAGTACCTAAGCATGCACACACACAAAAAATATGGAAAAAGTATCTGTTTATAAGCTATGCTGAATGAGATGTTCCAAACCATTTCAGTGGACCTGCCAATCATTTTGCTCTGAATCCTGATGGTTCTGCTGTGAATCCTGGAGCTATGCAGCAACACATTCAGCGTGATTCTAACATGATGGCTCAACTATTTCAGGTAGGATAAATTGGTTCCTCTCTGCCTTTTCCTCTTCTGAATGCGGAATACTAAGCAACTTGTTCTCCAATTCAACACTTCTTTTTTCATGAACAAAAAGTTCCGGCAGTCATATGAAGGACTTGTTTTTGTGTTCTCAGAAGCTTGACTGTTTTCTTGTGAAAATAATTGCACTATTTGTAACTATTATTCACTGCCCCACACTCAAGAACATTTCTTTGTATTTGATTCCTTTCTGCATCCTATATGTTTAACTGAGCACAAGGTTCAATGAGTAATAAAGTGTCAAATCTTAAAAGTCCATGGTTTTTGCTCATTGGTGTGGGTTTACGTTGAACATGCAGACTGATCCCGAACTTGCACAAGCTATTGCTGGAAATGATCTGAGCAGACTGCAAGATTTGTTGCGACAGCGGAATCATCAAAGAGCTGAATTGCGACGCCAGCAAGAGGAAGAATTTGTAAGTTGTTAGCTATGATTGTTCATTTGATGCTTAACATCAACATTGAAGGTTATTGCAATTGCTACCATTTTCTCCTAAGCTCCTTTTTGTTGCTCATTTATGTGGAAACTACTTATTGATATATTGTTTGAGCTAATTCGGTTAAATTCACTGAAAAACTATCACCCATTGCTGCTAAGGGAAAATTTGAGGCATATTTATTTTTCTGTAGCTGCTACGCATGAAACTGATATGCCTATATTCTTTTTCATGTGCATTAGGCCCTTCTAGCTGCGGATCCCTTTGATGTTGAGGCACAAAAGAAAATTGAAGCTTCCATTCGTCAGGTTGGTTGCATACTTTTATTACCTTGTAAAGCATGATGGTTGAAAGGCAATTATTATTTAAAGGTTTTAGTTTTATTTTTGCTTTGTTTTTCTTGTCTTTTTCCTTTTCATAATTTTATCTATAACCTCTCGTTCTTGATTCTTTCATTGCAGCCTCTGTTTTGTTTTTCCTGGTGGCAGGTTTTTACCCATTATTTTTACATTTTGCTTTTTTACCACAGAAAGGAATTGATGAGAATTGGGCAGCTGCCTTGGAGTACAACCCTGAAGGTTTCGCCAGGGTGGTATGTGCTTGGCATCCTTGAATACTGCTGTTGAAGTTTGTTAACCATATACTAATTTGAAATTTCGTGCTCAACTCCTCAGGTTATGCTGTATGTTGATATGGAAGTTAACAGTGTCCCTTTAAAGGTAGAATGTTATGAACAAGTTTAGGCAACAATCTTGATGGATAATATTATTCTCTCTTTACTGTCATATGGAATGTTCTGTTTTACTTTTCTAACTTTTCTTGTGCAGGCATTCATTGACAGTGGTGCTCAGTCCACAATAATATCAAAAAGCTGTGCTGAGCGGTGTGGGTATGTTCAGTGGCCTATTTTTCTGTTCAGCTGTTGTATGAATTTTGAGGTTATCTTTTTTTTTCCTGGTAAGGTGGATACTTATTTTTCTTTGGTGCTATTTCTGTTGTGTATACAATACTGCCTCTATCACAAAAATGCAATAGCATGTACAAAATCTTGTGTTTGACCATAAAACTGTATGGGAGCATATCCAACCCTTTGGGTTTGTCTTAACAAATTATGATTCGTGCATATACTCAAGCAGAGAGTTTGTTACAGTATACATCCCTTGTAGATTTCATAATCTTCACAAAATTTTGTGACGGAAGCCTCACTGGTTTTTGGCTGTTGGCATGGTGTATTTTAGATTGCTAAGACTTTTAGACCAACGTTATAAAGGTATTGCTCATGGAGTTGGTCAATCAGAGATATTGGGACGCATACATGTAGCTCCAATCAAGGTAGAACATTCACCACCATTATTGCAAGCTTTTAGACATCTCTTGCGCTATTGGTACATAACTCTGTAACTGTTTTCAAATTCCTGCATGCAGGATATAATTTTTGTCTGTCTGTGTGTGACCGTGTGCATGTGTTTGTGCAAGTTATCATCTGTGTGTACTTGCTTAAGTGTTATGTGCGTACCTGCTAGGGAATTTCTATAAGATTTTTAACAATGTTGAGCACCAAACCAAATATATCATTTTATGCATTCTATGGTTCTAAATCTGGCAAGCAATAATCATGTTTGCAGCTATGTATTGATTCTTCATGCATATATTGGGAAATGGAAAATCTAGGATATTTGGTGATTTTTTGTTGGCATATGTGAATTTGAATTTTTTGTTTCTTCCTTTTGTTCTGTTAGATTGGAAATATATTCTACCCATGCTCCTTTTTGGTATTGGATTCGCCCAACATGGAATTCCTTTTTGGGCTTGATATGCTTCGCAAGCACCAGGTAGCATCTTGGTTTAAGATCCACGATGGTCCTTTTGAGCTTTGAATATTGAAGTTTTTCTAGTATTTGTGATTCATTTTTAGCTTTAACTAATGCCTACAGTGCATTATCGACTTAAAGGAGAATGTTTTGAGAGTCGGCGGAGGAGAAGTTTCTGTTCCATTTTTGCAAGGTTGCTCTTCTTGCCTTTTCCATTTGCTTCATACCCTAATGGCCATTTTGCCTACATTCTTGTGTAATTTTCTTCTACTTAGATGCTGCATCTATCTTATGGCTCTGTGATGTTTCAGAGAAAGACATTCCATCTCGTTTTCTGGATGAAGAGAGGCACGCCAAAGGAGCACCAAGCTCTGGAAACCCTGTAAGTCTACCCTGTGATAATGTTTGCTTACCAAACTAATCTTTGCTGATGTTGGGCTGCTAATTTGTTCGCTCTTGTATATCACTCAAACCTCACATTCAATCTGTTTTTATGAACAATTAACTCTCGTGCTATGAAATCCTTAGTTTATTGGAGTATTGTAATGTAATTTTGTGTCAAACCAAAAATGGCGGCTTTTCTTTGTAGTCAAGAGACTGTGTTAAAGCTTTCTCAGATAGAAACATGCAGTTTGCAAGTTGATGCTGACACCTTATGCTAACTTAAAGGCTTCTATTCCCCCTTGGTGATTCAGGTGATATCAGCAACGGCAGACAAGAAGAATAATGTTCCACCTGGAGGTCAATCTTCTGGTTAGTATTCTGATAAGATATGGTTGTGGGATCTTCATTATGGTGTCATTTTGACATATAAACTGATAATTTCATTTAAAAGTTATTGTCCATGTTCTTGTTTTTACCATGGTGGTGTGGGTTTTTCTCATGAGCTCTCCAGCTGATTACCTTCAGTATGGTGTGTGAGTTTGATTTCCGTCAATGGCTAATTTCTTTGTTTCCCTTGTGGTTCTCAGGAGTTGCACGTGGTGATGTGACTCAGGTAGGCAGTGCTATCAATCATTAATCAATTTTCTACTAACTTTTGAGAGAAAGCTAGTTTTGGTTGTACTGCCAACTGATACTTGCTTCCAATTCTTCTGAATCTTACCGCTCTGGTTAATGTATACATTCTGCAATCCCAGTAGGCAAATTTCCTGTGGCCTGTCTTGTCAGACCACATGGCTTTATGGCCTGTTTCAATGTAAATATTTTTGTTACAGATTCATATTGAAAATATTCTGACTGCAGAGGCCTGATTTTGAAGCCAAAGTTGCCAAACTTGTTGATCTGGGTTTTGGAAGGGGCGCTGTGATCCAAGCACTTAAATTATTTGATGGGAATGAAGAACAGGCCGCTGGGTTTCTTTTTGGTGGCTGAAGATAGGTTGTATGCCATCGCTTATTCTTTGTGCAATTACCGCTGATTGCTGTAATTTGGTTACAAAAATTTTCAAATCTGAAAATTTGTGTACCCTTACTGCATCTGGGTGGAACTGTTTACACAGTAGACACTAGATAAGTCATCAATTCAAATCGAAAGAAAAATCATCAGACTCTTCTGAGTTCAGTTTACTTCCCTCAGCTAGTCAAACTTCATTTTCAGTTCTCGTAAGTTTTTGAGAGAGAGAGAACAATTTGAGGAGAAATTGTCAGACCTTCTATGGTAGGTGCCACTGCTTAAAGCTGGAGATGCCAAAGAATTACAATTTAAAGAGCAATTTTACACTCTTTCGGTTTTAGTTTCGATATTTTCATGAATGATTCATCATTCAGGATGAGTTTAACTCTCCTTGGGGTGATCCTGTCGTGGGTCAGATACAATTTCTTTAAGCCAGGTGAGAGCACTTCGCATAGTGCTGCTCAACGCCAATGAACATGTTTTTAGTTGCAAGGGTAGTTTATACAGTCATTACTTCTTACGAGTGCGGGCAAAGCTGTGTCATTAATAACGTTCTCTCTATAGGTAAGCCCACAACCGTGAGAAAATATCCTTTACAGAGAAAAAATAGACCACCAACAAAATGTGCAATGCAAATGAGTGATTTGAGTAGCAAAACCAAAAGAAGCAGCCATGAAATAATACATCGTGTGGCTGCTTGGTGTGTGATTGGCACAAAAAAGCATAGATTCAGCAGCAAATACGGGTTCAAAACTTTGAAGAGTTGGTCAAGTAAAAAGCCATTCAAACAGCAAGGCCTACTACCAGCAAATGCAACAGCAATAAGCCCTCAAACAACTAGTCGATCAACAGCAGCAAATGCCACAGCATATGCTATTTAGAAAACATCTCAAATTCATCACCAGCAATAGAATACTATGATGGAAAATGACTAAAATAGCTGATGCTGAATCAGACTTGAGATTAAGGCTTAGCTGTATTGCATCCCAAATCCATCAACTTGCACAGAAAATGAATGGTATTCATAACGGTGTAATTTGTTTGCAGCCAGAGATGCTATCATCCTCACCAAAAATTCATGCCAAGCCACACTCAAACTTGTGCTCAGCACAATAAAACTCCACGCAGAAATTTCAGAACAATACAAATTCAGTGACATTTAAAACCTCTCTGCTAGTCTAGTAGTAACTTGTCTCAGTTTTGAGTAGACCTTGCCAGCAGGGGATCCCAAAATGAGACTGCAGAGAGAGTCCCTAGCGATCTTAATATTTTGAAATGATCCTAAGATGTGAATCTTGGTGTCTGCAATCACAATCCTTGTCTTTGTAGCATTTTCAATGGCAAACTTTGTCTTCCCACCTTTTCCAGACAGTCTTCCAATGGCGCGAGACAAATGCTCCCCTCGAAGTGTTTTAACATCCTTGATTTCAAAGGATTCTACGTAGAGCTCATCCAAACGCAGAAGCGCGATGGCATCAATCACATCAAAACCCAGCATGAAAGCATGGACAAAATCTGCACACTTCTGCAGGTTACTAATGTCGGGTGTATCTGATCTAATTTTCAGTTCAACTTTCCTTGCCTTTAGATTCATACGAATATCAATTGTCATCTGCTCATAGATTGGGGTGTAGATATCCATCCAAGCTTTCTTGAGAGGAGAATACCTATGGGGCGGGACCGAAACCTTCCTGAACTGAAGTCGCCCATCGGTCATCTCATGAGCCTTCAAAGGCTCAAACTTTGGCTTTGCTGGCAAGGGAACTGCTTCGACTTCCATTGCAGTTGCAGCAGGAGCTTCACCAGACAGCATTGTCACTCCCAAGAATTTCTTCCCTGAAAGAAGCAACTCTCTCTAATTATGCAATTAAGCCGAAAAAACTATAGAGATCTTCTTCCCCTCAACTGGGCATAAGGAGGTTATATACTGAATTGTCTCCAAATACCTACTTCCATGATTCTAATTGCTACCCAAGAGGGAACTCCAAATTAATAAATAAACGGCTGAAAATTATTAAAAAAGAAGAAGAAGAAGAAGAAACAAAGATAACCTTTGAACTTTTGAGATTGAAGAGAATCCGCAGGAGAATTGCCTCGGCGCCAAAGGAAGGTGTGGAGACAATGCAATGCAAAGGGCTGCTGGAAGGCGGTGGACTCCCCTACGTCTTTTTTTTGGTTGTAGATAGTAGTCGAGACAGCTTTACCTTACGAGAAGAAATTTGGCTTAGGGTTTTCTTTTTATTTTATTCTTTTATTTATTTATTTATTATTACTTTTTTTTTTTTTTTTTTGAGCTGGTGAAATTGATTCTTGATTTTGAGAAGCATGCGAGTCCGGAGCCCACGAAAAGGCCCGGCCCAATTAGTCTTATCTGCCCACCGACACTGAAACAGACACAGTTAATTTCTTACTA
Organism: Kandelia obovata; assembly: GCA_021464305.1. NCBI lineage: Eukaryota > Viridiplantae > Streptophyta > Magnoliopsida > Malpighiales > Rhizophoraceae > Kandelia > Kandelia obovata. The sequence goes on along the minus strand of CM038477.1, from coordinate 10,512,806 downwards.
TTACAATTGGGCCCGATTAGACCCCTCCCCCCCTAAAAAAAAAAAAGAAAGACCGATTAATAATAATAATAATAATAATAATGGTTGGGTCGGTTTTAAAATATCTGAAAAGTTAATAATTAATAATAGGCCCAGACCACGCCCCCAACATCTATCTAAATTCATGCACCGATCGATTGATTACAAACGATTTTGAATCCTTTTTTGTTTATAATATTTGACACATCGTTGAAAAATTAAAAAGTAATGGCTCGTACACTATAAAACCGAAATATATTAAATGAAAATAAAGGAGTGGACACTTCAAATTACATTACGTACTGGATGATGCAACAATTCTTTTTCTTCTTCTTCCTCCGATGACTACTGACATCATCTCACTTTTTATCCCACGAGTCAACGTCTTGCTTTCTTATTTCCTACTCTTTTTTTTTGGCAAATTTTTCTCTCTTTGGCTTGCTTTTCACGATTTACAATTGCACGCCGCGTTATGTGTGCAACTGTGCAAAGTGTTAGCATTTTAGCCCTTTTTTTCTGCTTCTTCCCCACCCTTTTTTTTTTTTTTTTTTTTGGCTTTCTGAACGAGAAGATTTGCAAATGACAATTCAGGAAACCCAACTGCTAAATCATCTCCTCAGACATTGTTGTCAACTGTCCCCTGAATGAGACACTAGCGTTTCATGACAATAGAACTCCTGACAACATGTACGCCATCAGACCATGTCAGCTGTCCAAAGAGATGGCTGTTAAATAGCACCTTTGGCTTGAAGATAAGCTTAAACGCCTGCTCTTCCCCAGTTTTGGTGAATATCAAGGTTGCGGGCTCAACCACAACCGAAACTGCAGCAGGTGCCTTGACACGAGCTCTGTACGTGCCCGGAGGCCCCACATTCTTTAGCCTTCGAGTTACGACTACTGGGGTTTTGAGATTGAGCGCCGTGATTGAAGGGTAGTTGAAATCTGCCAAACTGAGGTTCTTTGGACATACATAAGCCCCAGCGGAAAATGCCTGCATTTCTTTTGGGGTGTAGCCATGAGCACATAAAAAGTTTAGGTAGTCATCGACTGTCAGGTCATAGACTAGACCAGGATCCGCTGCATATTTTGGATTCACATGTCCTGCACCAAAAGCAAATGGAGTTGCAGGATTGCGCTTTTCGTCGAGGATTGGCTTCCTGTTGTTGGCTCTTGTTTTTGCTGCAGGGAAGACAAAGTTGGGGTCAATAAGCAATGGTTTCGTGTCCCAATGAGTTGAATTAAGAGAGGCTTGTTAATGTACCGGTTGTCATGATTGCAGACTTAATGGCAGCTGGGCTCCAATCTGGGTGGATTACCTTGAGAAGGCCAACAATACCAGAGACGTGAGGGCATGACATGGAAGTGCCGGACATCGTGGTGAAAGGAACCCTTCGATTGTCCAAAGCAAATTGAGTTGGCGCTGCTGCCTCAGTGAAAGCAGCAATGATATCAACCCCGGGTGCGGTAATGTCCGGCTGAAATAGACGTTAATCATTAGGCACATAATACCCTCTCAAGTCGATAAAATACAGCATATAAGATGGTACATTGTAAGGGTCAATAAACCTGACAAAAGGACTGCTGGACTAACTTACCTTAAGGATGGATGGCTCTGTTGAACCAGGTCCCCTAGATGAGAAGGCTGCCATCACTGGATTTGGCTCTATGCCTATTTCAGTCTGGACGGGCGAGATCGATGCCACCGGATTTCTATTGAAATACGCATCAAAAACACATTTAAGTCTATCAATTTGGATATCAAAAAGGCAAGTGACATGTGGACGCCAGAATTACTTGGTAATTTTGAGGTAGTTATAAACAGCTTGCCCATCGGTGAAAGTAAGGTGTGAGACAGGGAGCATATGAGGATCAGCTGTGAGATCATTCCCATCTGGTTCAGCATTTGCCAATATCATCCCAGCGGCGCCAGCAAGTTTGGCATAATATCCCTTTTCTAATCTGCCATTAGCTCCTCGAAGGCAGACTACGATCCTTCCTGCAACCTTTTTGGGGTCAAGAGTTCCATTCAGGCATAACTGGCTGCATCATTTCAAGAACCGATCAGAATTAAATTTAAAAGCAGAATCAGTGATGAGAAATTCCGCACGTAATTTAACTGTGCATGTTCCTAAAATCAATATGTTATGGTGGTAACTTACGCATTCTCCAGAGTAATGTTAGCAAGACCTGCATCTGCAGCGCTGATCAGTGGGTAGAATTTTCCAACTGGCAAAGCTTGGCCAGCGAGAGATTTTCCCTGGTAATGAAAAGAAGATTGTGGGAGGGATGATTGAAATCGTGACATGCAGAAAGCAAATGTGATTATCTTCAAATCTATTATATAAGGAACGAAAATTTGAAAATCTAAAGCTTTTGCTCAACAAATAGTCATAATGACTGCAGCAAAAATCTCCTCATTTCTACCATCTCTATTTCATGATCCATTGTGTATCTCTTATTTCTTCCACCAACGTGAACTTTCCTCAGAAACAGCCTCTGGCTATGCTGTGGCTAAAAATGCTATTGCATGCCGAAAGGATTTTAACATTATATTAAATGGTGTTGCAGTAACCAATAATGCATTGCCAATGTTTCAGGATTAAGATCCTAGTATGGGAGTAGATGACATTTAAGTTTTATGAAAACTTGTGCATGGCCTTGTGTCAGGGAAAATGTGCAACCCAAGACAATTGTTATTTGGATATCACAAAGAAAAGGTACCTTCAAAGTCACATTGTTGCCAAGCTTCACATAACTTGAGAACTCACGATCAATTGTGCTAGCACCAACCGTGATGAGCCATGGTGCCAGATTTGCTGCAGATCCCGGAGTTGGTCCATCATTGCCGGCAGAGGCAACCACCGTAACTCCATGTTTGATAGCATGGAAGCCACCAAGAGCTGTGGCTTCTTGATAAAATTCCTCTGGATTCCCGCCAAGAGACACAGAAATCACGTCGGCTCCATCAGCTATTGCAGCATCAAAGGCAGCCAAGATATCTGCGTCAAAGCAGCCACCGTTCTGTGCTGGCCAGCACACTTTGTAAGCGGCTACACGAGCTTTTGGCGATCCACCTTTGGCAGTTCCATTACCCCCACCAAAAAGGCCAGCTCTCGGAACAAAGCTACCACCAGCAGTTGACAGGGTATGGGTCCCATGGCCCTGAGTATCACGTGCAGTGTTAAATATTTCTGGTTTGAGAGGACCAAGTGAGGCAGCATAACCTTTGTTGAAGTACCTTGCTCCTATAAGCTTTCTGAAGATAGCAAAGCACTACAATTAGAGCCAGAAATCTTCGGTAAAAATTATCTTATTATTTCAAACAATCATTTTGATCAATCATCTTCAATGAAACAATTTGCCGATCAAACTCTGATTGCATGAAACGATTGAATCGGCTATTGGCATCAATATGTAATGAATACAAATATTTTTCTGTTTAAGAAAAAAAAAAACAAATTAATAAATGAGAGAGTACTTGTTGCAACGGAATCCGCCATCAGTCTGACAAATTCCCTTCCACTTTCTGGGTACGGGACCTAATCCTCTGTCATGAAAACTTGGAGATTCGGGCCAAACACCTAATGCCAAAATGGGCCACAAAAAAGGATGTCAATGAGGACTAATTTTTGTCAACAAGCAGCGATGATTACACGCAAAAAAAAAAAAAAAAAATAAGGAAAACTGACCCAAATACGCAAACCCTAAGATCCTTTTCTAACCTGTGTCAAGATTGGCGATGATTACATCTCGCCCGTAGCGTGCCCTCTTCCAAAGGGATTTAGCAGAAAGTTGATCATCTTTCTCTAGCCCAAGAAACTCCCATGAATGTGTTGTATGTAGCTTTCGTTCTCAGATGTGTATAAGAGACAGGCAGCGATGATTACACGCAAAAAAAAAAAAAAAAACTAAGGAAAGCTGACCCAATTACGCAAACCTGAAGATCCTTTGCTAACCTGTGTCAAGATTGGCGATGATTACATCTCGACCGTAGCGTGCCCTCTTCCAAAGGGATTTAGCAGAAAGTTGATCATCTTTCTCTAGCCCAAGAAAATCCCATGAATGTGTTGTATGTAGCTTTCGTTCTCTGTTCGGGAAAACAGAAACCACATTGGGGTCCTCTGCATTCATTGGAAATATGAATAGCCATTATCACCCCACTTCGATCATGACAGGATCATCCTGCTTCCAAAGCAGAGCAAACACAGAGAAAAACAGAATATATATATATGTATATATAGAGAGAGAGAGCCTCAAGAGTGTTACTTTTAAGTGCTGATGCTTGCACTTCATCAAGCACAGCGGAAAATCCATTGAAGCATCTTGTGTAAGAGTAGAGCATTTGAGACTGGAGTTGATTTTCGCTGCAAAAGAAAAGAAGGGGATATAATATGTCAAGGTCCACGGATAGTAAAATCAGAGAGCTTCCAAAACAATTCTCCAATTTATGAGTGAAAGAATGTAAACCTTTGCAAGTATGTTCCCAGCAAGTCGAAGTGTGATTTTGTCACTTTTTGAACGTCAAACTGAGTAGGATTACCTCCGTATGAATGCTCCCCCATGTAGACTATGTAAGACTGCATAAGCAAACATTTTCTTATAAGTTCATCAATTAATCATTTACGAACAATACATTGTCTTGAATAGAAGGAGAAAAGAAGAAGAGGGTAATAAACTTTGCCTCTTTTGCAGCATCGGTAGGGGCCTGGAGGAGAGTAAAAACAAGGAGAGATACAGCAAAAAGAGTCAGACCAGAAAGCCCCATTGCATCTCTGAACATAACTCCCTCTGCTGCCAATAATAAAAAAGAATGTCTGTTTTGTTAGTGAAGAGAGGGCTCTGCCGTTCCCTTGTTCTTAAATATTGCTTGGCTAACATATTTTTAGCAGTATACAACACTGCAGTCCTTCCCTTTTGATGGAATAGAGTGATTTTAGAGCCAAAATTTTGAAAAAATGCAATAGATTTTCTTAAGGTGAGATTTGTTTTTCTATTTATAGGAAATACAGAGTGTGAGAGAGATTCCAAGCCACAAAATGTCTGAATCTCCTACTTTTGGAGTGCCCTCCTGCTGTTGCATGGCCTTGTTTAGGTTCCAACTAAGACTTCCTTTTTTTTTTTTTTTTTTTTAATTGTGGGGAGAGGGAAAGAGAGAGAGAGAGAGAGAGAGAGATTTGACTAGTCACCAGTTGACCCCACCTATTACCCCTTTTTGATCATTTTGATGTACAAATGCCAATTCTTGGTGGAAATACAATATTAGTTAATGGAGGAATAAATAAAGGTAGATGGATTGTGATTGTAACGAGACACCCTTTAGAGTGGACAAATTACGAGGTATAAAATTTGGATAATGGGCTTGGTCAATAAACAAAATCCTGCTACTGTTGTTTATGTTGTCCTTGTAAGCAGAAAACACAGACAAAAGTTATAACCCTATGGCTTACATCTTGTTAGCAACAAAATTTTCATATTAATAAGCCTAGAAGAGAACAGCAATGAACAATTTGACTCATAGCATTTGTAAAGAGAAAGAGGAAAAAGGAAAGATTAAACACATTCAAGCATTCTTCCTATGGCTGGAAAGAATGGAGGTAAACTTGTAAACATCATCGTTTCATAGACAAATTGCAGAAAGTTCAGACACGATCACATGGTGTACACCATCAACAACATCCCAAATACATACATGTCAAACAAAAAAAATGTTTTTAGCAGCTTTCGGAGTGATTTTGAATGCCTTGTCTTCCTCTATTTTGTGGGCTCAACTGAAACTAAAACTTTTTTTTTAAAATATTTTTTAAATTTAATAAATATAATTATTTAAGTAAAAAAAATTATATTATATTTTTAATATACACGACTATTGTATAAAAAATAAAATTTATTTTTTATTGCAATAAATATAACCTTTTTAAAGTATTTTTTTTTGAATAAAATAATATATTTTACTAATTAACAAATAAATCAAATCACATGCTTAATCTTAATTTCGGAAGTGTTCCAACAAAGTCCAAGTGACTTGCTTCAAGTTTGTTGGCTGAATCAATAATTGGCATGTTGTCATTGCCTCACTTCCGCGTTGGGAAGGAACGCCATAAAAAGAGTCATAGGTCATATTCATCACGCTTGTGCTAAAGTTTTTGTTAATTTATTTTTGGACGAAGAAAACAAAGCTTATTATACCGGTAATGATGATTGCAGACAGGATTAGCAGCGGGACTCCAGTCTGGGTGGAGAGCTTTGAGAAGGCCAACAATGCCAGCAACATATGGGAGAATTGCCATTGAACTACCGGAAAACACCTTAAAAAAGTAAGTGACAGCTGTAAACAGCTGGACTGTACGCAGCAACTATGGAAACACCTGCAGCAATAATATCAGGCCGCAAGAACGGGAAATATTGTAGGAGAAGATCAGTTTGAGCTAATTAATTTTTCAAAACAAGAAAACCAAACAAATGCTACAAATCAGACCTAGAGGACTGATGGCTCAACAGGAAATAGGTCCCCTAGAAGAGAAAGCAGAAACATATGGAACTGGCTTTTGTTCCCAAAACTATCTTCACAGGAGTCCGGGATGCTCCAGGATTTCTATCATATATGCCCGAGAGTGCTCTAAACATAGTGCTTTTGTCTACTCTCTTGTTTCTCCTGCCAGGGTCCAAAGTGCTGTGCTGGAATTAGAAACCACAGCAGCTTGATACAGAGGAAATATAACCGTTAACCTCAATAAAATTAACAAAAAAGAAAAGGAAGATGAAGGAAAATGTCAGTCACAAAACGCCAAGCATCCAAGTAAAAGTGGAACCAGCATCAGCTTTAAGAATCGGATCTCCTTTGTCCCCCTTCCAAAAACATCGGAAACATGGTCACATTTTGATTATTCAACTACCCAAATCATCCAATAATAAAATTACCAAAAAAAAAAAGAACAGAAAAAAGTAACACAGTTTTCTGTACAACGAGAAAGAAAATGAATAAATTGATGTACAGTAATTATTAACAAAGTCTTGAATTGTCATCGAGAAATAAAAAAATAATAAAATAAAACACATCGTCTGAAAAAGAAAAAAAATTGTTGTTCTTTCCTCATCTTCCTCCTCCTCCTCCTCTTCTTCTTCTTCTTCTTCTTCTTCGCATTCTTTCCGGAGTAATGTGAAAAGCCTTAAGCCCGCCCCTGCAGGTACAGAGGGTGGGGTATAAATAAGCAAGCAAGTGGGAGTGCGTCACATTTTTGTGTGGGTTTCACTTTGGCATTACCTCGGTCGACAAACAAAAACCTATTTACATAAAACAAGATAAACTATTGGCTTACATATTGCAACAACAGAAATTCCATACGGGTAAGTCCTGGCAAGGTCGGGAATGAACATTTTTAATCGTAAGAACTTGTAAGGAGAAGGACTAGAAAAGGCCAGATCAAACGCATTTAAGCTTCTTCCTTGTTATGGGAGGAAAGAATGAAGATAATAAACTTTGTTTACTGCAGAAAGTTCAGCCCTGCATCACCACTGTAAAAACCATCAGACCACATCAAGGCCCCCGAAAACATACTTGCCATGTACAGGGTTTCTAGCAGCTTTCAGAGTGACTCTGAATGTCTTCTCTTCTCCTATTTTCACAAACTTCAAACTTGTGGGCTCAACTGCAACTATAACTCCTTTCGGTGCCTCGTTACGGACAAAGTATGTGCCAGCAGGGCCAACATTTTTGACTCTGTTATCGAGCCATTAAGATTAGGAACTGAGGGGTAGTTGAAGTCTAACAATTGGAATGACTTGGGCATGAGTATGACCGAGGAGAGACTAGCTTCAACTGCTTTTCTTTCTAGCCTCTTGCGCATAAAAAAAGCTCAAGTAATCATCGGTCGTCAGATCAGAGACGAGTCCAGGATCAGATGCGCGGCTTGGGCTCACGCGTCCTGCACCAATTTCAAGCGGCGTCGCTCCAAGTTGGCTGGATACATCAATAATTGGCCTGTTGTCATTGCCTTGCGTTCTTGCTGAGAACGAATGACATAAAACATCATCGTAAGTCACATCCATCAAACTTGTGCTAAATCTTTTGTTTATTTACTTACGACGAAAGAAGATGAAACTGATTTATACCAGTAGTGATGATTGCGGAAAAGATAGCAGCAGGACTCCAATCTGGGTGGAGAGCTTTGAGGAGGCCAACAATGCCGGCAACATGAGGAGTCGACATGGAAGTCCCAGAGAGAAAAGGAGAATGGTGATAAAACGAATAATTGTTGGACGAACGGCAGAAAGGTCAGACGTGCTTCACCACAAGGACTCCTCACATGGTGTACGCCATCAGACCATATCAAGCCCCCGAATGCATACTCGCCACGCACATTGTCTCTAGCAGCGTGCCTCAACCCAGGCAAAGTATGTGCCAGCAGAGCCAACATTTTTAACTGTTCTAGAGACGGTTATCGAGGCATTAAGACTGGAGGGATAATTGAAGTCTAACCAGGGTACGAGTATGGCCGAAGTGCGAATATCTTTAGTTGCTTTTCTTCGTAGCCTATTTCATAATGACTTAGGCAAATAAACGTAAATCTCCTCATTTCTTCCATCTCTATTTCATGATCCATTGTGTATCTCTTGTTTCTTCCACCAACCTGAACTTTCCTCAGAAACAGTCTCTGGCTATGCTGTGGCTAAAATGGTACTGCATGCCGAAAGGATTTTAACATTATATTAAATGGTGCGCCAGTAACCAATAATAAATTGCCAATGTTGCAGGATTAAGATCCATGTTTTACGTTCAAGTTGTGCATGAAAACTTGTGCATGTACTTGTGTCAGAGAAAATGTGCAACCCAAGACAATTGTTATTTGGATATCACAAAGAAAAGGTACCTTCAAAGTCACATTGTTGCCAAGCTTCACATAACTTGAGAACTCACGATCAATTGTGCTAGCACCAACCGTGATGAGCCATGGTGCCAGATTTGCTGCAGATCCTGGAGTTGGTCCATCATTGCCGGCAGAGGCAACCACCGTAACTCCATGTTTGATAGCATGGAAGCCACCAAGAGCTGTGGCTTCTTGATAAAATTCCTCTGGATCCCCGCCAAGAGACACAGAAATCACGTCGGCTCCATCAGCTATTGCAGCATCAAAGGCAGCCAAGATATCTGCGTCAAAGCAGCCACCCACCTTCTGTGCTGGCCAGCACACTTAGTAAGCGGTTAAACGAGCTCTTGGATCCACCTTTGGCAGTTTCACTACCACCACCAAGACCAACTCTCGAAACAAAGCTACCACCAGCAGTTGACAGGGTATGGATCGCCCTGAGTATGACGTGTATTTTTCTTCTACCTTTTATGTTGTTATTTTGTCGATCATTGGGTTGATTATTTCTCTTCTCAGAAAACTTTCTTGATTGTTTCTTGAAATGTTTCTATGAAAAAGATAATTAGTCTATTATTTAAGTTACAATAATAATTTTATTCATAAATATTTTATATTATTAAAAATAATTAATTATTCTTTTAAATTTAATAAATTATTTTATTATTAAATTACTATTAATTATCTTATAATTATTATATTTAGAAATAAAAAATTTCTTATTTATTATAACTTATTGTATATATTTTTTTTTGTATTCAGGATTTATTTTCTATATATCTCATCTCCTATTTTTATCTTTTTTTTAATATAAATCATTTTTAAAATTTCCTCATCTAACATTTGATAAATTAAAAGTAACTCTTTCTTACAAAATTTTACACTTTCAAATCATGTATCAAATATCACTTTTTTTAAAATAAAATTTATTTTTTTTATTTTATAATAAAAATTTATGTAAATTTTAAGTTATACTGCTAAAATCAAATTTTTAAAAAATTATATATCTTTAAAATATTTTTTAAATTTTTTATAATATTTTTACAATGAATTATAAAAATTTAAGAGAATAAAAATTTATATAAAATACAAAACAACTCCTTTTTATTTATAAAAATTGTGATAACTTATGATAATCATGACATTTAGTTAAGAAATTGCTAATTTATAATAAAAATTACAATGTAAAAAAGTTAAACACCGGCTTACAAATTGCAACAGAAGAAATTTCATATTGATAAGTCCCGGCAAGGCCAGAAATGAACATTCTTAATCGTAAGAACTTGTAACGAGAAGGACTAGAAAAGGCCAGGTCAAATGCATTTAAGCTTCATCCTTCTCATGGGAGGAAAGAATGAAGATAAACTTTGTTTACTGCAGAAAGTTCAGACCTGCATCACCACTAGAGGACTCCTCACACTGTGAAAACCATCAGACCACATCAAGGCCCCGAAAACATATTTGCCATGCACAGGGTTTCTAGCAGCTTTCAGAGTCACTTTGAATGTCTTCTCTTCTCCTATTTTCACAAACTTCAGACTTGTGGGCTCAACTGAAACTATACCTCCTTCCGGTGTCTCGTCACGGACAAAGTATGTGCCAGCAGGGCCAACATTTTTTACTGTTCTAGAGACTGTTATCGAGTCATTAAGATTAGGAACGGTGATTGAGGGGTAGTTGAAGTCTAACAATCGGAATGCACTTGGGACATGAGTATGGCCTAGGAGAGAATATCTTCAACTGCTTTTCTTTGTAGCCTCTTGCGCATAAAAAGCTCAAGTAATCATCGGTCGTCAGGTCATAAATGAGTCCAGGATCAGATGCACAACTTGGACACACATGTCCCGCACCAACATCGAGGTGGTGTCGCTGTTCGATTGTGGGCTGAATCATTAATAGGCCTGTTGTCATTGCCTTTCGTTCTTGCTGAGAACGAATGACATAAAACATCATTGTAAGTCATATCCATCAAGCTTGTGCTAAATCTTTTGTTTATTTGCTTATGGACGAAAGAAGATGAAATGATTTATACCAGTAGTGATGATTGCGGAAAATATAGCAGCAGGACTCCAATCTGGGTGGAGAGCTTTGAGGAGGCCAACAATGCCGGCAACATGAGGAGTTGCCATGGAAGTCCCAGAGAGAAAATTATACAACACGCTCCGGTTGTCTGAGTATTCTTCAGAAGGCGATCCCAATGGACTGTAGGCAGCAATTATTTCGACACCCGGAGCAATGATATCGGGCTGCAAGTATGGAAAACATCGTGTGAGATTAACAAGAGGTAATTGATGTTACGAAAAGAGAAACCCAAATAAAAGCTACTGATCAGACCTGAGGATTGATGGCTCAACAGGATTGGGTCCCTAGAAGAGAAATCAGCTACAGATGGAGCTGGTTTTGTTCCAAAGACTGCCTTCGCATGATTGAAGAATGCAACAGGATTTCTGTCATACATGCAATATTACCGTGAGTTGACAGCGGAGTGATAATTTGAAGCTCAAAAAGAGTCTTGATGAAAGGCCTGATGTGACGTTTACTTGGTAGAGTTAATGTAGTCTTTAATGGTAAGACCATCAAAATAATCGACACTTGCTGTAGGGAGAGGTTGAGGAGGAAAGCCTGAAATGTAATTGCCAAATTCTTCTTTATTTGCCGATATCATACCAACAGCTCCAAGACGAAGTGCCTCGTATCCTTGTTCAATGTATCCTGTCCAAGTGCATAACAATATCTTCCCCTTGACCTTCTTAGGATCGAGTAATCCAGGCACACAATACTCACTGCAATATTTCAGATAAAATGATCAGCACAGTAACATAATTACTCTGGATATTACTCATGATATCGGGGACATACGCATCTGGAACAGAAGTGTTGGCAGCTTGGGCACTAATTAAAGGATAGAACTTTTTCCTAGGCAATGTGGCAGAAAAACTCACAGCCTGTAAAGAAAAACAAGAGTGAACATATTGAACCACGATGACTTCAACATAAAAAGTTTACAGTGATCGACACATCTTTATCATTAAAAAATTTTGCAGATCTGATAAAGTCTTAAAATTTAGTGCATAAGTCCACGATCAATGTTAATAAAAGCACAAACATGTTTATGGGTTGTGGTAGACGGTGGGAGTGGGAATGGCTACCTTGAGGTGGGTCCCGTTACCAAGTGCAACAGTGTTAACAGAAGCTCTATCCATTTCGCTAGCGCCAATGTCAAAAACCAAGGTGCCAGATTTGAGACAGACTCTGCATATGGTCCATCATTGCCAGCTGCCACAACAACTGTAATGCCTCTCCTAACGGCGTGGAAGGCACCAATTGCTATGGGATCCTCGTAAAATTCTCCGATTGGCCCAGCCAATGAAACTGAGATAACATCAACCCCATCGTATATAGCACTATCAAAAGAGGCTAACACATCTGTGTCATAACATCCACCAACACCTCCAAAATTTGGCCAGCATACTTTGTATGCAGCTACGCGTGCATTAGGTGATCCACCTTTAACAGTTGCATTGCCCTCTCTATAAGCCTGGACTCCGTAAGCAAAGTTACCGGCTGCGGTGGATAAGGTATGACTTCCATGGCCATCCTGGTCACGTGTAGTATAAGAGGAGGAATTCAGCCCACCTGCTGCGGCACCATAACCTTTGTTGAAGAACCTTCCTCCAATCAGCTTCCTGGATGTGGCGAAATATTTGAGACAGATAGCCAACATCAAATGGATAAACAAAAGAATCAGTGATAAAGAATACAATATAAATTGTCCAACCTCCAAATTTCTTAAAAGAATAAATATTTATTTAAGAGCTAAATTAAAAAGTAAGACAATAAATTTTAATAAAATACGTGGGAAAATTACGTCAAAAAGAAAGAAAGAAAGAAAAAAAAAGTATACAAATTATTATTTATCTCTTTTTTTAAGTTGATAAAAACAAATTATTATCACCAGCATTACTTAGAAACAAATAATAGTTAGTGCTACAACAACTAAGATTTCTTATTCATGAAACACAATTTTCCACGTGGAAAGAGAAGAATTTTCATGGGAATTCATTGATCAATACTCCGGGAAGACCAATAGACAAATTTGAAGAAAATCATATTCGACAGAAAAGTCAAAAAAAAAAAAAAAATCAATAATCTCGACAGGGCAGAACAAGCCAATAGGGAAACATTGTTTTAAACATCAAAAATTGATTGAAGATGGAAAGAAAATGGACGCACCTGTTGCAACGAAATCCTGTGTATCGTTCTCCTGACAGTGACCCGCCACCTTGAAGGGACTGGACCAAATGCTTCATCACTAAAACTTTTTGCCTCTGGCCAAACACCTGCCGCAATCCAAATTATATATATATATATATGAATACGATTAAAATGAAATATGGACATTCAACTTTTACGCCTTGAGCGACCTGAGGGTGTTACATAGTGATATCTACAATGTCAATTGACTAGTTCTTATGCAAAAACTTGACATCAACCAATGACATAAAAATGGACCGAGGAAATGATGTCTCGGAAAGTCACCCGTGTCAAGATTAGCGATGATGACGTCTTGGCCAAACCTTGCATTCACCCAAAGCGAGGTGTCCGGTATCACCCATCCTTCTCAAGTCCAAGAAAACTCCATGAATATGAGGTTTGCAGTTTTCTACTCTTGTCCAAGGAAATTGCTACACATCCGGGTGATCTGTATTAAATTAAATTTGAATTGATGATTAAGAATTTTATATAATAAAATTAAGATCATAGAGTCAACGAGAACAAAACAGACACAGGAGAGAAACAGGTAATAAAATGATTGTCTAGATATTACATAAATGTATGTGCACTGAAATTCTTACTGGCAAGTTCGGTAGCTTCTTCCTCTTCTAAGGTGGCCCGAAAAGCCATTGATGTTTTTGGTGTATGAGTAAAAGATTTTCTCCTTGGCCTTTTCTACACTGTTAAACAAATTTGGAATTTTTGGATAACAAAAATATTGGATGAACTGAAAAAGTTTAGATGCAAAAATAAACCTTTTGCAGACTGATCCAGAAGTTCATAATGAGTAGTGGTGACACTCTCAAAATCTGCCAACGTAGTGTCTGGACCGTGTTCATGTGATCCCAAATACACAATATAAGACTGCATAAACGAAACTTCTTGTTGAAGCCTTTTGCAAATATATAACTCGGCTGGTAGGGGATGGTGAATTCCGAAAAAATAATATAATAATAATAATAATAATAATAATAATAATAATAATAATAAAAGCAATGTATTGGTTACAACAACCATGGAAACAACCAAAAAAACAATCAAAAAGAAAGAAATAAAGAATGCAAACCTTTTGTATGGAAAACTGGTCGCTCCAAAAGGGAGAAGAGAAACAATGATAGAAGCAAAGGAGAAAACAGCCGAATCCTCATTGCTTTTGCTTAAAGTGGCTATGGTTACGAACTTGTTATAAACTGTGCGTGTAAGAGGAGCGGGTGAAATATGCTCTGTTTTAATACTCTGTTTTATCTCAATTAAGGTAAGAAGTTGAAAATTATCTTCAATAACTGATTATGGTATTATGTTAATATTTTTCATTATTGAATAAAATGCATAAGAATTGGGTGAATTTCATGGGAAAGTTTAGGATTTCTGACCTATTTAAGATTTTACACCCTGAATGGATTCCACAATTAGAAAGTCACAATTAGAAGGTAATATGACTAAGAAACTAAAAATAGAGATAATGTAATAGTATTTAATTTTTCTGCTATAATTTTAAATCTATGATATATAATTTGTATAAATAAAAGAATTAATTTTATCAGATTGATCTGTTATTTTTTTAAGTATTTTAGATTCGTTGTTATTTTTTTTAAAAAAAATTATTTTTATAAACCATTTTTTAGGAAAATTTTTTTTTTGAATTTTTTATTTAAATAAATAATATATAATTTTAGAAACAAATAACAAATAAAAAGGGTATATTGTTATTAAACAAAAATTCTATATAAACTTATGTACAAAAATTTAGACTTTAATTATTGTATTAAATAAATTAATAAAAATTTAATTAATATAAAAATATATAATTTACACTTTACTTTCTATTTATGAAATAGAATATTTTTATATAAAATAAAAAAATAAATATTTATAAAAAAAAACATACATTTTTTTTAAATAGATAAGGTTAAGTTATACCAATAGTGTAAAAAGGAGTGCGTGAGATTAATTTTGCAGTACATAGATAGTCAGCCTAATTTTGGAATTAGAGTTTTGCATAAACGATAGTGTCGGCTAATTTAATTGCGATAATGACTAGCAATCGCTACTGGGCAGCACCGTTCATTGAGTAAGCCGACGACGGCAATGGACCGCCGCTGGCAACCGAAGACAACCGACCATAGAGCAAGGCCAAGACGGTAACCTCTCTCAAGCTTCTACCCTTTCTAAGCATGTTAAGTATCTCCTCCTCTAATTAACTCAAAAAAAAAAAAAAACATTTCAGATGAAGTTCTCAAAGAACGATCGTTGGATGCTATGCTTTCTTTTGGACCTTGCGAGAAACCGGAAAGGAATCGAGCCTGATTAATGTAAAATCAACGGCATTTTTATTTTTTTATTTTTAATTTGAACCTTTGCTTGGTTGTTGGTTTGTTGTGACAGAACATTGTATTAAAATAAACCCATTAAGCTATTAGGCGTAAAATTTTATTATAGTAATCAAAAGGTGCAAGATATATGATAATTGCATTACCCAACTTTTATGTAAAGCATTAAGAAAAATAAAAAACCCCCCGCACACACAAAACAACAAAGACGTCAGGCTAAGAAGGCAAAAGACTAAACACAATCCAGCATCCTTCACGTGGGCGAATGGAGAACCAAGAAGATAAAAACTAGTTTGCCTTATTTCTAAGATAGAAAAGGAGAATGGTGATAAAACGAATAATTCTTGAACGAACTGCAGAAGGTCAGACGTGCATCACCACAAGAGGACTCCTCACATGTGTACGCCATCAGACCATATCAAGCCCCCGAATACATACTCTCCATGCACTTTGTCTCTAGCAGCGTCCAGAGTGACTTTGAATGTCTTCTCTTCTCCTATTTCCACAAACTTCAAGCTTGTGGGCTCAACTGAAACTGTACACTCTTTCGGTGCCTCAACCCAGGCAAAGTATGTGCCAGCAGGCCAACATTTTTAACTGTTCTAGAGAATGTTATCGAGGCATTCAGATAGGGACGGTGATGGAGGGGTAGTTGAAGTCTAACAAATGCAATGACTTGGGGCACGAGTATGGCCGAAGTGCGAATATCTTTAGTTGCTTTTCTTCGTAGCCTATTGCACATAAAAAGTTCAAGTAATCATCGTCGTCAGGTCATAAATGAGTCCAGGATCAGATGCACAGCTTGGGCACACATGTCCCGCACCAACGTCGAATGGTGTCGCTGCTCGTTTGTTGGCTAAATCAATAATTGGTCTTTTGTCATTGCCTTGTGAACTTGCTGAGAACAAACAATACAAACAAGCGTTGTAAGTCAATCCATCGGGCTTGTACTAAATTTTTTGTTCATTTATTTATGGATGAAGAAAAGGAAACCGGTAATACCAGTAGTGATGATTGCAGACAAGATAGCAGCAGGACTCCAATCTCGGTGGAGAGCTCTGAGAAGGCCAAACAACGCCAGCAACATGAGGAGCTGCCATTGAAGTCCCGGAGAGCATACGGTTGTCATAGATTTCGCCACTTGGTGATGCTGCTGGAGTGGACGCCGCAATTATAGAAAACACCTGGAGCAATGATATCAGGCTGCAAGAATAGACCATATTAGTAGATGGCATCAAGTTATAACTAGTTGATTTTGCAAAACAAGAAACCAAACACAAAGCTACTAATCAGACCTTGAGGATTGATGGCTCAATAGGATTAGGCCCCCTAGAAGAGAAAGCAGCAACAGATGGAGCTGGCTTTGTTCCCAAAATCATCTTTGCAGGAGTCAAGAATGCCCAGGATTTCTTGTCAGACATGGAAAATATTATTGCGAGAGTTGGCAGCAAGTGAAAAGTTGAAGTTTGAACCAGAGTCTCGAGGAAAGCCTAATGTCACAATTACTTCGTAGAGTTCATGTAGGCATATATAGCAAGACCATCAGAATAACTGACGTGTGCGCAGGAAGAACGTGAGGATCAGCAGATAAGTCAGAGCCATATGCTTCAGAATTACCAGTATCATTCCAACAGCACCAGCACGAAGTGCCTCGTACCTTTTTCCAATCTATCAATATCCCCACCTCGAAGGCATACAATTACTTCTCTTAACCTTCTTGGGATCAACTGTTCTAAGCTTACAATACTGACTGCAATGTTTCATATATTGGTCAGCCTAGTAACATAATTACTTTAGATGTAATTCAGGAAACTAGGGACTTACGATTCCATAGCTGAAGCGTTAGCAGCATTGCTAGCTGCGGCACTGATTAAAGATAAAATTTTTCAGCAGGCAAGCCTTAGCATGAAGACTCCTCCCTAACAGAAAAAGCAAGTAAACAGAAGAAGCCACGATAACTTGAGCATTAGAAATTTAAATGATGATAAAAGGCGAAAAATAAGTTTGTAAGTTTGTGGTGAGCAGTAAGCGGTGGGAGAGGTAATGGTTTACCGTAATGTGCTTCCTGTTGCCAAGTGCAACAGTGTTGTGAAATCTCTATCTATTGTGCTAGCCCAACTGACGCAAACCAAGTGCCACATTTGAGACAGACTCTGCATCTGGTCCAGCATTGCCAGCCGACATAAACAACTGTAATGCCTCTACGAACGGCATGGAGGCGCCGATGGCTAGGGCATCCTCAGAAAAAATCAGCAGGGTACTGCGTTCCCAATGAAACTGAGAATAACATCAACCCCATCGTATATAGCACTCTCAAAGGCAGCCAAAGTATCGGTGTCGAAACAATCTGGCCAGCATGCTTGTACGCTGCTGCGCGTGCATTAGGTGATCCACCTTTCAAAGTTGCTTTGCCCTCTACAAGAACACTGGCTCCTAAAACAAAGTTACCGCAGCCGTGGATAAGGTATGTGTTCCATGGCCATCATGGTCACGTGCAGTGTAAAAGGAGAATTGAGCGGCCCAGTTGATGAAACATACCTCCGTTAAAGAACCTTGCTCCAATCAGCTTCCTGAAAATATGGTCAAAAAACATTCGGAAAAAACAAAATAATCAGCAGTAAATAAAGGCCTAAAATATAATTTTAATGAATGAACCTATAAAATAAAATAAAATAATAAAAGAGAGTTATAAAAGTTAGAAAGTAAAATAAATTTAGAAAAATATTTTATGGAAAGGTAAGAAGCCAAAAGGTTTAATAACGAGTACTTAATTAAAAGCCTATCTTCCAAGTGGGAAACAAACAAACAAAGTCATTCTCACGCTTACTAGGTTAATTTAGTGCTACAGCGACAATCAATAAAAAAAAAAAAGGACTGAATGGAGAAGAATTTCCTTTCCACGGGAACATATTGATCAGTACTAGGAATCAAAAGCAAGGAAAACAACATATTTAACTAGAGAAGCAGGCTGAAAAAAAAAAAAAAAAAGAAACGGTTAATCGGAGATACTGTTTTGCCTAATCTTGCCATCTATTAATTTGATTGAATAGAAGATGATGGAAGGAGAGAAAAATAAAAAAATTATAAAAAATGTACCTGTTGCAACGAACTCCTTGCGTGTCATTCTTGCCACAGGAACCTCGCCACTTTGAAGGACTGGACCCAATGCTTTCGTTACTACGAACTTTTTGCCTCGGCCAAACACCTGCCACAATCAAAATTAAGATATATGAAGAGGATTACTGCTGGTGAGAAAACAAACAAATGCAATATGGACATTCCAGATTTACACTCTTAGGTGGTTATATAGGCGACATCCACATTGTAGTACGACTAGTTCTCATGCAAAAACTTGCAAATGGAGAGAGGTAACATGTCTCTCGATCGATTGAATGGAACGCATGACAAAAACTCACCTGTGTCAATATTGGCGATGATGACGTCTTGGCCAAACCCTGCCTCGACCCAAAGCGAGGAATCTGGAATCACACCATCTTTCTCCAGTCCAAGAAAACTCCATGAGTGTGTGGTTTGCAGTTTTCTACTCTTGTCAAGAAAACAGCTATGACGTCTGGTGATCTGCAATAAATTGAAATGTAACGGTGGGATTAGATCATGGATGCAAGAGAGGCAAAACATG